>JAEAOA010000708.1:2807500-3310000 GCA_016746295.1 Potamilus streckersoni
TGAAATTACTATGTTGCTAAAACAATTTTGTAACTAACAGAGCAGTGAAAGTGTCATATCAGAAACCATGGCCCTGTTGTAAACTCAATCACAATGCTTAGCTAAAAATTAAACCAAAATTCTATCAAAACAACATGAAATATGAAAAAAATAAGCATAAGTATCAAGCAGCAATTAAGAATTCACTAATAAGAGCCCCATAATGGAAGAAGTAAGCAAATAAAGTCAGAGGTACACTAACTCATAATGACTTTGTTATAAGGTCAACAATAACATCGTGGGATGGTGGTCTTACAAGACATAGTCCCAAATTATGACAAATCACTCTAATATTGGCAAAAATTGTAAAATTTATTAATGCATACAACCTGCAGCAGACTGATAAATCTGCATAAAAAATTCAAATTTAATGTTGAATTGGCCCACAGGAACACAAAAACGGTTGACTTGTTTGAGAATGACTTGTATGACATTTAGTCTGTACAGCAGCGAAGTTATAAACTGGTAATGTCTGGTGGCATCAAGGGCAAGCAAATAATGTTGCCCCTTGTCATTTGATATAGACAGGGAAAGACCAATTTTCCTCATTTAACAGGGCTGGATTCACAAGGATGCAGGCTAATAATTCTTAACTTATTGTGATCGGGGAACATATTCGAAGGAGAAGCATAGTTCGTCGAACTCACAACCAGATGTGAGCAGGTTCAAAACCTATTATCCATAGAGGCTAAGTCAACTACAATGGCATGTCCTCTGGCAAGATACTTTACTCCTATTGCTTCATCATAAAACATGTGCTGCTCTGTCATAGAACATGAAAGCAAACCAAGCCAGAATGTTAAAATTATTCTTAAAGAATGAATTGCAAAAGTGACATGAAAATCTAATCTGGTCATTTACATATTAATACAAACAAATCCACCAAATTTCACTTGTCTAACTCAAATGGATGTGCTTAATTTAGCTTGTTGTCTTTTACTCTTTTCTGTTACATCTTTAAAGAGCACAGGCTCGTTAACAGTAGTCAGACAGAAAAACACCAGCACAGATAAAAATGACATAAAAAAAGAGAAAATCAAAGCTCACTTTATACTGCACATCTAAACAAGCTGCAAAAAATTATATATCACCTCATAACAAAAATTCCAATGCATTCCAAATCATAATTCATGTAGCATGCTCTCAAAACAAAAAAAAAGAGTATCGATATCCAGATTGTCAATAGTGTTATATTTTTGTATAACAAAGTTTTGATACCCAAGATATTAGAACAGATTGTTTCAAGATAGTGCAATGACCTAAAGTATTTCATGTCAATAATATCACTTTTAAGCAGTTGCACTGAGTTTGAAATTGGACTCAATACTTGAAAGAAAAAAAAAATAGAGTCCCTCAAACAGACTTAAGGTCTACTGGCCAAAAATAATTTCCAGGAAGACAAGACAGTTTTTCTTTTTAAGTGCTGTGTACTGAAACCATCTCTGGAATTCTTGAGAAACTACAAAATACTAAATCTGGAAACAAATATATTTCTTACATGTCTGAGTTCAATAACATGTTCACAAGATAACAGCAAAAACTATTTTCTGTCACAGCCACAGACCTTGAACCTGATATGGATAGAATATCATACAACTTGTACCAATGTCAAAATATACCCATGAACAGACTTTAAAAAAATGGTACTAACAGCTGCCTTGCTTGGCACTCAATGAATTAAGAGGTTAGTGTTAGGACTGGTCAGCCTGGTGTCAGGATAATGTGACTGGGTGGGACATCATGCTACATGTCTGCAGCATGATGCCCCAGTGCTAGATGTCACTATTAACTACCACACTGCAGACATCATAGCGATATGACTGAAAGATAGTTAAAAGTTACGTTAAAATCCAAATCACACACACACACACAAACATACACACACACACTAACACACTGCAATACTGTCTGGAAATAGAAACAAACAAAAACTTTTTCTCATTATTCCGCATGTCATTTTTATGCTTCATGAGGTTAGAACCCTAGTTTCAACCCCTGTAATTTCAGCCCCATTCATGATACCCTAAAGCGGGTGGTTTTACAGAAAAGGAGAATTATATTGTTCTGCAAAAATACTAAATAATGTAGACTTTCTAATCACATTAATAAATATAGCAAAAACTAGTTTTCAAACCAGATTATTTTTCACTAAAAGTTACAAGTTTGAGGACCAGAGTTTGTGTCTAGATTTGAGCCATATCAAACTGCACCTGGATAGATGAACCTAATGCAAAAAGTAGAATGTATTTATAATTTGAGTAGAATAGGGCAAATATGCAAATGAATCCAAACAAATTCCAAGATTCACCTCTTTTGCACTTGCATAGAAAAAATAGGCAATCAAAAATAATGTCTTTTTTATACCTAAGCATCCATCAAAACAAAGATCACGCAAACCAGATGCAATTAGATTTAACATCCAAAACCATTCCCTACTGCCAAACGAAATAAGTGGCATAATACAAATTGTTGTTGTTGTTGTTCTGGGGCTTAACGCCATTTTTCAGCACACGATAGGCTATACATGGCGGTCAGTATTAATGGTGGAGGAAGAAACCGCGAATTCTGTGGAAGGAACCACCAACCCACAAGAAGCTACTGGAAAGCTTTCTCATATCCACATTCGATGAATCTTAGACTCGAACCCATACAGACAGAGGTGAGATGGCAGTGATCCATGATGGAGAGCACTTTAGATCACTCGGCCACTGTGGGCCCCTCATAATACAAGGTATGTATCAAATATTTCCACAAACTGGATTTGATAAAAATCTATCACTACCTGCTGTGCTATCACATTCAAAAGCCAGTACAGCTAAACAATCAAAGCAAGATTACCACCAAAATTAATGACATAGGTCTCACCATTAAAACAATCATTCCAATGCAACTAATAACAAAGCTGGATCAAATTTCACTTGTACAACTATTTTATACTCAACAAAATCCAAATCCAGTAAACTTTTATTTATAAACATGCATATTTCCTTTATGGACAGTTTGCTGCTACTGATGAATATCTGTTATCAAGTGATTCAGCAGTAACTGAATGGGCACAACAATGACAAACAAAGGTCTCAACTGGGCTATGAAACACACTATAGAAATGGTATAGATAACCCTGGAAAAAAGTTTCTTAGCAGAATATGAAAGAGCCTAGCAAGATTGGGCTATCCAATATAAATTGGGGATGCCATGGGCAGCCGTGTCAATGGTTTTAATTTGAAGACAAAATATTGCATCAAAAGTATACCCTTGTGTGAATGAAATAAAATAGAATGAAGCAAATGACCAAACAAAACAGATGCAGAGCAGCTGTTGTAACTCCGAATTTAAGAAAGTAGGGAAGTCTACAGTGTTTAATGACATTATCAACAACAGTGATATTAAAATTACTGAGATGAGAAATGTTCAAGTACAAATATATTTAAGCTTACAAGAAATGGCATACAAATCTTGCACAAATGAATTCACATTTACACTAGTTTAAAACTGAAATGATCACTGCACTCCTCAGGCAAACTACACTAGTCAAGAACTGAATTTAATATGAAACACCTCAGAAGAGACTTGCAGAGTCAGTATGGTTGTGGACAGTATTCAATACCTGCATCAAGGGCCACATGGGGTTGATACAAGGATCGTAGAAGCAGTGATAACCATAGTTTGAGATGCCTGAATGAGGCGCTTGTGATGATGAAAACTGCAGCAAATACAACAGTCTCGATGCTGGTATGAAGTATATGGGCACACTATATTGACACATCAAGATATGATTTTGGCCACCTATCAGATTCCAATGAAACTCACATAGATAAAAGAGTTCCCTCTCAATTCCCAAAGTATGTATTTAATTCTTAATAAGGATTGCTTTTAACTCATTAACCCCTGCTGCCCTGATAACTCAATGCACTTTTCCTCCCTCATTTTCTGAGCACCTCAATAGCATGGCAGAGTTTACCTAGCTTGTATCCAGGACGCAGAGTTTGAGTGGCAGTATTTATCGAGTCTTATTTCCCATTGACAAATAAAGTCGTTGCAAACCATTGGTTGATTTCAAGCCATTTCCTAATTATGCAGGCAGTTGAACCAATAAAAATTTAGCTTACATAGAGTGAACACTGCTAAAAAAAGGAAAAACATTTGATTTTGACAGCAGCAGAAATAGTGAAGATATTTAGATCTGAAAATGATGCAAACTGATGAGAATCAGCCACTTGGAGCAGACTTTTACTTGACAGACTGACAGAGAATGTTCATGATTTTTATCAGATGAGATTAATAACATCAAAAAAGCCATTGATAATAACAGTGGGAGTGATGAGAATGAGTTCAAAGTTTATTAAGTGTTTTATTAGCTTTTAATTTTTTAGTGAGAATTCTAAGGAAGAAAGCTAATTCAAGAGCAAGGAAAATATGTGTATCTTCAAATGGTATTCACAGAAGGTTATGTTTAGAAGAGAGAAAACAAGTGGAATTTCTGTGTATATAAAATATAATTATTTCAGGTATTAATCACTGTGTGTGAATTCCTATTGGATTTTATGGATTATTCATGGCATGAGAAAAAAATTGTTAAGTACATCATTTATTTTCACCTTTATACACAAGTTTTATTTCTGCATGTAGCATGAAATTTATACCACCATGTACATAATTTTATTGAAAACTGATGTGCCAAATTTCAGCCTATTAAACGAATATAAATAAAATAACACATTTACTGCAAGTAAACCCTCCAGAAAAATATGCAAGCCATGTGCTATTTGCAAATCTCTGGGATAGAGACATTGATAAGTCTAAGAGTGGTCCAGGTGATCACTGCAAGTATGTTGTAGGGGACTGCCTAGCTAATTGGCTCAGGGGTTAATGAGTTAATAAAGAGAATCAATTATGAAGAAGTCAATGGTCTTCTCCTCTGCTGTGGAAAATATTTTAATGGATATTAATATATAGATCAACTATGTTAGTGCAGACTATTTTATGTAGGTTGGCATGAGGATATGCTGTGTATAAATTAAATTTTAGTAATCACATACAGAAAAAACTTTGTTCATAACCTCTGTGAAGTACAAAAATGTGTGTAACAACCTCTGACTTGACTCCAAAGTCAATTAGGTCAAGAATTTCAGAAGTCCTTCACAAAAATGCAGATATGCTGGTGGTAAGATTTGCACAATTTTTATACATAAACAAACGAATACTGCAAATGTTTTAGGGCAAACCCGATATAAAAATACTATCATCCATGCAAGAAGACCAAAGATGATGTGAAATTGTACCATGTTAATCAAATTAACATAATTTTCATTTTAAGCCAAATACTGCTAAAGTTTAATGGAAAAAGCAATGTCCATAAGTCAATCAATGTATACTGCAAAAAAGGTTCTTCAAATCTTGGTGTGACTATTAGTTTAACGTAAGATACAAGGTTTTTCACATTTTGAGAAGTAACAATGGTCACACAAAAGCCATTGGTATCATTTTCATTTAGGACCAACTACATATAGAAATAACTGTTATAATGAAAACCCCATTTCAATGAAAACCTTGCCACAATTGATAAGTATTATTTTTATTTAAAACCAACTAGATATCACAAGAAGAATTTAGTGAAACCTCCATGCTCATATCATTATCTGCTACGTAGTAGTTGTAAAACAAAATTTCAAGGTATGTGGATGTCAGAATAGTACCATTTTCATTTATGTCCAACTATATATCATAAAATGTCTTTCAGTGAAAACTATGTAGTTTACCAATTATCAATGAAATCTAATTACTACACTTGTGTTACCATGTGGCTTTCTAGTATCCTATGTTATTTAAAAATCTGGTACTGTTTATCAGGCTTTGGCATGCCAGGTAATAAAAACATTATAATAGAGCAAATTTTCTCAGGCAGACAACACAAATCAAACACTATACAAATTTACAAAGGAACATTATAACAAAATGTTTGGAAGACATAGTAATTTAACTTTGGCCAGGGAAATTATAATAAAACTTTCTAAGCAATAAAACATATCCAAGAACATAAAAAACAATCTGTACTGTACAAAGTCAATATAAAGCCTTATGCCAAATGTGGTCTCTGTCCAAAAGTCCTCGAAAGTTACTGTGTAGAATAATAAGGGTAAAGTTATAAGTCAAAAATGGTCAAAATCTTCCATAACATTTAACAAGAAAATGATGAAAATCAAACTCAACCTGGATCTTTGTAATATAACTTCCTTATACAAAATTTTATTTCAAACAATTAAGTCAAGCACAAGTTTTTGATCAAAAACAAAATTGAGGAGTAAAGGCCTTTGTTAAACAGGGGCCATAACTCTCAACCAAGCTTCACAACAGCTTTTATTTTAATCCTTCACGAAATTACTGAGCAGAAAAATACTTTGTTATTGACATCACATGGTAGGACAGAATGAGATCTGTAGCAAAGTAGTCAAGATTGTAAAGCAAATGCTTCATAATTGTAAAACTTTTATTTACATCTGAGCCAAATCTTCTTTTGAAAACCATGCAACTTGCTAGCACCAACTAGACAGCAGTTTCCAAGAGAGGCCCATGTTTTCAAAATTACAATGAATAAATTTTATCAGAGCTACCAACTTTATAACAAAAATCCAGCTCAAAATGTTTTTGCCTTAGTCCAAAAAGCAGAAAGTTTCCTTCAGTCTCCTGAAACTAGTCAACAAAAGAGGTCTATATATTAAGTTACAGTTGGAGCTAATATAAACATGAGCAGACTTTTGATCTCATTTTCAGCATCGCTGTCTATACTGTATTAATACATGTGCAAAATGCACCTAACTACAACACAAAGGATAGACCCAAATCTACCAGAGCAGTATGTATGACATTCCCTAAAAGAATTCAGAAAATGAATAGACCCTGATATGCCAGCATGTTATACCATGCAATATCTAGATTAACTTTGTTCTCAGCTGGATGTCTTATACAAAAGCAAATATGTAAATTAAAGCTATACACATAAAACACATATTCACTTTTGGGACCTTCATCAAAAGTTTTTTTTCTTTCTGAAGACAAGAATGATCATGGATCCAAATTTTGTATTATGTAAAGTTACATTATAGGGTCTTTCACTATAAAGTGATTTCACTAAGAGATGGCATACTCCTTGGCACACTGTACTCCATGGGGCAATATACTCCCTGGCACCCTATACTCCACGGCAACCATGCACTATAGGAGAGCTAAATATATTGCAGGATAAGCCAAAAACCTGCAATTTCTCTAACTATTTAAAACCATTCATTATTTTAAAAACAAAAAATTGTAAATGAAACACAAATTCCATTATAGTGTCTTATAACTGATCTGAATGCAAATCTTACCTGGATGGATGATTGTTTGTTTGGTGTTTTAATAAGAACACACTATGGGAAAATAAAGTGACTTGCCCAGAGACACACACCAGCAACAAACTCAGGGTCATATGGTCAGGATTCAAACCTATGACCTTTAGTTTGCAAGTCCAGAATGCAATCCAAAGAGCCACTGCAGCTCCCCAATCAGAGGGTAGAATAGACAAGAGTAACACTGATAAAGTATCCGTTACCTCATTCATGGTTGAATAAAACAAATTTTCCTAATGTTGATGTTGATGAAAATCTTACAAATATATGTTTGGAGCAATTTACAATAATCTATAAATGGAATAAATGCATCTTGCTATCAATATTTATATAAAAATTTGATTCCTGCCTGCAAAACTGATTCACTTGTATTATTCTCTCATACTTATGGTTAAAATTCGTTTTTAAAATTGTGCTCAAGAAAATATATACTCTTTGATCTTTTTTTGAAATCTTTCAGTTTCAGCAACCATTCCTGCTATGTAGTCATCTTGGGCTACCAATAGCTGTTGTAGCTTTGCATTTTCCTCCGAGAGCTTCCGATTATGAAACTTCATATCTGCAATTTCATGAAGCAGATCACCAACATCACTGAAATTATAAAATGAGATTTTACCCTACTTGCCATATTTATACAGTGGTATGGCCAATCTTACTTCTCTTTTATTTCTCTCTCAAAAAATCCTGGCAAATATTTTCCAAAGATAATCTTACCTTATAAACCACACTTCCTACTGAGGCCAGAAAATATGCATTTTTCCTATTGCACTCATTTTAAAATTAGGATAGGGATGTTGGGTTTTTGTTTCTTTTATAAACATAATATATATTTAATGTGATATTTTTATGATTTTTTTTTTCTTTTCTTTATGGGGGTGGGGGTGGGGAAATGGTACAGTCAGTAATCAGAAACAGGGATGGTCAGCCAACTTGAAACATATTTTCTTTTGGCCTTTGTGAAAAATGTATTAGGCTGGTTCTATCACAATAGAATAGAATAATGTCTCCCTTGAACTGCTGAAAGGAGAGTGACTTTGTCTTTTAAGTTAGCTTTCCTACTTCTACAAGTAAGTTGTTGAAGATAAGCTTATACGTTTCCATCAGGAAATGGAAATACAGTACAGTCAGGTATAAATTTATTACAGAATATTAAATCAAATTTATTACAGATCATTAAATCATTTAAGCAAAGACGTAGGTAATGTAAGCGCAATTTTTGGTCCATACGCAGATCCAAATTAAATTTATACGAACAAAATATGCCCCTCTTCACTAGCCAAGGTTTTGATAACACTGTTTACACCTTGGCATAATGAGTAGATATTTCTGTGCTTCAGGTCTGTGAACTTCATTGGATGCTGTGGCATTTCCATAATACAATACTATTGATTTTTCTCAACATCCTCGGGGCCAAGGTAATATTGTCTACATAAGGGAATGTTTAAATAAACATGGGGGGGTGGCACTGAAAAAATTGAAATTTCAAATACAACTGAAATTTTTTAGAGATGACCTGTTGTCAGTGGCTAGGATTTTGGAATAGAAAAAAAATGAAAATTTTTATTAAATGAAGAGAACTAGTCTGCATGCACTTGTATACTGACAACTTACAGTTGTGTAAAAAAAATCCATGAATTCGAATATTCAATCATATGTTAGAAAATTCATGTATCAGACTAGAAAACACAACTAAAAATTATATATTAAAAACAATTAGTCCTCATTTGATTTTGATCCCATTGTCAACAAACATGTTTCCTGAAACAATTCAGAACTCTGATTATTATTATTGTAAAAGCACATGGCTGTATAGTTGTTTATATGCTGCACATACATGTCCATTTGAATTGGCTTCAATTTTGGTCAGCCAGAGACAACTACCATGACGCCGAGCCAACCAAGGGGATGAGGTTATTCATAGGGAATGAAAATGTGAACAAATTAAAAAATTTCACATTCTTGCAAGATGTCCCACCTTCATTTAACTCAACGGCCAGATATGTATTGTTTCAAAATATTGGAACTTTGATATTGCCATTGGTAGTGATTGTAAGCTTGAACTTTTTTTCCCAAACAAGAAACTTTCATAGCACAATAAATATGTTCCAATTACTTTGAAAAATGAAACAATGCTTTTATTTAAGTTTTTTGCTGACTTTCTTTGATCAAAGGTCATCAGCTTCCTTAGTGTTACAGAAAACGCCAATAAAGGCCCTTTTTGGAGGACCAAATAAATGCCTTTTTGTCATTACTGCAGCAACATCAAATAATTGTAAAACATTGATGGAGACATCATTTTTTTTCATTTGCTAGCATACAGTATATATACAGAATGATCAAGGATTGAAAGGTGATCAGTTTACTTTGAAGTTTCAGAAAAACTGATTTTTTGGGGTATATTTTTCAAAAAGGAAACAAATTGCCATTGTCAGGTAGACTGTAATCATTCAGTTCCCATCCTCTGATGTAGTCGACTGTAGTCAGTCAGGTAACATGACTATTTGGGTTATATTACAGCACAGGGTACTAAGGCCTGACATCAGCATGAGTGATTATGAAATAACAATGCCATGTTAAGGTTGTTTATCAATAAGAACAAAGGATTTGTTTATATAACAATAGATTCAAGTGCAATTTTATATCCATGTTTGCAGTTTTGCCTGTCATGTTGCCATTTAATTTCTCATCTCCAAACCAAAGACTGTACATACAATTTTTAACAGCCAAAAATGTTGACACCAGAAAGCTTGCAAGATGGTATATTTTGTCAACAATAAGGAAAAAAAAGTTGCCCTTTCCCAAAAGCAGTAGCTAATGATTGCATTGGTATTGACTTTGATGAGAAAAAAATGCAATTGCCATTCCATAAATAATAAGCATTACAAATGTTTTCAATTCCCACTAGCTGTTTTTAGAGTTAGGAGCTTGCCAAAAGCCTTCTACATTAATGCTGTCACCAACAACATCATCACTACTATGTCGAGCATTTACCTCAAGCAAAATCATAAACTGCAATCAAACTTACTGTTCACTTTTACTAGCGAACTTTTCTCCCACACCAGATATCTCTAGGGAACCATAACTGTTGTTGTTGTTGTTCAATGAATCGGCTATCAAAAGAAGAAAATAAAAACAATGTTCACTGAATCAATCAAAAGAAGAAAATGAAAACAATACAAGTTTCATTCTTCACAAAGAAAACAATTTTGTGCTTGCAAAACATGTATCCATGTATTTGACTTTTGATCTCTACCCAGAAGCTTGGACCTCAATAGTTCTGTTAGATCCCCAAGAATTAAGGGCTGTTTTGTAGACAAATGTTAGATAGGTATATGCATTTGTTATATCTTGCCCAGTAATTGTACACATAGCAGACATCTGAAATGTCTTAAAGGACATTTTATCTTGAGAAATTATCTGGTGGGCATGTATTTGTGAATTTTAATACAAAAACATTAAAATAAGAGATCAAAAGTTCTGACAAATGAGAAATCAAATTTACTGGAAAATGTGTCATTTTTGGTTCCTGCTTTGTATCTTATGTAGTATTAGTATAATCATTGCACAACTAACCAGTTATCTCTTAAACTGATTATTCACAAATTCATTTTTTGTAGGAAACAATAGAATTTCACCCAACACCAGTATTTTGTTTATCTACTATTTCCAAACATTAAAAACTTGCAAGCTGACTTGCTACCTCAAATATACACATCTAATCAACATGCATTTCTAGTTAAATTGGATGGTCAAGTTTAATTTAATTAGAGCTTGAAATAAGTCTGAGAGAATGATAATAAGAGTCAGCTGTTGTAACTTGTTTTTTACTTATTCTCAATTCAGACTTACACTTTATATATTTTGCTCTAAAGACATGTGTTGACTCACCTTGACACAAACTACATGATATAATGGACCATTTTTTAAGACAATGAAATGCTGATAAATTTCATAATTACTTGATGTGTCATTCAATACACAAATCAAATACTTTTTTCATTATGTTTACAGATTTATATTTCCCACAAAAGTCAATGAAATTCATGCTCTACTTGCTATCAAGAACTTCAATGAATTCAAAACACATTTTTCTCCTTTTAACTACTGAGTATTGAAACCATCTTGGATATTCTTTGGAAAATCAAGATTTTCAAATAAGCTACTGTGTTAGACATACTAGGTTTTAGATGGGCACCATTTTTATTTTGAACCAAAAAAATATCATAAGAGGTCTTCTTGAAGAAACTTCATTTTGATATGACTTTCTATTTTTGATTAGTAAGCATATTTTAAGATGTTCAAGATGACTGTCATGGTAGCCATATTGGAGATCAGATTTGGCACAACTTCCATTTAGGAACAATTTGATATCATAAGAAGTCTTTTGTTGAAAACAAAATATCAATATGAATAGCCATCTAGGAGAAGTAGCCATAACATGATTTTCATTGACACTGCTATAATGGAAATCAGATCAGCACCGTTTCCATTTAGGTCCAATGAGACATCAAAAGTCTTTCAGCGAAAACCCCATGTTGATATGATGATTCAGTCAAGACAACCAATGTGATTGCCATATTGGATGTCAGAGTACCATTTTCATTTAGGACTCACTAGACATCATAAGAAGTCATTTAATCAAAATCCTATGTTGATAATGACCATATATTTAGGAGTAGCAATAACAAGATTTTCAAGATTGCCACTGTGATGGTAACTGATGGTCAAGCAACACCATTTTGATTCAGGGCCAATTAGACATTATAAGAGGTCTTCTTACAAAAACCCCATGTAAATATTATTTTTCATTCAGAAGAAGTAGCAGCAGTAAGATTTTAAAGATGGTCACTGTGGCTAATATATAGGACACCAGTTTTTTTTATGGACCAACTAGATCATAAATTGTTTTACAGTGAAATCCCCAACTTGATATGTCCATCCATTTAATTCAAGTAGCCGTAGAATATTTTCAAGCTGGCCACTGTGGTAACCATACTAGATATCAGATCACCATGATGTTCATTTATTTAGGATCAACTAGACATAACAAGAAATCTTCTGTTAAAGTCCTATTTCGATATGGAGAAATAGAGATAAGATTTTTTTAAATGGTTCTGTGGCACCATTTTCTTTCAGGATCAACCAGACATCATAAGAAGTCTTGTTGTGAAAACCCCATGCTGATATGACCATCCATTTAGGATCATTAGTCATAAACAGATTATGAAGAAGACCATTGAAGCAACCATATTGGTTGCCCAAGCAGGACCATTTTCATTTATAATAAACCAGACCATGGAATGAATGTGTAAAATTTTATGGTAATCATCCAAGCTGTTTATAAGTAATACATTTTACCAAGTATAATGCACATAATTTTCTTTATTTTATGGGAAGAGGGATGGAGTGCACGTTTTATACAAAAAATTATTAAATTCCAGGTTAAACTAACAAATGGAAAAAGGATGAAGTCATTTATCTCATGTGTAATATTAAATCCACTGCATGTCACATTGTAAACAATGTGAGCAATGTTTAATTGCCTCAAGTGTGTATATAAAGGTAAATATAAATATAAAGGTGTATATAAATACTGCCAGCTTTGATTTGAAAATCATGATTATGATTTATTGTCTAGGTAAATTCTATCTTGGGCATGGTTGTGGGTTTCATCCCTGGTCGAGTGATACCAAAGACTTACAAAATGGTACTCTGGTGCACAGCATTAAGAGGTTAGTGTTAGGACTGGTTGGCCTGGTGTCAGGATCATGTGACTGAATGGTACATCATGCTACACTTCTGAGGCATGTTGTTCCAGTGCTAGACATCACTATAAACTGCCAAAATGCAGACATCATAGCGATATGACTTAAAAATTGTTAAGATACATTAAAAATCATAATCACATCACATCACATTACTGCCAGCTAAAGCTTTGATTTGTCAAACATGATTATGATGTATTGTTGTTGTAAATTCTATCTTGGGCATGGACATGTTTTAGATGTGCTAGCCCAAATAAGTATAAATACTGCACCTAAATTTTCACATAACATCTTGATTTTAATCTTGAAATGTCAGGAATGATGGCAAACAAGGACTTGCAGCAACATTTCAAGGCTGATGACAGCAAAGAGGAATTTGAAGGATTTGATGAAACAGACTGAATTCAATCAACATGACAACCTTAAAATGGCCCTTCTCTTGGCCAACCTCAACACCCAAAAGATATACTTTCACTATTGTTTTTTTTATTCTAATTTTAAGATATCTATAAGTAATGGCCATGAACAGTGACACATACTGAAAAGCAAGTAATGGTTTATTGTAAACAAAATCAAAATATTGAGTAACAAATGATGATCAGGGTACTATCCAAATGGAATGACCGCTGTCGTACTATGAAAAGGTAGTGAAATTATCAAGATTTTAAAAATGTGTCACACATTCATTTTATGGCCGAACTAGTCTTTCCTCTCAATCTGCATCGAAATATCTGCATTATGCACAACAAAATATGGCTGTAATAACAAATTTGTATTAACAGACAGAAGAACAACAGACCATCCTACAACTCTTTCATCCAATGATCAGCAGTTAACTCTTTCATCACTATGGACCGGTGTACCAGTCCTGGGGAAGTAAGTCCGTAAACACTGTAGACCACTGTACTGTCTGGAGCAGTGTTCTTCTTTAACATTATAGAACCCAACTATATAAATTTCAGGATATCTCTAATAACTTCCTTCTTGTAATGTAGATATTATATTTGGATTATCTCGTGAGTTTAGCTTGTATACAAATAGAAATATCGAACAAAGTAGGAACTTTTAATGCGTTTTCCAAATGGTGAAATTTGTATCCAAAATGGCAGATTTTGAAGAAAGTTAAGAGGAGAGTGAAGTGTCTGATTTTGAGTTCTCAAAGGATTGAATTAATTTAGACCTAGTAAATTTGGATGAAAATGAGAGAAGATGTTTGGAAAGACAATGACATGCACTTGTGGGTGACAGTGATGACGATGAAGAGGACTTTGAAGGCTTTGAACCAGAGGAATTGTATGCTCCGCATGATTTTGTTTGGATGAAGTTGAAAAACCAAAGAGATTTGTTTCAGTTTTCGGAGAGAGTTGGACCCACCTGAGTGTTAGATGGCTCTAGGAAAGCTTTGAATATTTTAAAATTTGCTATGCAGATGAAATTTTTGGAAACAGTCTATCTAATGAATTTGAATGTGACAATCAAATGTGCTAGAGGCAATATAGATATGGGGACAGATCTCACTTTCATGAAAGCTTCTACCTGCCAAATACCTGAAACTAAGGCATGTGTTGCTACTGGAATTATTCAATAGTACATCTAGGGTCAATTGAACAAGTTTTGATAACGTTCTAAGTTTTCTAAGAGGTAAATTGATAATTACTTGTATTTTACCTGTTGTGTTACCTGTTTACATTTGTATTTTAAGAGTTGTAATAGATGTGCACAATTTAGTGAATTAGTCACAAAATTTTATTTTTATCCTTGATTTTGACACCTAATCCAGCCAGATATCTTAAAAATTGGCAAAGTTATATTATTTCAAAGTCCACAAGTCATTTTGCTTTACAACTCCAAAGTTACTTGCGTTGAGGACTCTGTGGCTGCAAAGTTACATAGTAATGAAAGGGTTTATTACCACTGTACATGGGCTGATATATTAGAAATTTCTGAATATATGATAAGTTGAGCAACTTCAGACTTCAAAAGAGATATAAATGCAGGCTTCCCCAACAAAGAAATTTTGATAGATTTTACATCTGTTAATAAAAAACCTATGTTTAAAATATTGTGGAGCAAAGGTTGTGCTGTGCCTAAAGCGAAATTTTACTGTTTGTTCCAATGTATCCATTTCTAAGTCTAAAAACCTCTTCATGTAAAAACATTTAGCTGCAATTTTTAGCTGTGTCAGATGAATAGTTTACATTAAAGATACAAAGAAGCAAATAAATTCAAATTGTTTGAAACCATCTAATCTTTTCATTAATTCTTCTTCCCATTTTTATTCACCCAACATGCATGGCTCAATGTTTAAGAAGAGATACAACTGCAATCTGAAGGCAACAGAGTGGATTTTTTTTACAGTTGAATTTTTGTTGTTTAACAAAAATGAACATTGTGATCTTATAACTGAAGCAATGAAAAAACTTACAGAAGGATGAGCAAATATCCTTTTAGTATAAATTTCTGTAAAAAAAAACCTATAAAAAAACAATTTAAATAGACTGATTTGATAACTGTCATTATTTTAAAGCCTTTTTTACATCTAATTAACAAATATTTACAGCCGAGAAAGTATTTCATTAAGCAAATCTTAAGCACATTACTGTTATACCCTCTTATAAATTAGATCAAACTACAAACAACATAGACCCTAAACTGCCACTGCATACTTGCCAACAGACCGATGTCTATGCTGATGTTCTCCTTATTAAATCTGGCATACTTAGATTTATCAACACTTTATGAGCCTGCAGATTTGGGTCTATGCAGTTTGTCGTTGGACCTGACTGATAAGAGTATATATGTTGTAATGAAATTATCTATTTTTCCCTCACAATGATGGAATTTATATTCTTCATGTACAAAATTTGTATATGTGATGATTCTGTACACAAGATTGTTACAATTTAAAGATTTAAAACTACCATCAATATTCACTCACAATTTCAAATGCAAACTGCAGACACCCAGATATACCATTGCAAAGTGTGATGTCAGACTGTGGTCTATGTAGTTTGTTAGAAGCAATCAGTATCACAAACATATATCCTGGTCTGCCAGTGCATTATGTGACAGCAGATCTGGATCAATGACTTTTGCAGTTGGACTCAAGTTATAAGGAAAAAATGGTAGCTATATTTGATTTGACCAACATTTCTAACTATGTAATATATATAGTACAACTCTAATTACCAATACAGAAATGAATCCTGATTCAAACCTTATGTAACTGTTGCATCATGGTCAATTTTATGTTTAGTATTATGTTTAAAAAATGGACCACTCAAAACTGAAACTGTACAATGTTCACTTAAAACAGAAGATGTGTTCATGGAATATGGAAATCTTACTCAAATTGAACCTTGACACAAAACAACATGACAGATGAAAAAACAGATAAACAAGAGTAATAATAGTATGAGCTCCTACCATTCATGATGATGGATACAAATACCTTGACTTTTGTTCTTTCCTATATTTTCTAGGCTGTCATTTTCAATGTCTTCTAAACTATTACTGTAAATGAAAAATGTAAATGATGATGAATATATATATATATATATATATATATATATATATATATATATATATATATATATATATAAAAGTTACATCAGATACTGTGACATAAATGAGTGTGACCATATTTACAAAAATATGCTTTGAATTACCATTATTATCAGAAGCAAATGAATGAGAATAAGCATTCATCCTATACAAATACATGCATTAATTATCAGAGATCACATTAAACATTCTGGCAAGAGGATATCACTTTCTCTTCATTCTAAATACAGTGAAATGGTAGTAAACAAGGATGAATAAAGTCAGAGATCCAAATGGTTCTAATACAGACCCAGAAATACACAATTTTACAAGTAAAACAAGAACAGAATGCAAACTAAGGAATGAATGCCAATGGAAAGCAGACTGAATGCACACAAATTTGAGAATGAAAGCAAATGAAATGAACTATAGAGCAAAGAAAATTGAAATGATTTCCTGAAGAAATCAATTTTTGACATAAACTCCTTCTTTTATAATACTAACCCATTAATAATATACAGGAGCACAACCACTACTTCACAAATCTCTCTTCTAAATGGTTTTCAGAATTGTCAAACTCTTTACCTTCTGCAAGTACCGAGTGCTCTGGCTACTAAGCCGCCTGCTTTGTAGCAGCTGTTGTTAGACTGAACTGCAGATCGACATAATGGCTGTCTTAGTGGAAGCTACTCGAGTTAAATCACATGCTGCCTACAATTTTTATATCATTCTTGTCTACTTTAAAGAGAAATAAAATTTAAAACATTCACCAAAGTTTTGTGCCACTCATTTTACCAATAAATACACATCATACTCCGGAATTAATGTTTATATTTGTATATTGCTCATATTGGAATCAGGCTTCTAATTTTTTTCCCAGCATATTTTCTCATTTCAGCTTTATTGACTTCAGGAAAATATTATAAACAGAAATCTCCCTTGCATTTTCATCAAAATGAAATATTGGCCCTGAACCTGCTGTGTACTGGCCTCATGCGTTCTGATCATAAAAGATAGTAGAGTTTCAGATAAATCTCAAATGTCAAAACAAGACTTTTACTGATACCCAATCCTAGATTTTCAATCAGATTATTAAAGTTATTGTCATCTGCAATGTCATCATATTAAAATCATTCAAATCCTGTATCAGAATCATTAGAATACACATGAAGGTTGCCATTTTGTTTACTTTCTACAATTACCTCATTTTCAGTGGTAATTTCTGTCCATAGGATGTAAAACTACTAACAGAAAAATTTTATAATTTATTTGAGGATCACTTTCATTGGCTTAATATTTTTAAAGTGACAGGATGTTTGCAACTTCATCCAATGCAAAGCCTTAATATAAAATGCATATACACATCCCTGAGGTTTCCAAACTCTGGGCATGAAATGCATGTACAAGTTAAGAATGGCAGAGAGAGTATTATGTAAGAAATACACATGTGGCGGGGGGGGAGATGGCAAAGCTATTTTAGTGACTCATATATTTTAAGCAGAAGTTAAAGAGCTTGGTGTCTTCATTCCAAATCATAGTTCCTGAATGAAAATGTCAAGAGAGCTTGGATCTATGACCAACCAAAGTTTGCCATTGGTCTTTGGCACCACAACCAGACTGAAGTAAAATCCCAATGTGTTTAAGTTAAGAGAGTGTTGATTCCTGCTGCAAGAACACTGCACTGCATGGGTCTCTTGGGACATCTGTATTGGCGTACAACTTTTTAGTGTCACAGTGGGCACAGTACATGATATGGAGGTCCTCTGAAACAATCTTTATCCAGAAGTCTTTAAGGCAGTGTAATCATCACACTATAATAGATTTGATTGAGAAAAGGCAAATGAAAGTCTCTTTCCTATTTGCATGCTTTAGGGGATCTATCCTGTTCTGTGATTTTTCCAAGAAGTTAATAATTTTAGGGTCATTGGTTATAAATGCTGGACACAGATGGTGCAAAAGAAAATAGCTGTTGACACTTGGATCTTTAAGTGGCCTTTTAAAGTAACAATGAATGTGAGCAACTTGAACAGACTGTACAATAATTGTCCTAGAGAAACAGACTGTTGGACAATGTGAACAAATGAAGTAAATCTATCATTGTTTAGACACAGAGACATCCAAGTCTTCACTATGTGTCTGATGGTCCAGGACTGATAATGAGCATCTGGGAACAGAGTGTCACCATAGCAAGTAGTGGTCAAGATGGCCCTGGGACTGGTGAAGAAACTATCTGGAGCTAGTCTTTTATACATTCATGGTCTCAGTAAAGTGTTAGCATGAGACAATTTACCAAGTCTGGGGCCAGGTGAGTTTAACATGTTTTGGCAAGAAAGAGCCAGTGCAGGAACTGTCATGGACAATTGCCAGGTTTTATCTGTGTATTTAAACATTTCATGGGTATACCATGTAAACTGAGCACCATATCTAATTCTAGATCTGATTATTTGCTATGCAAAAATCATAAAGAGGAAAAATGTTGTAGTTTGTGTTGTGATGAAATGTGAGTTTCAGTAATGCAAACAGAAGAATGGGGTGACACAGACACCTCCTGCAATGCATGTGAGGAAGCTGTCAATACCTGCTAAGACATATGCCATCTGTTAGCAAACTAAACTAGGTGTCTGGCCATACTGAAATGCTATAATCACTAAATGATGGTCCAAAGATGGCATAGAGAATCTGTGACTATCTATCCTTAGCCAGTAATGGAATGATAAGCTATGACTGAGATAAGATCAGTGCCAATGGTCTCAGACTGGATCTTTGCTGGGTTGGTAAATTATCATGGAAAATTCTAGGGTTATCAAACATGGGTCAATAATGGCACCAGGCTCTCATGGGCCTGTAATAGCAGATGACTAAAATGGATCCATAATGACTCCAGACTGACATGAGCACATAATGACACAAGGCAGACATGAATCCAATGAAGCACAGAGTTGTCATGGATCCATGATGGCATCAGACTGGCAAAGGACATTCAAACTGGCACAGTGTCAACATGGATCCACAATGACTCTAGGCTGACATGGTAGCATAATGGCATAAGCAGACATGGATCCAAAGTGGCATATAGCCAACAAAGATCCATAATGGCAGAGTGCCAACAATGCTTCATAATGACACAAATCTGACAAAAGTCATCCAAAGTGTCACAAGGTCAACATGGATCCAGACATGGGTCTATAATAGCATAGGGATAATAAGGTTCTATAATTGAAAATATTGATAATAGATTGAGGCTGTTCACTTTTTGATGCTGGTTTTATAATGCCAACATGGGGTAGGATGGAATTAGTCACCACATCCAGTCCCTCCTGGGATAAGCTGAGGCTGTGTTGGAGCACATAAGGACTGAAGCCAATCAATCTCATGGTTCAGACAAGCCATACCAAGTTGTAAGTCCTATAGGGACCAAGATAAGCTGTTTATGAAAGCTAGCTTCTTTGAATTGATGAAATCTCTGCCTTCAAAGTTTTGTATTTAAGTAAAGTTACACTGTTTTGCCAAGATGGTTGCCCATACATTTCCTCTCTATCATACACAAAATACCACATGTATGACATGCACTGTACTCCATACACTTCAAATGGATATCTTCTGCCAGCTTAAACCATTTGCAACCCATGCAGTGTGTTTACATGAGTAATTACGGAGCAGAACAACAGAACATACAGCTGAAACAAGGAAAACATGACAAGGACATTGTGACAAACATAATTGTCTACAATAATTGCAACTATGTACTGAGATTAGAATTTGTGTTTTCTAGTCAGGTAAAACAAATGGTACTTACATGTATATTGTAAGATGAAAGGAACACCCAATAAAGAAAGAACTTCCTACCATGACACAGCTCCTTAGAATCTTTCCATAAATAAAACAGCAATTGAAAACAGTTTTGTGAGGTCTTCAAATAGAGCACGCTTCTCAGCACAACCAAAAGTAGATACTTTAGCATGCACTGGATTTGACAACATTCACTCTGACCAGGGGGATATCACTCTCTACTGTCTCCCTCTAGGTACACAACATGTGATGCTAAAGAATGTTGGGAGAACTAGACTTTTGAATAGTGGTCATACTTCTAATCTATAATGATCAAGTAAAAAATGTGAAACAATGAAAGATGAATGATAAACAGAAAGTACATCAAATTGCAATTAATGAATTGATATGAAAATCAATTATTTTCAAGTTGCCATATTAATTTTCATAGGAGAGAGTCAAGGACTCGAAACTAATGCAAATCCTTAAAATTGCTGTTTTGGTGATCCATCTGCTAATCATTGGTTAGTGGATTTGCCCTGTTTTCTCTACTATATAGTCAAAAATGTGATGGAAATTGGTGTCTGGAAAATATTTTAAAAACATCTAGTCCATTCAACACTTTCTTATTGTAAAATATTTTACCATTTGGTAGCTGAATGTCAACATCACACCATCTTTCAACAACTGAAAAGCATCCTTTTCCTGCAAATTAAATGCAGATGACACTAGCATGACCTTTTGTCTGTGGATGCTATCATGTTCAGACTTCAAATTTATTTTGTTTAACAGTTTAACACTATAAATCCTTAAGGATATAATCTATTGTTTATGCCTCAATATCTTCATTGTATACCTCCCAGCAATGAGTAAATTTTTGAGATTTTGTAAGACAATGCAGGATTATTATTCTTAAGTAATGAAAAACTGGCTAATTGGTTGCTCAGTGCAGATCACATCAGGCCTGGTCACTACTGAAACAAATATCAAATTCACAAGTAGGACAGAGAGAGTGCCAGACTTACACATCAGTATTTCTGTAGCACAAAAACTTATAAAAATCAAAAGAAATTTTTAACAATAATACCCTTTTATGTATATAAAATGTGAAAATATCTTTCATATTTCAAGAATAACTACAAAAATATCATTTTAAACTGAGAGCTAATCAAAGACCAAATCTTACTTTTTATTGCGTAGATTCTTCACCCACTTAGTTATGCATTGCCTGTATTCCTCTATACCAACACCACAGTTCACTCCCTCTGGGTCAAGCAAGGACTGCAACTGATCCAGGTCTGATTCCCCCTGTGTAAGAGGAAAACATACACAAACATATTGACACTCCTTTACTCTCCTTGTTATCTTGCAAAAGTAACCACTGATCAACTTATCTTATGATATATCAAATGTCTTCCAAGTACCTCATGCATTAGGTAAGAGTTAGTGAAAATAATAGTGAGAGAGACAAATCCAGAATCCAAAGGAAACTACTAATGCTCTACTAGCCTCAAAGAAGTGCAGCAGGAGAAACCAAATGTTTTATTTTTTACACAGCTTATCAGAATGAGAGGCAAACTGAATAACAAATTGGCCCTGCTTTCAACGGGAACCAGGTACAAGCTGTACAAAATTGTCATTTAAAAGTAGAGACAAGAGAAATAGCAACAGAAAGATTTGAGAGTCATCAGACAATATTAGTAGGGTCACGAAGGGTCATCAAAAGAACCTTTTTGAAATCATATCATAAACCTAAGGGTAGAAATGTCCTGTTGATGGTCAATTTAGGGTTACAGAAAGGACTGGAACCACTGATATATAGTACAGTGGGGGCCACAGCTTATCAGTTCCCGGATGGTGTTCGTAACCAGGAGTGTTCATAACCTGGTTCTGTTGTTAAATATTTCATCTGCTCCAGAGCCTCAAAAAAAAAAAAAATGGCAGAAAATCACTGCTATGTTAAAAAAAGGTGAAAAAAGGAGCACTCACCAATATTAAAAATTCAGGGGATTCAGGTGAGAAAGAAAAGCACTACATGTACTGTACAAACACAACAGATCCATAGCAATAAAACACACAAACACACTCAAAACCCACAAAACAACACAAACATGACACAAAAATAAACACAAAACACCCACAGACTCCTTTTCTCACCTTTTTTCACTTTATTTGAGTAGAGGTAGCCATATGTGAGCTTGCGTGTTTGAAAGTTTGCATGCAAGCGAATGGCAGTTCAGTTCATAACCCAAGTCACCATTCATAACCCGAGTCATTCTTTTTTGTCTGGCCTGGCGTTTTTAATCTGGATCATTTGTAACCTAGGGCATTTGTAAGCAGGGGCCCCACTTTATGGCTTTTATGACAGCGATCATTCACTTCAAATCTAAATTATAACCAGTTTAGCAGATACCTGACTTTATACAAAGCAGATTTGATAAAGTTTTTGTCATACCTAAACCCATGACTACAAAGATTCTTTTTCTAAATAGTGTGACTTTTCTCTGCACCAAATATTTTCATCACTGGAATACATGTAATGTCAACAAATAAGTTGAAATACACAGAAAATTTAATTACTTATTGTTCTAATCTAGTTGTATTCTGCAATGATTATATAAGTCAATTTACTGTAGGAACAAAGAACAGTAAATAGCTCTTCAATTATGTCAAACTGTAATCCTTTGAATTCATTATTTTCATGGACATTAATCTTTATGGTTTTGTGAAAAAAATTACATTGATACTGGTACCTAACTTTTATTGGGAGAGTTTGATTGATTCCACATAAGCAACACTCACTGTTGGTTTTTAAATTTGTATTCGCAACCAAAAATCCATGAAAACTGGCTACCTTACTGAAAATGGTGAATTCAAAGTACTGAAGTGCAACTAACCTCAAGTCTGTAACTGTGAAAGGTTGAGAATTTTCCCAGCAGATAATTGTAAATAATAATATTCATGGCATCCCCAAGCCAATTTCCTTGCTACTGAACATGGCAGGACAAGAGATGATTTTGACCCATAATTAGATCTGCATGAACTAAGAAAGATAAATGAGGTCCCTTTATCTTTGTTAAGTGTTTATTTTTTTTATCAAAGACTACTTTTAATAAAAGAAATCAATGCTTATCTCCTCCATTGTTGCACCTATTTTATTATATTATAAATGAACCAATTCTTATTATAGCAACAAAAAAAAACATCTTCAAGGTCAATGCTAGGTTAATGTTTAAAGTGATTTTTCTCTCCTACCAAAACAGGATAAAGTGGTGGAAAAATAAAGTTGATGTTGTTGATGTTGTAGGGTGTAATTGCCATTTTTCAGCACAAAAAAGGCTATACAGGAAGAACCCTGGAATACCCTGAAAAGAACTGACCCACAAGCTTTCTCACATACCCACATTGGACAAACTTGAGACTCAAACCCACACAGACAGAGGTCAGATGGCAATCCATAACAGTGGGTTGGAAAAGAAAAAAAAAAAATTGAAAAGTGTAAGGAAGTCAAACTGTAGAATGTTTAAACTTATTAATCACCTGAGTCAAATAATATAAAAGAAATACTCCTTGCAATTTATGAGAAATATAATTTTTGTCTTCCTTTGCTTCAGCAAAATTTTGTAGAAAGATAATACACTCAAAAATTGGTTACTATCAAAAACAGGAGACAAGATGAAATATGAAATAAAACTAGTATCCTTGACTAGCAGTCAACTCAAAGCAACAATGGGTTCTTATTTTTTTATGACTGATCAACAAATGCATGTCATAAATTTATTTAACTAAATTCTTCAGCTATATGCATAATCATTTAACTGTGCCCAAAATTAATCAAAATGCATGATAAAGCAATATTTCAACTGTTTTTAAGTTGCCTCTGAACAGAAAAAAGGACTTGATATTGTTCTCAGAATTTGAAAACTTTTAATGGCCAAAAGGAGTGAGTGTTATTTCAAGACATGAGAAAGTATAGTCAACATCACTTTCTCTATGTATCTAGGTGAAATGACTGGAACTGGTGTCCTATTTCAATTGAATTGCATCCTAGCATGAACTAAACTCTTAAAATGTACATTTGCATACAATATTTTTATTTTAATTAAAAATAGTTCACTTACATTTGCATTTAGCACTAACATGCTAATAAATTCATGCCAGAATTGCCGCAGAAAAGACTATTGTGTCTCTTATTTTAATCAACCCAAAATTATTTTGTACATTACTAATAGCCAGATGTTGCTACAGTATCAAGAATTAAAAATGTTCAGAATTTCTACAACTAAAGTTATTTTTGTAAATATCAGAAAAAGAAAAGACTGCTTTTTTTCAACAATATGGCACAATTATTCCTTATTCTGATGACTGATACCTAATTTCCTCATTTTATACTAGTTTTTTTTGAGAAAATAAACCATACTGCATATGAGTCACTTGTTTAACATGTATAATTTTGTTGCCAAGGATATCAATTTTGATATAGCTGATGAGTGGAAAGGCACTGCTTTTCTTATTTTATGTCAAAATGAGTCTCCAGAATGAAGGCAAGGGAAAAAAAGAAAAAAGCAGGAAAGATTATAACAACTGTATTATTTCCAGTGTGCACTTTCACCCACCATGATTTTATCATCATCAATGTCATTACTGAGACTTAACCTATTAAAAATCAAGATTATCTCAAAAAAATGATACAATTTATCAATCGCTTAAGCTGCTGTTTATTAAACCATTAACCTCAGGAAGTTTTTGTCATTTTTGCCTGAAATGCAAGTAGGAAATAAATTTTGGGAGATATTTCTGAATACATCCTAACACATGGACCTCCAAGACATTTTAGGTTAACCTAATGCCTATTTGTGTTAGAAACATCATTTTTCATTTGCTCTTTCGCAGACCCATCATTTTCGTGTCAAGACCACTTTTCATTCTAAATGCCCATCTTATCCTACTTTTTGCAAAGGTTCACCTGTCTGTGTACAATTCAGAATAGTGTCTTAGATCTGAGGCCAAAAAGTCTAAAATCCAGACACAAAACCGGATCATGACCTCGAGAAAATTTCAGCTGAATAGATGGTGCCTATTGTTAGCTAACCCATTTAGTAACAGGTATTGTTTCAGCACCTAATCAAAATGATGCATCAATAATTTATACATTTTCGTTGTGTTTTGTTTTATATAGCTGTTTTACCAAAACCTGAAAACAAAGTATAACAAAGCAACAAATTCAAGGCTAAGGCATCCACAAGTCATGCATGTACAGGAGGTCGTGGGTTCGAGCCCCAGCCAAGTCATACCAAATACTTGCAAAAATGGTACTAACAGCTGCCTTGCTTGGCGCTCAGCATTAAGAGGTTAGTGTTAGGACTGGTCGGCCTGGTGTCAGGATAATGTGATTAGGTGGGACATCATTTTTGGTTATCAATAGTCAACGTTTGTTTACACCATTCCCTAATAAAGACTTCACTTCAGCAGATGTCCTGTAGAATCAAAGTAGTAACCATTGTCAACACAGTCATAAAATATTAGTATGAGAAGATGAAGTCTATATCAGCATCGGAAAGGTGCATTTCTATATCAAGAATCCGTCCGATTTATGCATTTCGCTTAATAGCGCCAATTATAGTACCGTCATTAACAACGGAAGTTTGGTAATTGATCCTAATTTATCTGATAACGAAATAAATAAAAAAATGATGTATCACACTTTATTCACTTGACCACAGTAATAAGCTACAAAACGGTATACCACACAAAAGAACACTGCAAAAGCTATTCAAAGAAATTAATGTTTGCATGTTTGTTTAAGGGTTTTTTTAAGGAGGGGGGCAGTGCTGGCTATCCAAACACCCCAACAGTCACAAACTGGAAACTATATTTTACACTTGCACCAAAATAATTATAAACATTAGATCAATTTATTATGAAAACTTTATTGACACATCCTTTTCATACAACTACTTTTTATACGATGATAAGAATAGATTTTATATTTTTTGCCCCTACAAGGATGGACAAATAATTGAATACACGTGGAGATATCAAGCAGAATGCTGTACATTTGTTGGGAATTAAAATCTCTGAGTATGGGCATCTAAGATTCGAAAATGTTCCGCCTTATCATTAATTTAAAAAATACAGTGAGGTCCGATTAATTAGGAACAATTACCAAACTTTCACTATTAATAATGAGACCACAATTGGAGCTGTAATATAGAACGCAGAGTCATATGGGTTCGTTTAATGGGAACACACCTTTTCTAAGCTGAAACTAACATCTTCTGGTGCTAATATTTTTTAACAGTGTTTACAACAGTCACTACCTTAATCCTACAGAACAACCACTGAAATTTTTATCAGAGAGAAGACATTTAATTGGGAAAGGGCAAAGGCACGTGTTTCGAAATGGTGATTATTGCTCTTACACCTTGATCCCTTTCTGGAATTGGATCCAGAATATCTTGAGAAACAAAAAATGTGAATTGACTGATGATGTGAAGCAAGATTTGGTTTATAATTCTGTTCTTCTGCATTTCAAATGATAATGCTATTTATGAATAATATTGTTGTTAATCTCAATACAAATGTGTGATATTGTTTTTTGAACAGGACTCGTAAAGATTTGGCAGGACTAGTAAATTTCTCAGCATACTAGTCCTTCTGGCTACAAAGAAATTTGTGCTAAATTCGAGCCCTGTATAAGTACTCCTATCAGTTAAAATGAATTACAATATAGAGATTCCACTATGCTCTTTAGTCACATGGCCAAAATATATTGTAAGCATTTTTCCATCCAAACATACACTTTCCATGATTTATAATATATTTACAGCACCGCTTAGATGGACTAGTGGTTAGAGCATCTGCCTCGGATGTGGAAGGTCGTGGGTTCGAGCCTGGGTTAAGTCATACCAAAGACTTACAAAAATGGTACTAACAGCTGCCTCGCTTGAAGCTCAGCATTAAGAGGTTAGTGTTAGGACTGGTTGGCCTGGTGTCAGGATAATGTGACTGGGTGGGACATCATGCTACATGTCTGTGGTATGATGCCCCAGTGCTAGACATCACTATAAACTGCCACACTGCAGACATCGTAGTGATATGACTGAAACATTGTTAAAGCTACGTTAAAAATCATAATCACATCACATCACAAGGAATTTTCTACTTGAAGATAAAAAGTATTACTTAAAACCAATATTAAATGCAAACATTCATATTAAGAGATAAAGGACATAGTTCAAATCGGAGAACAAAGGTGTGTGTGCAAACACACACACACACACACAGACACACACACACATTGCTGTATCCTTTACTTCTCCCTGTTCAGCTTTCGATTCTCCCTGTTCAGCTTTCGATTCTCCCTATTCTGTCCAAAAAGAAAAGTCACTTCTCCTTAAAATTCAAGTTCAGATTGATTACTGTGGATTCAAAATCATAAATAACTGTTCATAAATGTTTCTTTGTGAACTTTTGTAATCAATTTTATTTATGTAAATGCTTACTGTAGGCCAAGATCTACCCTACATTTTTCCCCATTGCAATGGATACTTTAAGTTGTATAATAAAAAATTCATCAAATGGAACAAATGAATAATCATGTTAACAAATTAATCTATTTTAATTGGGTTTAGTGCTGATTCCTGAACTTTCATGGCTTGTATGGGTATGGTTGACATTATTATCTCAAATTCTGATCATGTTTGTCAAAGTTCAATAGTGTCAATTCTGTGAAGGATAGAATCTAGAATTTATGACCAATTAAAATAATAAATGCAATTTAAAAATGTTGAAGGTAATAAAACTGCAATGGAATAATTTATATCATCATTATTTTTCTGGTAAATATTCAATTAAAACCTAACATAATTGGCTTGTTGTTTTTGTGGGTTGGCTTTCTTCGTGCATCTCTGCTATATTTAGCTTAACTCATCCCAATATACTGATTATAATTTGCACTAAACAAATTCTAAATGAAATCAGAAACAAAACAAAACAAAAAACATTTAAGTGTAGTTTTGTTTAAAGAAAAGAAAATGTCATTTGCACAATACTGTGAAGATTTTCCTGGTCCCTATTGTGATGTGCATTAGAACAGGCAAGCTCAAAACAAAATTTGTCTTCATTTGTCTTTTCATTCATGATAAGTGCAAATGATAATACATATGAAATTTTCATATCAAATGGTTACTATCCCTTATGTAACCTAGTCCTTTGTTAAATTTGTATGCATGCTAATTTTTTTTTAAAAAGACAGTAAATGAAATTTCAAAATGTTTTCTTATTAGACCTAAAAGAAATTTCAAGGAGAAAGTAACATCACTATAATTTTACTGTTAATGAGGGTAAAAGTCCTACAAGCTAGCAAGACTTTTTACAAAAAATTTACCTGTTTGATTCCACATATTGAGAATTTCAGATATTCTATCATCTTGGAGACCTGAACCTTTCCAGTTTTTTCAGAATCACAAGTGTGGAATAAGGTGTCAATAAGGTCCTCCTCTGAGATTAAATGTTGAACTGGCCACCCATCTTCAGTGGAACATGCAGAATCATCCACACTGTTTTCCATGTTTGCTACTATTTCCTCAACAGTTTACAGAATGTCAAGTGTTACCCTGGATTGGTCATCATCTAAAATAAATTTACAATTTACAAAAAATTTGTGTCAGGAACAAACTTACCTACTGTTTACTACAAATAACAAAATCAAAACAAAAAACAGTCTGCTACATGCAAAGATGCTACATGCAATCTTTGTGCTTCACAAGCCATCCATGAATATCATGACAAGGCTTTATCTTCAAACATTCTTTTTAATATTGATGAATTAACATATGTGTACTTTTTTCATAATCATTTTAACTCAGAGCTTTCAAGATTTTCTTAACTTCATTTGCTCTTTGCAGAAGTTGCATGCTTCAGTGTTTGTAAAATTTCATACACTAATCCTGGTTTCATAGAATTTAGTTTGAGTTTCAAGCTGACAAAATTTCAGTAAGAATTTGAACATAGCCTACATATTGAACAAAGCACCCAAGCTTTTGGTAAAATGGTGCTGTAAACATCAAGATACATTTAAATGACACATTAAATGAGTATATGATTTATGTACATGAGAAAATAATCACATTTAACTCAAGTATAGAACTTTAATATTAAGGTTAATCTAGACGGTGGACAGACATTTAGTAGACTTTTGGACATGCATATGGATGCAAATGGATGCCAGAGTAATACTATCTCAAGCTTTTGCCAAGGTAGGCTCAATAGAAACGATTTCATAAAATACAAAAGCCCTATGACATTACTCAGCAATGACCCAACATACAATTTAAGACAAACAGATGGATCTAAAAAGTAACACTACATACTTTACGAGGGTAAAATAAGATGTAAATAAAGTGACATGGTGGAGCATACAAAAGTAAATGGCTTCTAAAGATTTCAGTTCAAAATTCCTTGAATCACATATGCTAGATCATGTCTGCTGGGCTTATGAGAAAAATGTTCTGATGGACAAAACAACATTTGAACAACAGTATCATGTCTAAAGAAGCATCTTTATGTAAAATGTACATGACAAGATGAGAAGATCTGAAGTTTTTATGTGCAAGCTTGCACAGTTTGGAAATAAATCCAAATATAGTATACTTTCAGTTCATTGACAAAAATTTTAGGTAAAACATTTATCACTTTGCAGTAAAATGCAACCAATTGATATTTTTCTATAAAGATTTGCAAAGGCACCCAACACATTATTTGACTTTCAGAATTATATTGATGGGATCTAAGAAAATTATTTAATTATAATAGATCAATAGTTTGTCCAAAAAATATGGAAAATGGAAGTCATAATACATTAAAATTCTAAAGACATAGCTACCTTGGATTGTGACTCCAAAATCTGAATGGAAATGTATTGGTAACTGCAAACCAAATTTTTTATTCCAAATTTCAATTTTATCCTCAAAAATATCATTTTAAATTGGAAATATAATGTTGTTGTTGCTGTTGTTGCTGCTGTTATAGGGTTTAATGCCATTTTTCAGCACAAGATAGGCTATACATGGCGGCCAGTATAAATGGTTGAAGAACCTGGAGAAAACAGTGGAAAGAACCACCAACCCTTGAGAAGCTAGTAGCAAGCTTTCTCACATACCCACACTGACTGAACCCAAAACTCAAAACCCATGCAGACAGAGGTGAGACCACTCAGGACCTTGAAATATATTGTATTTTATCTGATAAAATCCTGACAATTGCTAGCACGAGTATTCACAGTTTGAAATTACTGTTGTAAACTTGCAGGTTTAGGGAAAAAAGTGCTTTCAGTAGGATGATCATCCTGATTTTTCATTGTCAACCCTAGCAGTTTCTTCCCTATGGGAAAAAAAGAAAAAATTACTTTTTTAATTTTTTTAATTTACAAAATTGATTTGTGCATCTATCTGAGCCACTTTTGCTCTTGACTTTAAGTGCTAAGAACATAATATATACTAATCATATATATAATGTAGAAAAAACTTCATACCACTCTAATTTTAAAAACAATGCAAATAGGAAACACTCTTTTGGCCTTATCAGTGAGAATGTTTCAAGGGCACATAAGGTTAAACACACATGCCAACACAGACTAAGGAAGAAAACAGGCTAATCTTAAGTCTTTGCACCATAAAACAAAGTTTTATAAGGCAAATTATTCATAACACTTGTAAATAAGACATTTAAGAAAGATTATGTTTGCATAGTATCTGTGATCACTGCTATTCATTTTCATATGTGATTAATAGAACATTTTTTGTCTGTTTTAAATTAAAAAACCCAATCTTCCCTTTTGATGCATTGCTGACAGAGGCTGGCAAAACAGTCAGTGATCAATTTAATTTAAAAGGATAAAAATCATAATATACATTTAGGTAAAAATGACAATCATTTGTCTGAGTATGGATCTATGCCAAAAACATATGTTAAAGAAACTTGGTGGAAAATTTGGCATATTAGCATTATGAATTATATGAAATATTTACACATTATGGAAATCACATTCATAATTCTAACTCACTTATAATAAGTTATAAAAAGTATCTTGTTTCTTGCATGCTTTCTGAGATGAATGCTGTATGTATAGGTGGAACAATTGTAAATGTGATGTGATGTGATGTGATTATGACTTTTAACGTAGCTTTAACAATTTTTCAGTCATATCCTTACCATGTCTGCAGTGAGGCAGTTTATAGTGATGTCTAGCACTGGGGCATCATGCCGCAGACATGCAGCATGATGTCCCACCCAGTCACATTATCCTGACACCATGCCGACCAGTCCTAATACTAACCTCTTAATGCTGAGCGCCAAGCGAAGCAGCTGTTAGTACCATTTTTGTAAGTCTTTGGTATGACTCGACCATGGATCCAACCCTTGACCTCCTGAATCTTAGGCGGATGCTCTAACCACTAGGCCATCGGAGCAGTTCAATTGTAAATGTATTTATTGATGTGACTAGATGTCATGTTCTAAAGGTACATATGTTATGTAGCTAAGGCTAAAAAATAATGTTTCCTATTGCACTGGTTTTAAAATTAGAGTAGGTAGGTGCTTGTTTTGTGATTATAATATATAATGTATTAAACACTTCAAGTACTAGGCTAACCAGCTCAACCAGATGATGCACAAATTAATATCAGGATTTTTTTCTGTTTACCACAGTTAAAAAAGATGCAATGGACAGCAAAACAAAAAAGACAGGGACATTTGACCAAAATGGAAACACATTTGTTTGCCTATTGCTTCATTAAATGCTAAAAACCCAAACAGCTTTCCTAATTCTCTGCACTTGTTACACATATATGGTGTTCTCATAATTACACACTCTCTTCCAAGTCACATCAGTGCTTATAAATATGATATATTTTTCACATTTGCAAATCATCATTAAACAGAAAATCTCTTAAAAACCCAAAAATTAAGTTGGTTCCATTGATTTTCAATTTTGAGGGTTCACCTTATTTACAAATAAAGATTTACAAATAAATCATCCCATGTACCATTTTCAGAAAAAAATGAAATTAAAATTTCTTTAAGAAAATTATTCTTCATGCACAAATTTTACTTAAGGAAATTTGTATTGCAACACCATAAATGTGTATTAGTCTCCTCAGGTTTTAGTGTAGAAATTGTTATAAGGTGGGGATCTTGACGGTTTCCTACAAAGAGCCAAAGATGAGTCCACTACTACAGGTGCATGACACGGATGTGTATGGATATGGAAGTGCATTACCTCCTCATGCCCAAAAAACTATACATGGTTAAATGGTGGGAATCTTAACAAGTTTCAAAATTATAACACAAAGGCAAGTGCTTTATACCAGGGACATGACATAGGATTTGTATTGGCTCCATGTCTGATTTTTCCTCCTTATGTCCTAGAAACATTATGTTATAAGGACAGTATCTCAACAGTATTCAAGTTATGACCAAGGGGCAAGTTCCCAGTGCAAAGGGCAAGACTCAAGTCTGTACCAGACACATGTATGAGTTTGCATCCTCATGTGGTTATATGGTGTCGATCTCAACAGACTCCAAGATATGACCTAGGGGAAAAGTTTCCTACCTCAAGGATATAAACCCGGGTGTATACTGGATATTTCTGATTTCATATGTTCAAACTGATATACAGTTGGAGATTCAAGATCTAAACTATGCACTATATATATATAAATAAGCAAATATCAGATTGCCACCAGGAAAATTAGTTCCTTGCAACTAATATTGTCAACCCCATAAACAAATATCATCATTATTATTAACATTGGGGGGCTGACAATTAATACAAAGATTTGGTCAGCAAAGTCAAACTATGAAGTGTTAAGTGGTGATCTTCTATAATCAAATTTAACAATTTAGATATCATTCTTTAAAACATTTTGCTTTTGTTTATTCCTTTAATAATTATTATAAATTTTAGTTTTCATTCTTTAAACCTTATCCACATTCCGAGAAAATTAAACTATCTGACTAACAGCTTTAAACTAATACAACTTCGCATACTTTAGAACAAACCAAGTACCAACAACATGGTAGACAATAAATATGCTAGTAAATCAGAATCCAATTTATGGATGCAAGAAACTTATCCATTACCAAGCCTGTAAAAATTACATTTCTCCATAAGAAATATAGAAAACATCTTCAACTAATTAAAACTTATGTTTAACCTATGATAATGAACTAATTATCACTCATTAAATTTTAACCAATGCATATACTATTAGTATGTATGTACAGATTGATGTATATGTATGCATGCATATTACATATGTATGACCACTGTAAAATTTTTATGAGAAATGATTCATTGTGACATGTCTTAACTTAAACACTCAAACCATTTCATTTCATTAAACAAAAGAATTAAAATATGGAGTCCCAGTGTTTTTTTTCTGTGACAATGATTAACAAGAATTATGATATTCAATCCATGTTTTGAGCACTTTTAGGTAAAGTATTAACTTCTTTCAAGAGTCTCACATGTCTAGTCATTCACACATTTTCATAAGTGATCTTCAGATCTATTTTGATTGTTATAATATCTTTTAATTCCCAAATCAGTTAATAAACCACACTATACTGTGATCAGATGAGTTTTTACACATTGCATATGTTAATTTTTTTGTCTCTAAAAAGACCATATAATAAAAGCAGATTACTTGAATATCTCATTACAAATGTAACATAAAATTTACATACTATAGTACTATAGGGTCCAAACAATTTTTAAATTACTTGGTAGCCCTCTGGGCCACCAAAATTAATAAATGGTAGCCCAGACTTACTGGGTAGAATTTTGACCATTGCTGGTTGGTTTAAATTTTTAAGGGGAAGAAGGTAACGAAACAAAGTATTCAATACTATATATATTTAAATATAAGTTGACTTGACTGTGTAGAGACTTAGCCTGGACTCTGTAAGTAACACTTTGATCATAAAATCTGTGAAATCTATTAAATGCTACAAATGAACATGAATCAAATGTGCATTAAGATCGCAGGGAATTGAAATAACCACCTTTGGTTCGCACTGAGCTAGTACCAAACTTGCAGCTTCATCAAAGAGTTGTCACATGGTAAAACAAAGAGGATACTGTCTTTACAAACTAAGATATTAGTGTCAAACAAGCACCAGAAGCTGTAAAATTCCAAATGGCACTGAACAAGTACATGTACTAAATTCATGACTTGATCAAAAGGATTGTCAACTTCAAGTCAAAATGAGTGTGGCCTTTACATGAAAAAACCTTACTGAGCTATGTGCATTAACTGCAGACTTGGGAAATATTAACTTGGGAACTAAATTTTATGGTAAAGGAAAAAGTAAATAAAATCAAAACTTGTTATATGTTATGATTTATTTTTACACCTAGTCAACATTAACAGTCTCCTCTAAAGGCCATACATTTTCATTTCCAATTAATACTTTTTCTAAGAACCCAATTGTGTGTGTGCCATACCCCATCAAAGTTTCAGAGTAATTGTCGGTCTAGGTTTAAAGTGGGAAAACAAACTTTTTCAACATTTGTTGATGGATGAAGACATGTGTGTAATATATTTATGTATATTTTATATATATTATATGTATTTACATTAGAACAGGTTATTGAATTAAAATATTATTGTGATCCTGCAATAATGAATGAAATATTGCATAACATTCAGATATATTCTTATTTGGTCAAATTAATTGATTAAAAATGATTGTGAACACAGGCCAAGCAATGCTAAATTACCATTTGTATATTTGCTCAAGTCAGATTCAAAATAATTTGACTAGTTTAAATTTCTAAAAGCAGATGCCCTAATATCAAGAATGTGCATTTCCTTCGCAATTATTCAGGGCATTATGGGTACACTGGTGTATCACCAATATCAATAACATCAAACTGCTATCACTTACTCATTACAAAATCTATGGCAACTGAGAACAGTGATAATGCTGTTGGAACTATAACAATTTGCAATAGTGAACATTGCCTTTTATTTTATCTGCAGCATCATGGAATCAGACAAGAGATTCTGTTTCGACTCTATACTTATTTAATTAGCATTATTCCATATTTACATCAGTTCTAACTTTAATGTAGAAAAGCCCAGCGTCTTGTATGGGCTCTCATGAAAACTCTTCCAACCCTCTTTTCATAATTTATTTTGGGAGAACAAATTTTTACTTACATAGTTTTAAAAAAAATGTCTATAATTCAAATTAAAGAAGACAATGATAATTACTCACGGTCAAGAAAATACAAGAATAATTAATGTCAAGTAAGAAATTTACGTTCAGCTTCAGTCTCACGAGACTGTCAAATAAATAACAGGACGCACCAACTTCATCTAGAGACAATACTCAACCAAATACTGAAAGATGGTAGAAATAGATCTTTCAGTCATCATTGAATGCTGGACGACTCAAAACACTTATTTTCTAGCACAATTTCTACAAAATGTATTACTGAAAACATCGACAAGTTTGTTTACGTCTGAGTTCCATCGAAATCTCCCGCGAGCTTGCGTCGATGAAAGTTTGTCTGGAACTCAACCGTATTTTGACCATAAGTTTTTTTGGGTTGTTTTATTTGACACCAGTCTAGAAATGTTTGGAAATTGTACCAGCTGGCAAAATCAATGGATCTTCAAATTTAAAACGCATGTGACAATTTATCCATTAATTTATTATTTTATCGATATAAGTTTTATTTTGTTTACTCTCATTGTTTGTTCATTTGCTTGCCTGCCTGGTTAAATGTAAATAAGTAAGTCATCTTATTGAAATGATCAGTCATTTTAATGGTGTGTATGGAACGAATTTTATTTACATTGAAATTGTCGAAACAGACTATGTACGTATGTATGGCGGTAGCGAAAAGTAGCTTCCTAAGTGGGAAGTGGGGGCCATCATAGTCGCCCCGGGCGACATTTACCTTTCGTACCCCACCGGGGAAGTGATGTTGGTAGGCTTCTGTCTGATGTCGGCACCTTTTTAAGACAATTCCACATTTTGAGAATTTGTAACAAAAAGAAGTATTTTAAGCAACTTTTGTGAGAGTGTATGAACAAAATACAAGAAGTGTATATTTTGGAACGACTCTTCGCACAGCCAGCGTGTGCCCACAGAGAGTCCCAAACATTGAATTATGTAATCTCTGCTAAACGTAACACATGCCCATACACGTTATTACAGATTTGAGGGTGGTTTATCATACTACAAACGACGTCGTTGAATGAAGAAAACAAAATAAAAGGGGGGGGTCTGCATATTTCTTACGGCAGCAGTGTTCATAAATTTATCACAACTGCCTTTCTGTAACAATATTCGTTCTACGATCGGTGTTCTGTTTGACGATTTGATTTCAGTATTTATGTGTGGAAAGAACTGGAGACTCGTACATGGTTTTTCCGAGCTACAAAGTCGTAGCCTCAACCCGTCCGAAGTACGAAGTAGCGGTACTAATACTGGAACTGGGTTTCCCGCGATAAGAAAAAATTAGATAATTAAAATTTAATTTAGCAGTCGAGAATTTCGTTTTAAGTAGACAATGTATAGGCAAAGAAATGTTACAGTTAAGCGTTTTAATCACTTGACCAGAGAAATGTGTCGATTTGTGATTTCAAATAACTATGGCCGAATGCCAATCTGTTGGGTTTTTTTTATTTTATGTTTAGCGTATGCTTTGTAATCTTAAATTAATCAAGAATATGTTATTTAGATCTACTGTGCTAATGTACGTTTTAAGTGTATGTATTATGATAGGAATTGTCTGATGTTGTTTTTAGACGTTTTCCAAAATAACCTTCTTCTCGTGTCTAATTACGAGAAGGCAGAAAGTTCAGCATTCATAAGAATAAGGTGTCACATATGATGGTGTAGATACGGTTACATCTTTTTGTGGGGAATGCTTGACTGCGAAGAGGTGGGATCGCTGTAAGAAATAGACATAATACTCTTTTGAGAGCATGGAATCTTACTTTATTGACATATATATATAGATACATATTCTAAAGATACAACATGTAAATACATACAATACATATTACAATACTTATTAAATAGTTCTTCCACAATCTAGTATTTCATTTGTCTATTCATTTTTCTGTATTTTTGAATACAAGTGATTTAAATATTTAAAGAGCCTAAAATTCAATAACTGTAATAAATGTATTTTATTTTATTTATTGTAAGGTAAAGACCTGAAAAAGATCTGTGAATGTTGTACTTATTATTTAAAGAATATATATTTATTCTCAATTAAATTATAACATGAAGCTAGTAATTATTTCAAACAAATACTAATGAACAGCGAAGCTGTAAAATATTTAAATTACATTATGATTGTGGAAGAAGGGGACTCAATAATATTATATTATAAATACAATGTACATCAATTCAGTAAAATATTAAATCAGTAAAATATTTCATAGTAGAAAAGAGAACTCACTATTACATTATATTAATGAAATAAAAATAATTCAGAAGAGTACCACAACTCACTATAAAATCTTTAACTTCCAAAAGCGAGTATAAAGCATAAGTTTCTTACCTGTAAGAAATAGACATAATACACTTTTGAGAGCATGGAATCTCACTGAGAACAAAACAGCTCAAAGCCTTTTTATATTCTGGAAGCTGTTTAATCACAAGTGCCAAATCCAGTCTCAAAAGATATTTGTCCATAATGACGCGTGATTCTCGCGTGCTTTCCAAGGACAGGTTTAACTTTATATCAAGTTTTAGTGGGGGGGGGTAGATTGTGAGTGTGGACGGTATTTTTCCAAGTAACGACCTTTTGGATCATGTCCATAACCTTCCAGTGGTCATTCACATTGTAAACCTAATTAATTTAATTATACCCTATGGTGATTATCAATTACTTTGTTCCCAACTTCACAACGAAATCTAATAAGTTTTTATTGATTGAATGGTGCGATAAAAAACATTATTTGACTTCTATCCGATTGAACTGGCTTATTAATTAGGCTTTTTCCATTACCAAGTGAAAGCTGGACAATAATAAATGCTTAATCTAAATTCATTTCAATGTCCTTATTATATTCAGGATATGAATTATTGATTGGAGCACGCTTCTCTTACACTCCAATCAATATCAAAGCACTAGCTTAAATTTGGATGTTTTTATCTTCCAATAACTAGAGATTTCAATATGTTGTACACAAATTAATATTTTCGTTTCTTTCTTTTAGAATTGAGATCTTGATATATGCTTTGCTACCTTGAGTTACGAAACAGTTGTATTACACAGATTTACTGGCGAATATACCCAAACACTGTAGAACATGTTCGTCCTTCAAATTCGAAGATAACCATGACATGACTAACTGGTCTTAGTTTCTGAGTATTGATGATCAAGCCAATGTGTGCTCTGAACTGTCTGTGGCAAACTTGATAGCAGATGTAGCTTGGGCTTGCGGAATCAGTAGGGGACGTGCTGCAGTTTCAAGATGTCAACTGCTCATTTTTCTGCACTGCCTTTGCATTTCTTTTCCGTTCAAAGTCTGTATCTCCAGCATGGACGAAATTTCTGCAGATGTGGCGATGTGTGCGATTATATCAATACCTAGGGTCAGTATTGAAGTGTTTCAGGTATGTCTTGAAGAACTCTTTAAAGCGTTTCTTCAGACCGCTCTAAAATCGTTTTTGTTTCTTCAACTCACAGTAGCATATCTTCTCAGCTAGTCGCTTGTGTGATAATCTCAATGTCTGGAAATCTAACTTTACATCTTAGCCTCATCAGTTTCCTCGGGCAGCGCATGCTAAGAAGATTCATTTTCTTCGCATGGCATCTGTATATTATCCGGGTCTCGCAAGCATACAGCAAGGATCTACTGTACATGGCTTTGTAAATCCGACATTTTTTTTTTTTTGTTTGTTTTGTTTTTAGACCGATCCCTCTGCACTTCCACATATTTGCACGTTGACTGCAACATGTTTTAGCAATTCTGGTTGGTCTCATTATTGACGTGCAGTGCGAGAGACAGTGTGCTGCCAAGATAAGTGAACTTGTCCACTGCGACAATGGTTTGGCAATTTACAGTGATATTAAGCTCTACTTATGGTTAACCTGATACAGGTTGGTGCATCATTTCAGTCTTCTTGATATTGATTGTTAGAGTCACAAGCTGAAGAGAAATGGTCCATTCCATGTTGCATGTCGGACTCACATTTTGCATTGAGAGAACAGTTCTACAAATAGAACATCACGAACCGTCATTTTTTGTAACGTTTCTTTACCTGTGCTCTCCTCGCATTGAAGAGCAGTAAATATGTGACCCGAAGAAATCTGAATGTACTACATGTATATATGCTGTCCGTGCTATTCTTGGTATGAACAGCTATGTCAGTCGTAATAATAAAACATTTAAGTATTAGGAATCGCCTATATCTTTTAGCACACACTTTACAAGTATAGCATATTAGATAGTCTAGCGATTTGAGATATTCTCCAATTATCATAATTAGAACTCGTCTTTGGTGATTCTTACTAATTATTTTCATTTTTCATATTTCTTTATGTATACTTATTGAAACATCGTCACTACTATCTGTGTTGTTTTTAAAACAGTCATTTGACTGATGCAAAGTTTTATTTGCCTGCATTTTGGTTGGTCTTCTTGAAGGTAGCTGTGCCGAAAGTAGTCTGTTTCTGCGCATATCACCATCAACGGAATGCACAAAATATGATCGTTAAGAAGACGCATTTGACAAAACTAAACCTATCTTTTGCGTATCCCTAACAAAAACGTTATTACCGGGGATTTTTCTGGGACTTTTCATTAGCGCGGATTCGACTATCACAATGTTTGTTCTGATTTTTCTTTGCATAATTCTCAAACTCTTGAATACATTCTGTGTATGGACAATCTGGAAATTGAGCATGGGCTCCGTACGGTAGACCTTAATTCACGAACCATTAAGAGTTCATCTGGACTGTAACCAGTATGTATTGGTGATGTACGATAATGTGACAAACCCAGATTAGGTAACATCACCTTTATTGTTTGTACATCTCTTTTGACCTTGCAGTTGCTCTGTGGATACTTTGAGTACTAGTTTTATGCCGAAACCCATTAGTATTCGCAACGATTGAAATTTAGAATCAAAATGAGGTCCATTATTTGGTATAAGAGTCTCCGAAATCCCATGGCTCGCATATATGGACTTAAGGTGATTGGTTACAGCTTCAGGCCTTCTAGCAGAGAGCTTTTGAAGCTCAATAATCCATGGAAAATAATCTACAATGGGCAACTAATGTTAACCTTTGAAGTGAAACAAATAAGAGGCAAGTTTTGGCCAAGGCTTATTCTGAATTGTTGAAGGTTTTTATGACTCAGCACGATCAGTAATATACATTACACAAGTCTCATAACCTTTGTCCTTAACTTCAAACTTTTTTGATAGCCCCTGTGGTAATACACGGTATTAACATTCTGTTGCTACAAAAGATCCGACAGAGGTCACCTTAGGTCAGTTTCAGGGTCTCACTCAGTTGTAACCCACTATGTTGTTTGATAACATTAGCGTGATAACTAGTGTGCGTGTGTTTTCTGTTTGAGTCATTTGTAATCTGACCATTAAAGTAGTTGGACCAAACCATGTTTTGTGTTATTTAGCAAAATATAACAGCGCCAACCACCTTAGTGATGTCTTGGCCATCTCTCTTGCACTTTGGAATTCCTTGGTAACCTACAAGCAGTTGGTACAGTATTTTAGACTGGATCATTGATCGAATAACAAACCGACAACCATTATGCAACACAAATTTTGAACTGCGAAATCACCACCTAATCTACAATATGGCTTTAGATTCTGTTTAGCTAAAACTTTGTTGACAACTTTCTTTTCCATAAAAGACAATTTTGCTAAAAATATCATTTCTATATAATGTGAGCTTGCCTAACCTCAGTTAGGATTAGGGTTAAGGAATAGGGTTAGGGAGGTTAGGATTAGCCGAGGAAGATAGCTCTGACAGAACCTGATCAACAAGTGCCCTGGTTTCATTGTCGATTTCAATGTCACCTTGTTCACCACAAGAGGTTGGAACATGAGAAAGTACATCGCCAGTTAGAATATATTTCTCGGGAACATGAACCACATAATTTCATTCGAAATGTTTGGATTCTAAAAGACAAATCATTCAGATTCTTTGAACTCAACAAAGGAAAAATGGGTTTGTGATCAATTTCTATGTGAAACTTAAGACCTATCAAATTTTTCACATGTCCAAGTGAAAGCCATGGTTTCTTTCTCGATTTGAGCGTTTCTCTGCTCCATTGACATACGTATAGCTACTGTCTTCAGTGTTTTTTTTTTTTGGTTGCCTTATAACAATAGAGCCCTCTAGGCAAAATTCCAAATGATACCCTGTTAAAGCATAATCGACTAAAGCGAACACAAATGTGGCTAAATCAAGAGACTCTGGTAAAAGCATAATTTGCCAAAATCCGGAGTTGGCTTCCTTAAAACGTTCGCATGAGATTACTAAACCAAAGTTTGATTTACACTCAGTATTAGGTGATTTTCGTTTAGTTTGGTGAGATCTAGGCAAACGTGAACATTGCCAGTCGGTGCACATTTGTTAGAAGCTAGTCTCGAAGAGTTATAGCGGTTTACATTGACAGCACGTCAGTTACTTCAAGGTGTTGTTGACATACCCGATTAAAAACCCGGCGATGTTTTGAAAAACGTAAAGCAGCTTTAACAAAGAACAGCTCGAAGAATCAATACTCACACCATAAAAAATATGAAACATGTGGAAGTGGCTCTTTCAGCGGTGTCATTATTAGGTCCTTTTTAATATGTGATCCTATTTCAGAAGATAAAACAAAGAAAGGTAGCCAAATCCATCAAAAGACGACAAGAGATCCAAATGAAACGTGATGTTGCAACAAGTTTACACAGGAAAATAAAATCCACAAGAAGAAAAGTCCTGCTAGAAAGAGAAGTACTGCTGCTAGGACTTATATATATACTACAGAAAACTACGCCAATCGGTGAGGGTGTCCGTTTTATCACGATTTCTAGAGAACTAGCGATCAAAACAAGTCACTAAATGTTTTAAGAGAAATACGAGACAACATTAGTGAAAACCATACACAAAGTATTGTCATCAAATAGTGTCACTGTAATCTCACATTGTCGAGCATTTTTTTCTCATAAAATTTGGTGATGTCATCTTTCTGAGGAGGTAATCTATATTAACCAAACATTCTACTCTGTGATCCGTGGAAAAGTAGGCAACTTAGCAACGGGTTCCTGGTCTAAGACTGCGGACTGTGTAGATGATGTAAAGATAAACATCTTGATATTTTTAATGGGAAACATACATTTAGCACGCACCACGGAATTATACAAATCTGTCTACGAACTGTGAATCGAAAGGCAATGAAGTTTGACAAAAGCTTCCACATTTTTTTCTTGACTAATTGAAATAGACTTGGCGTGTCATTTCTGGCTATAATTATTTATTTTACATCCATATTAATGTTTTATGGTTAGATCTGTAATTGTGTCAACCAAGTCGTGAGCTACACATGAGATCAAATGATGTTCTTGTTCTGTCCATCTTGACTTCATGACTAAGCTTGCCTCCTTGTTCTGAATCAAAAACATAATCATCGCCTATTTCCATAGGTCCATCCTGTTCCATGTTTCTTCTAATATTTCATAATCACTTCTCTCAAACCTTTTATTCCAAGGTATTGTCGAATTCTACTTAATAGATGGTGTCCAATGTGTGTGCGCAAGAAGTACCGTGAAACACACGAAAACTGGTCCGATTTTATAGGGGTGTAAATTCCCTTCGCAGCTGCCTTGGTCTGGAGTGAAATAAAATCTCCCAAAATACGTACTCCTGCATAATTGTCGTACAAGTGTGAAGTCTTACTAGAAAAGGATGTCCGTTAAATCTTTTCCCTCTTTATTCATGCCCCTAGTAAAAGTGGCCCAGCAATCTGTCAAACAAATGTGTAGCCATTTTTTACATACTACGCCTCTCATCACTGCAAACCTAACAGAACAAAATTGTGCGAAAGACACAATTAAATGAAAGTTCCACCTCCCCAGAGCGCCTCAAATTTTTTTCCAGTTTCACCCCTTTTAGGATCGAAATGTAGCTTTTATTATGGCTAATACGAATTACAGGTGTCTATTTAATACAGGGTTTTCATAATACTGAGCTAGTACACGAGTATGATCCAGTCAACACCGGTCTAAAATTTACCATGATAATTGACTGATAAGATTGATAAAAAAAAAATTCAATTGGTCCCATAGATCTTATATTTTTCATTCATTTTTAGAAATGAAATGTACACATTGTTCGCAAAATTCAAAATGTAGAAAATTTACAACTATATAGCATGACACTGATTACGATTGTGGCAAATTTAGACTTGGCAATAATGAAAACCCGTTATTATATAACTAGACGCAATTTAACCTTTAGTGCATCCCTTGGTGTTTCATTCACGTTCAGGTCTACGTTTTGATATCTGCTGGGTCCTTTGCATCATTTTCCTTTCTCAAGGATGAAAACAGACGAGTGTGTGGGCCTATTCCCTCATGTTCACCCCACAAAATACTCCGAAGAGCGTGTACGGACGGAACTAGTGTGTCTCCATGTATGTGATATATTCACACTGGGCGTCTTGACAGTTGCAGTACTGATACCTAATTGTCTACTAATATCTAATTGTCTATTGGACCCGTACAACCTGCATGATTAATCAATATAGTGACATAATGAGGCTGAGAAGGTTACTGGAGAAATGTTGGAACATGAAACGCAAATGATCTGGGGATAGAAGCAATAGAAGGACACCCTTTTTCCCTATGCCAAAATCATTAACGGAAGTCAATTCGATATATACGCTCAAACCAGTCTATTTGCGTGGGGGGAAAAAATCTACCGAGATGACCATAGACGACCTGTGGAAAGAGCCTATCTTAGCCAGAAAGTTTATAGAGAATATGGAGAAACTGATTAATATCAACAAACAAGCCTAACAGACCGTCTGAACAAATGAATCAGGAAAGCGATATCAAACATTAGGAAAAAGGATGATAAAGTTTCGGAATGCCCTTGCTGTTTGATTGCTAGTATCCTGATTGAGCAACATTATCTGCCAATATTTTGATTATGTAAAATCTATAACCAATTGGATAGTGGCAGATCTCATAGACCCGGACTCTCCAAAAAAAAAGAAAGAAAGTTGAGACTCTACCACACTTCAACACACCTAATACCTGAGAAAAATGCGCCCAATCAACACAATTTGAATTGTATTATAGTGGTGGAAATAAGAAGATTAAACCGATAAATCAAAAAGATAAAATGGAACTGCGAATAAGCAGTAAAATGACGTATTTTGTATTTACAAAAAGAAAATTCTTTTTTACATTATCCTTTAACTTAAATTACTTTAATGAGAGAACATGCCGCTTTTCCAGTCCTTAAATAAATGCAAATACCTTTTGCACAACTGCACCAATGTTATCAAAGTCTAGGACTGTTGTCCTAAAATAATAGATCTTTGTCGTTAAGTCATCGATTCGGCAGATATTGTATTCTTGCCTCTGGACTTCCAAATTTTAAAATAAATAGTATAGAACACAGACACTTGCCCTGAAATACGGTCAACGAAATATATTTGTAAAATTCAATTTAACTCAGTTAAAACTGTAATAAATTTAAGCAAGATTAACGTTTACTATACTGAACTAATTTTTCGACCTACAAACCATTAGGCTCTCCTATTAACTGCACTCGGACAAAGATGATTCCATAAACATATTGCTGTTGTTGCTGTTGTTGTTATAGGGTCTAACGCTATTTTTTAGTACAAGATAGGCTATGCATAGCGGCCAGTATAAATGGCGGAGGAAGAACATTGAGAAATGCAGTTAGCCTCCATAGCCAATGATGTACTCAAAATGACTTTTTAAACTAGTCAGCATCCAGTTGTTGCTCATGGTCAGACAAATCATATCATACGAACAACATCGGATAAAATGATCAATAGCAGACACCTTAAGGCTTGTTGAACTTATGGCTTACAAGGTAGACGTTTGATTTAAGCGCTTTCGTACTTGTAATTTTGTTCATCGCGTAATGAATTAATCTGGCATTGTTGTATTCTTGTTTAAAATGCTAACGCACTTCTACCAGTTTTCTTCTATCCACCTTCTCGTGTACATTTTGTCGAACTCTCCATTTTCTTTTCTCAATTTCCATTCCTTCATCTTTTCTTTGGTAAGAAAGGCATGATTCGCAGTTAGTGTTAGTGTAAAAGAAACAACTGTATTTCTCATTTTCTAATTTGAGAGGAATTATTGATTGGAATTATTAGGTGCACATAGGATTTTGGGTTAGCACGTATGTATGTATGTATGTATGTATGTATGTATGTATGTATGTATGTATGTATGTATGTATGTATGTATGTATGTATGTATGTATGTATGTATGTATGTATGTATGCATGCATGCATGCATGCATACATACATACATACATACATACATACATACATACATACATACATACATACATACATACATACATACATACATACAGAGAGAGAGAGAGAGAGAGAGAGAGAGAGAGAGAGAGAGAGAGAGAGAGAGAGAGAGAGAGAGAGAGAGACTGTTTTGTAAGATGTTATGGCAACACATAATTGAGTGAAACTTACAGGGTTAGCGTGACACACACCCAATTAACTTGATGAAGGTGTTTCGGTATCGTCGTAATGCTAAGCCCCGTGCTGGAATACCTTGTTTTAATTTCCCTGGTTTGGGACGTATCGAAAATTGATAGAGCTGAAATGATGCAAATACAACTTTATTCTAGCTGAAATAAGTGCCATGAGATGAAACGATCCATAAATCTGTTTATTAAGAGAGCACGGAAACACGAGTTTCTCAAGCCTGGAAAGGGGGGGGGCGGCGGTTAGATAGATTTAATCCGGATTAGCCAAGCTAAATAAGGGTCGCGTGTTCCCAGACAAAATTGAATGTTTTAAGTATTCTCCATCGCAAGATTAGTCAGTCCAAGGTTTTTTTTTTTTTTTTTTTTTTTTTTGCGGAAGGAAAAGGTCTTGACTCCGAGGACAAATAGTATCTTTTATCGTTCAACATATTGTCCAATTGACTTCTGTCTGAAAGTTTGAAGGACACAGAACTTTAAAGCTATGGAGAGCTTTCTTCTTCTAAGATAATCGTTAAACACAAGATATTTTTGTCACATGTTCATGGAATTTGTTTTTTTTATATCAGTTGGTAAATATTTGGATGTTTATGTTTTAAATTCACACATCAGTTTTATTTTGATACGAGTTTGACGATAATTGATTGAATTCGTTATCTTGATTGTTATAGAACTTATGTATTTTAATAATTTCATGCATTACTTATTTTACAAAAATGATTCTTTATAGACTTTACGAAAATTATTTATCACGAACTTTGAAGAATCTGAATAATCTGTTTTCATAATCTCGTGAACGGATTAATATTTTGTTAGGTGTTGTTTATACCCTTTCATTATCGTAAAGAGACTTTTGCTTTTGTTTCACTCATAACGTGGATTATGGCTAATTTTAGTAAATCGCTTTTGTTCCACTCGGGACATGGATTACCACTCGTAATACGGAGTAATAGTTGAAAAGAAAACGAGACTTAATTCGTTCGGTTGATTAATTTTGTTACAGTTGAAAACAAAGCCAGTAAATCATTTATTCTTATAAACTCTGAACCAGACTTTAGGATTACATTTTTGAAAAGCAGCTTCTAAAGTAAGTCGGTTATTATGTCATCCAAACCATGAAATATTGAACCAAATTATTTAATTTTGTATTTAATCTTAATTTGTAAGGAACAACATAGTCCTACACACCTTTTAATTTCTCTACCCAAAATTGATATCCTAATACTTTTATTTATACGAGTTTAAGGGAACTGTCTGAATTTATATGTCTTAAATGATATGAATTATGCATGCTTAGAATTTAATATACCTAGGTCATAATATCTTTAGTTCGATGGATTGTTAGTTAGCCAATAATGTAGTTAAGACCAAACGTGAATTTCGTTGGTTCATTTTTAGAATTAAGATATAATTTTTTTTTTATAACCATAAATCGGTCGCCTACCGGCCGACAAGTAATCCAGTTAACAATTTGTACTTCACGGCAGCGCGTGCTGGGTTATTGTGTCTAGTTTATGTTAAAGTACAGTTCGGGATGCTAACTAACTAGTTAGGAAGATACGTTAATATTCTGGTATTAGGTTTGTCTATTAGCTGTCCGACTGCTAAGTGACACATATTAACCTTTGTTTCTGTTGAATTACGATATAACAATTATGACGATATCTAAAAAGAGGAGGGATAATATCTGATCCCAGAAGTAAATATCTGATAAAATATTAATGTTGCCAGTTTATTTAATTTAACATGGAAATCGCTCCATATGTAGTATCCCTTTCCAGAGAGGACAGAGTGGAGACGGTCAAAATACGGTTGAAGACCCAAATGAGGCTGTAGAGAGAGAGAGAGAGAGAGAGAGAGAGAGAGAGAGAGAGAGAGAGAGAGAGAGAGAGAGAGAGAGAGAGAGAGAGAGAGAGAGAGAGAGAGAGAGAGAGAGAGATGTGCCTACTCCGATATGTCATCAACAAAGAATTTGGAGGACCAGAAAGCAATCAGTCAGGTAACAAAGTATCATAATCAAGACCTGATACTATTGTAAAAATGATAGATTTTCCATCAGTGTACCATATTGGTAGGTTGGATGATTGATGGGTAGGTTAATAGGCAGCTTGATGGGTTCGTAGGTAGGTAGGCGGGTAAATATGTAGGTAATCAGGTATGCGCGAAGTAAGTCGCAATTTTTGGGATAGACTGGTTCTGCTCTACAGTTTCGTAATTTGCATTTGAATTTTCACGAAAAAGAATTTCCCCAGATTCTCCTCAATGGTAGTACTGGCCCGATAAAAAAAAAGACTGCTTATATTAGTTGTTAAAAGATCTTTATTCACTTTTTGGCGTATGATTGATGTTTGTAATTTGGATTGAACGTTATATAACTTGGCCTTACTTTAAATCTGTAAAATCAAAAGATTTCAAGCCCAACTTTATACACATTGGGCTTCAATACGAAACTAAAAATAAACATAACCAACCCCAAAACAAAAAACAAAAAAAACAAAAAACAAACAAAAGCAACACAAACCACACCAAACCAACAATAAAAGCCTCTTTCTTTTTTCGACTGTATATGTTTTATAATTCATTTATTGCACATTCAGCAGCATTCATTGATTACTCTGCCAGAATTCATTGTTCTTATTTGTAAAACTGATAAAGTTAGCTGCTATTTTATATATGTTCAAGATCAATTCTCGAGCACAGAGACAGGGTTAAATTATTCATTCAGGAAAACGATATTTTGGTGGAGACATTCCTTAGAAGCAAGGATGGCTCTTTGTTATCTGCTATTTTATGGAACAGATTAATTTGTTGACGGCAGGTGGTATAGTTTTCCTGTACAGTGAAAGGTCCATCTGAGATCCATTTTTTTAGCGCATTAATGAATATGTTTAGCGTATCATCTTTATAAATCAACCATCTCTCTTAAAAGAACCTGTGAATTTTTCGGTCCTGTGAAACATTGATATGTAAAGTCCCTTTTCCCCATATTTTTCTTATGCAGGTGCTAAAACGTAGTGCTTACCTAATATCGCTTCATTTCTTGCTTTATACAGGGCGTGTTCCCTACGATTATATGTTGATTAGAATTATGTTGTCTTTTTCTTTTTGTCATCGCTTTTTTTCTAAAAGATATTTGTAAATAATCCACGTATCATTACCAAGTTGTATTTATTTACATGATATTTTGTGCCACAAAGAACAACTTGTTTCCCTCTTAATTGTGTCAGTACATATGTCAAAAATGATAAATTTTGATCAATATGTGTCAGGTATTGAATAATTTTCATGGACTTTTTGATACACTTTTTAAGCTCATTTTGCGATATAATGACTATAATGTAACCGTTATCCATCCTGAGTGACGTGTGTTGAATATATATATATATATATATATATATATATATATATATATATATATATATATATATATATATATATATATATATATATATATATATATATATATATATATATATATATATTTGCATGTATAAACACACACGTACACGCAAAAATGCATATATGAATATATTTCGAGGAATGAGTCAAGTTTTCTTCTGAGCGTCAATTTAATATTACACATATATTTATTTTTAGAGTTACGTGTTGCTAAATGTGTATTATTTATGGAAAAGTTTGAATTACAAATTAATCATTCTATACATATTTGAAATATTTATCATTTTTCTCTTGATTTCACAAGTATATATGATTTAAGTACTAATGTCACTGCGAATTATGCACTTGCAATAGGAATAGTTACAGCGGAAATCTCAAAATATATTGTCAAATTTTTAGAGATAAAATGTTCGTCTTTATTATTTCAAAAAAGGTAAATTTTTTAATATTGGATACCACATGTACCTGAATTGTTTCGATCATTGCGAGCATCAGGCAAATGACCAACACTATGCCATGTTTAACAATATTAGTTTTAATAATTTTACAGACCTTATTAAATGGTCGCATTTAATTTCGATTTTATAAATGTGTTAATTGACACAGCGCTTTACTTATGATTTTTAATTGGAATCTTTTGTTGCGTTTCAAGATTATGTATTATTTTGAATTTGATGAACCTATTGTAATCTTCATTAAAGAGGAACAAACGTCACGGCTTCCACAATGTTTATTATTTTGCATAACAACGTTCATTTTTCGCACAAAAAAAACCCCACTTAATTTACACCTCTGAATCAAACCATAGGTTACAGTGAGTTCATTGCGTTACGAATAATTTGTTTAGCAGCTGTGCACCAAAAGGTTATAGCTAGCATGTCCTGGAGCAAGACAAAGACGAAAACGTTATTTACACATGGAACTAAATGAGAAGATAGTGGATTATTATGCACTTGTTTCGTGATTTTTCTTCGTCGTGTGTTAGAGGTATGCCATTTTAATCATGTGATTCTTAATTACAAAAATAAAACATCGCCATCAAACCTTTGGAACTTCACTAATTTATTCCTGAATCAGCATCGTACACAGGCAAATTTCACCAATTTTTGTATTCTGAAGAGCATAGTAAAAAGGCGAACTTCACGAATTTGCATTAGAATTAGTATAACACAGAGCAAACTTCACGAATTCGTATTCAAATGAGTATGACAATATTGAATGGTGGCACTAAAGCGACAGTGGGACTTCTGAGTGTTAAAAAGGATCCCCGAAACTTTTAGGACAAGGGGATTTTAACATGGGGAATATTAAAAATGGTTGGGCCTTTAGAACGACAAGTGAAATTGAATATAGGGGTGTATAGCGTCAAGGGATTGGGTATGTTTAGCGACAAGGAGAATTGAACAGGGATGAGGTCAAGGTACTGAACACTGGCAACAATCTTGCAAGTAGCTGACCTCAATTAAGCGGAACAGTGTGGAAAGACGCTAACCTGAATTCGCACTACTCTAGGGACAAATAGAGACATTGACATAAAGACGTGATGTGCTTAGAGACGTGGTTAGACACATAGAAACATAAGCACCATCAAGAGCCTCCTTCAATTTTCCCAGTTTAGCATACTAAGACTTAATAAATCCTCTCAACTTCTCCAATTCTTCCTCTATGACGTCTTTGAACATATCTCTGGATGCTTTTAGACTAGTTACTTGACTTGTCACGAAGTCAGGGGTAACTGGATACCTCAATTCATCTGCAGACCTTTCTACCACATATGCTGCATCCATCATCTAATGCCAAACATTTTGGCTTCGTCTCCGTATCTCTAGAGCAGTAAGTGGAGGGAAGGAATGATCATGTAAGTCTTTATTCCACTGATGCAACACTCCTTCTTCCGAAATGAGACCCCAAACGTCATCCAGATACTCATCCAATTTCTCTTCTTGACTCATCACCATGTATTTTTTGACTGGAATGATCGTTCTGACATCCATAGCAATATTTTTTTGGCCAACCCTGTAATGTTTTCTGCCAGATCTTTGGCAAAACAGGAGACTAAATGTTGCGTTTATTCTGGCCATCTGGACATAACCATCCTCTATTCTTCTTTGTCTTTTTTGGTGGGTGGTTCTGTTTCCAAGATATCTTCCCATTCCATTCCCAAAGGTTGTCTAACATTCAAAGAGGGATAAAAGTCTTAATTAGCTTCTAATAGTCTATTATTACTTCTCTCCAACTATTGATTTATATCGTATTATCGAATTCGGCATACAAGATTACGTTCACCGTCTCGGGAAGAGCTTTAGGAAACATAAGTTCAACACGAAGCTGACCAGATTTCACCGAGTGAAAATGCCCCTCGTCGCAATCTTGGTTTGGAGTGAAATCAAAAGCCCGAAATGACGTGATTACTGTTGGTCCCTAGCTGTTCGGCAGCTTCGTACATGGACAAGTACAACCTCAAGTAATTCTTCTTGTCAAAGTTAGGTTTGAAGTTTCTGGTATACAAGATCTTGACATCTCAACTAACTTCAGTCTTGGACACGTTGTAATGCTCAAACTCGAAAGGAATTTGATTGAGGGCTCTGTTTTAAACTGCATTGCTAACGATGCCAATGATTAAAAGTTTTGGTAACTGTCCTTGGAACAGATGATCTTCGATCGGAGTCTTGTGGTGATGATGAAAGTTTTTACTTCCACGTGTCGTTTTGGATACTTGCAGGTCGTTCTGCTCAAAATGTGACTGATGTCGCTTCCCACTTTAAGTAACACTTCCACGTGTCGTACGTAGAGCGAGATTCTAGGATGATTGTTTTGTAATTGTCGGAATCAGCCATCAAACGGACAGCGGTACTGCTTCGATTCAGTCTTAGGCGGACGTCTATCCCTTTCAGCTAATACTTTTCTTGCAACCACATGTCCAAATGCAAACGAACCATCAGGTTTAAACTGCTTTTGGGTAGTGTGATTTTGCTTCTACGGTTCTTAAATCCCACATTTTCTTCCGATATTGTGTCGAGTTTGTCCTTTGTGTAAGGTTTCCATACCACACATGTATCCAAATGGGTGTTTTTGGCATCTTTTCCATACGTCAAGAGACATTCCAGATACAACCAATAAGGATAAATATCCATACTGCTCATGACCAGTTTGTTATTCAAGTACAAATCAACTTAGTTGAACAAGGAATGCATGAAATTGTTGACGGGGGAATACCTTATTGTCTTCATCTGGATGGGTATCGTCTATAGTTTCGATCCCTTTGACTTTCAAGTACAATTAACTGCTATTCAGATCGATGTTCAAACTCGATGAGAGCTGAATCCGTCGAAGAGGAAACGGGATGAAATTCTACCCATTGGGATTCTTGCATCGTCATAATGGTGGATGGCATGGCAAGCAGATCCAGTTCCAACTCAGAACATACGAAAAGACTCTCGGTGCATTTTTTCTCTCTGTGATTTAATAATCAGAAACGTCTAATACTCAAATGGTTCTTCTTTTCTTTGATCGTTCTAGTTCTGTGTGAATAAAGTCCTCAGCAGGGTGTCTTCATCCTCAGGGAATTAGGAATGCCTAACTGAGCAGTGTCCGCGGTATTTATATGAGTTTTTTTGTGGGCCCATGCTGTGTTTGTTAGTTTCAAGCAAGATTTTTTTAAACCTGCTCTCGAGAAGACTTCTTTGGGTTCTTTTTGTTGATCATAACATTTTGGAGAAATTCTTTTTATTTGCGTCAAAGTGTCATCTTTCAAGGCGTTCAATGGGGCCACCGAAACAATCGCCGATATCAGCATATCCTCTAAACCATCTACTCGCTGTAGAGCGACTCATCGGTATACAGGATACATGACTTCACCGTAAATTTCCCTCTGAAGAATGGAATAATTTGTCCCACATCTCCTTTTAAACCAATGTTGACAGTGTCGAAATACGACTTACTGACGAGCAAATAGTGAAGATGACCAAATTCACAGTGAACGTTATACGTGTTTCCACCTTCCTCGTCATTCGTTGTGGCAGAATCCACTTTGAAAGGAATTACTCTCAGTAACGGTGCGTCTGTGTCCCACCACACTGTACTCCACTACATTGGAGTACATAAAGATTAAATTCCTTCGTTCAGTTCCACAGGGTAAAGAAAATAAATACTTGTAAGATTCTGTGTTGCTGTTGATCTTCGGGCTGAAATTCCGAACTATTCTTGTGTCTTCACCCTAAATTTCAAACAAACTATCATCAAATCTAATGGACTACATTTGTGTATCCATAAATTTCTTCAGCAGGAGAGGAGGACCTATATGGTACTCGATGTTGACACTTAGTTTGGCTTTCTCCAGGGCTCTTCCACATACTCGAACCTGGAAGCAATCGTGTCCACCAAATATTGACCGCTAAAGAACAGTCTGCTGTTGTTGTTGTTGTTGAGCTTTACGCCATTTTTCAGCACACGATAAGCTATTCATGGCGGCCAGTATTAATGGTGGAGGAAGAAACCGGGAAATCACCGGAAAGAACCACCGACCCACGAGAAGCTACTGGCAAGCTTTCTCACATATCCACATTCGCCGAATCCTAGACTCGAACCCACGCAGACAGAGGTGAGATGGCAGTGATCCGTAACGGACAGCGCTTTAGACCACTCGGCCACTTGGGGCCCCCCAAAAATAGTCTGCATGAATTTCTATAGTATAGATGTTGAATAATGGATTGCTTGTTATTTTTTATACCTGGAAACCCGATTTTATTCATGAATTGTACTTGTTCGTTTAGGATTTCGACGTGAAAGTGTTTCAATTTTCAGTGATGTTTTTTATATTTGTTATAATGAATAATTTCTGCCAAAGCCACTTCCCGATGGGCTTCGTGATAAAATTGGAGGGCCTGAGGTAATTTGGCTGTGAAACAGGATAAAGTATTCTTGGGAAACACATCCATGGAACTGTCACTGGGTAAAGTTAGGCAAATTGATTATTCATAAGTCTTGAGTTATGCTGTCCGAGGGGTCACTGGAGGTCAGAGGAGAGTCTATAAGAGGATTGTTGTTGTAGTGTTGGTGGTGACTGTTGGGAGTGTGACTGACATTGTACGTAAGACTCTAAGAGAAGTTGTCTAATGAAACTACTCAGTAAAATGGTCCACAATTGTTTGTCTATGTGTAGCAAACCCAAATTGGCAATGCATGTACTGATGACACAATACACCACAAAAATGTGGCAGAGAAAGACGACTTACGTTTTAGGCACACGTTCTCCACACCACACCCTCAAGGGATGCTTTTGTAGATCTTGCAGAGAGGAACTGGGGGTAAGCGTGGTCACTATGGTGGTTGAGGCTGTGTTGAAGGGAATGATAGTCTCTCCCTTTTATAGCTGAATCGTGGAATCAAGAGTCAGAACCTGGCGGATATCCTTTCCAATGTACTTTGACTTCTTTGACATGACCTTGTCCCACTTTCTGTGTTATAAGATCAAGAATGGTTTCGTAATCGTAAACTTCGTCTTATTTTCAGGTCCCTCGTTGTAACATGGGTAAGTTAAACGTTCTTTTTAACACTTCCCCGTTCATGTTTTCCAACTTATAGACGGCAGAATGACGGCCAATCACTCGTCCAGTGACACCAAACAATTCGACCGTCCAATTGGGTAAATAACCTTTATCAAAAGTGCGTTTAGTTTTGCCAATGCGTACCCAATCTACCGTCGTCAAGACTCCAAATTTCTCGGGATCAGCCACAGTCTCGGACGTATCAAACAGGCATTCAAAGATGGTGATTTCGTTGTCGGGTCCTATTTCCTGGGTAGCACATCTGATCCTCCGATAGTAAAAGTAATTGTACGCTGAGATCAGTTGTGTTAAGACGGCGGTGTATTTGAGAGTGTGCTTGCATTCCTTCAAGGTGCGTTAAAAACGCTCAACAATACTGGCTTTGGTTTTAGAATTCTCAATGGTGAAAAAATGAATATCATGCTTCTTCAATTCATTTGGAAGGCTTGGTTCAGAAATGCGATGCCTTTTGTCGGTTTGTCATCGAAGAGGATAACAACCACTTTTATCGGCACCAGTTTGAGGGCTCGCACTAACTTACTACTCGATTTGGATGTCAATAGCACGACCCAGGCAAATTTGGAAAAGACGATGAAGACGAATATTTGTAGCCAGGAATTTAGGTTGCCAAATGAGAGATATCGTCTAAATAGGTTTGCCATTGATGATCGAGGCACACGTTCTTCACACCAAACTTCCGTGGGTCTGTGTAAGGTTCACGTGGCTTGTTTTTGTAACTATCGTTGCACTTATGGTAAACGGACACTTTTCAGTCGGGTTTTTGCACGACGATACAATTTCTTAACTTTTTCCTAACCTGCAAGATTGGATAAATCGTAGTAAATTCTCGTTAATAAATTCTCCATCAGCACTTTTAAAATAAGTCACCGTCTCTTCACTTTTGTTATTCTTTTCTTCGTGTGGTATGTTCTTGGATTGTAATGCTTTCCGTGTCTGAAGAGCAATAGATGTCGAGGGTATGTCAGAACTGAGGTAATCAGTTATTTTTTAACTTCTTTCTTCCACTTTCTTTTCTCTTCTGAGTTAGAAGGGGTTGATATCATCTTTTAATCCAACCAATTCTGGATGTTAGTGGTGTTAACTTTCTGGTTGAGTTTGAAACTTCTTCTCCTTGTTCTATCTTGGTGACTTTGGGGGGGAGTGATTGACTTTTCATCAGGGTCGCAAAATCTTTCAGAGTCGGTTGAGTTGCTTCGCCTATAGCTTTCTGGAGAGAGAGAGAGAGAGAGAGAGAGAGAGAGAGAGAGAGAGAGAGAGAGAGAGAGAGAGAGAGAGAGAGAGAGAGAGAGAGAGAGAGAGAGAGAGAGAGAGAGAGAGAGTTGTATTCTATCCATCAACGATTGCAATTCATGCTGTAACTGGGACACCTCGATCAAATGATTATTGGGAGATAAATGCGGGGTCCGTTAATTCTAGCCAACAATGGAATTCCATACATCATTTTGTAAGGCACTAAAGTCAGTTTTCTTCCTTTCATCTAGTTCCAAAGATCACGTCTCTGATATCTTTTGAGTCCAGAAGTCCCTTTTATCTTTTTGATCCTTTTTAACTTTGAGCCATTTGTGAAGAAGTAGCTCCAATGAATCCTGTAATCAGTGGAGACAATGTGGCTTTTAGTACAGGTGAAAACAATATTTGCTCAAATCGTCTGCCTCTTGGGCAACATCATTTTCTTCAGATGGACGATATTTTCTTTTGGACCATTTGGCGATAAACGTGTTGATGCTGATCTACGAATTCTTTCTGATGTTGATACAAAAGTATCTTTCCTTTCAAAGAATTCAGACAACATTTGCAGATAGTTTCGATAACGTGTTTGGATGCTGTTTGAATGATTTGTATGGCTGAAGGCAGTTTAGACAGGACGGACAACACGTCCCAATGTCTGGCTAAACGAGGAGGCAGTCCTTTCCTTTTATTTCCTTTTGGGGTAGAAGAGGGATGGCTTCTATGGATGACATTTTTGATTTTTCAGGGGCACACGCACAAAATACACTGAGGTCGATGACATGGCAGATGCTTTTTAATCTTATCTTTAATCTTATTTTGTTTATGAAGTATTACTTTTGGAGGAGTTGGAATGGTGCGTGACCGGCTTGTCTATATGACAATCGCATCGCAACATCGTCATAAAGAGAAATTCCTTCTCTTTAGTTGCTCTTCTTTGAAATACAGGGATCATTTCTGGGATAGACGCCGATACTTGGCTAGCGTTGTTTTCGGATACGGGGCTAAAAGACGAGATAGTTAATTTATTTTTCCTTTTCCTTTTTGGACAGGAGAATGACAACGGTGATGGTATGCACTTGTCTTAGGTGAAATCGTTTGGTTTTCAGGAGCACAAAAATAATGATACCCATCATTTACCTTATGTCTTTTTTATAGTAAGATATGTTGTTACGGATTGTCTCTGCCTCGTATGAATTTGATGACAGGCATCACGCGTCATGATGGGGTTCGCAAAGGATTGGATCATGGCAGTTCTTATTTCGATAAATCTAGTAAACTCTTTAACATAAATGATTTTCCTTGGACACTGATTTTGGGGTCAGGTAAAAGAGGAGGAGGGGGTCACAGCTAGAGAAGTTCATGGAGACAGGAGTTTCCATTTTAAATGGGAATTGAAGATGATGTAAAATTGGGTCTGGTTGGCATCACTAACAACGGGGAAGTGGACTTTGAGAGCATTGGGATCCCATTTTGAGACGGAGGGAATGATGGAACAACCTAGAAAATCGCTACCAACCATGTTTCAAAATGATTTGATACTTGGTTTTAGTATCGATGCGAGGTTCTGTCGTTTGTGTCAAGGCTACTTTGTTTCTCTCAAAAATGTGTTTGGTTTGTTGAGGAATGTGAATGATGCCTAGCAGTAATTGCCATGCCGTCACCGTAAAACATCATAAGACTTCTCTGAGGTTGGCTTCTAAGACATTAACATGTATTTATGAATTTTTTCGCGACTGCTGCCGTACAAAGCACGAATTAATTTGATGGGAAGATGAGACTGAAGGGACGTCATGTTGATGATATGTGAGACAGATCAAAAGTGACCAAGTGTCCGAGGTTTTTCTAGACTTTTGTTGAAGTCGACGAGGACGTGTACACAACAGGTTCTCAGTCTTGGCACCAAAGATCAAGCATATGGGTATAAAATCGCAAATAATCTATAGTCGTTGGTTTTAAATCCAAGAGTAAATAGGCTTGTGGGGGTTTGTGTGGCAATGTCGTACGCATGCGTCAACCAATGAGTTTCTAACTGTTTGGCTAACACTTGCACTTCCGATTTTTCTCTAAGGCTTTTAAACAAGACTACGTAATCAGCATTGAGATTGATGGTGGGATGTACTTTACTTTGTTGAAACAGATTTTGGGTGATTAAATGACACTGACATTATGGTGATGCCCTTTGAGCATAAGCGACAGTTTAATTTCTTCTTCGTCTTCTCTTAACATGTCGAAGATGACCAGATAGGCTTGACTGGGGCCAGACTAGATCCCGTTGTCTACTCCAGGAATGCTTTTCGCAAACACGATTGAATCACTTAGACTTTATTGCAGGAGGCTGTAAGCCTATTGCCACTCTTTGTAACACCACACGATCCGTTCAGGTGGATGATCGATCTAACGTTCATGTTTGATCATTTGTTTGACAAATTCGGTTTTTGCCTGAACCGCCCGGTGAAGCATGTTAAAGGGATGGCGAAGATACAAGACCTCTCAGCTAGTACGATCTACGTTTTCGTCGATGATTTAGAAAGTGAAGTAAGACGGAGAAAAGACAGAAGAGGTAGCCATAGTGCAGTGGTCGTCAATTTTCCAACGAAGATAGACAAGACAAGAGTTTTATACTTTCTTCAGGATACGTTTATTTCATAATATTTTTATAAACTGCACATGAAAGACAAAAATACATAGAAAGCCAAATAGTACATCGATAAAATACACATCAAAACGATCAAAATGGAATATAAACAAATCACTGTAAAACATTTTGGTGACGAAGGAGTGATGTCCTAGGGACACTGGGTAATGTTCTTAGAGTCTCTACACCACTTGTAACAAAGGTATCCTGCCGGAATAGCCTTTTGGGGACGTTTAGTCATTGAGAGTCCTGTCCTAGTTTTCCTCGGTGTCGGGTTCTTCGGTCTCTTGCATGCATTCGAAATCGAAAAAGATGAAATCGCCTTTCTTCTGGCCATCTTCTTCCTCATGTTTTGTTTGAATTTTTTAATGTAGCATTCGTGTTCAAAGTCCATGATTTGGTGACAAATGTATAGACGTGAATGCATCTTCTGTCTTTAAAAAGTTTGCCTCGACACGACAGAGGTTCGGCATTTCTTCAGGGTGTACATTCAAGGTGTAGCGTTGAGCAATTTTTGCATTTCAGGAATGCCACAGAGTGTCTTTGGATAGGCCAGCTTGCTGTATCAGGAGTTCTGCTCCTCTTTGTTGTTTGGCTTTATCCGATAGTTGAATAGTTTTTCAGTTTCTTTTCGATACTACTATTTCCTTCTTGTCGGCGTACGTTCTTCCCACTACGATGCTTCGGGCTAAACTGTTCTTGAGGGTTAATTTAGGCTCATTTAAGTGCTACGAAGGTCGTCCGGTCCCATTGGGAAGAGAAAGGTGGGCAATGTGCAGTGTCGCTTTTCCTTCGGTGATGTGAAACTTATCGTTGGACATGTGTACGTGTTGAATCTTGTCGATGACTTTTGAAGGTGTCAGCTCTGATAGCATGCTAAACACGATCCAAACGGGGACTTTTGGCTCGGGAAGGTCTTTTTCTCTTAGATCGTATTAAGGAAGTCTGATACATTTGTTTCAGACTCCTTAACTCTGCCAAAATGTATAAGAGTACCTTCACCGCTTGACTTTCACCGTCCTCCTTCTCTCCTAGACCTTGTTTCTTCTCTGCTTCTTCCTATCGTTTCTTCTTGCCTCTTCTTCTTGTCACTATTGATGTCAATGAGACAGTTTGTTCTGCTTCTTTCTGCTGCTGACAAAATTTCTCCAATTCTTCTTTATGTCTCTGTTTAAAATCCTCTACGTACGGTAAGGAAGTCTGGGAAGCTACTGGTACATGTACATATTCTTGTGAAAAGGAGAGAAAATCAATTAAATCCCAATTCAAATCGTTCTCTTCTGAAAGTAGGAGTTTATTTGCTTTGGTAGCAGCTGTTATGCCATCATTTCTCATCTCCGTAGCCAGTGCACCCCAATGCATTGTCTTCGCAGTTTCCTTCATATTTTAACTCTTTTGCATTGATTCACTGTGCACAAACGCTATCGCACCTGTATAATGAATGTGACGTTACGTGCAGTTCATCGGATTGGAAGATAATCTACGCACTGTAGCTGAATTTTGTAACTCGTGTCAGGATTGGTAAAGAACTCAGTCCGTTTCGATCCGATCTTCATTCCGTTCCATTCACCTGTTCTCGTCCAAGAAGTGAACTAACGTAAAATAGTCTACTTTCCTATCGTGGATGTTGTTCATGAATATCCCATGAATATCGTTCTTTCTTGATACAACCCAACATCCCTCTAATCCTCTTTCGCATCACAGTAAGAGGGATCCAGACATCGATCAATAATATCACCTGGATATAAATCAGTTAAACTCGATCAATTAATAGTAGCTAGATTTATGGAAAGGTGGATTATGGGGGATTATACGTATTTGTAAACGCCTCAGATTTCGTTAGCATGTTGTGGGAGTAACTTTTCATAGTTAAAGCCCGTTAAAACATACTTTCGGTCAACCTTGAATTAGTGAGGGCTAATTAATTTGGCAATAAAATTGACTACAATGGCGTCATTGAACAGTTCATATTAAAATCTCGGACAACGTATCGTCATTAAGTATGTGTGTGTGTGTATGTAAGCAGTCCATAAAATCGATTTTGTTAAAATTCATGGTTTCTGGTTCTGTCGATGCTTAATAGTAACATGTTTGAGGTGAAATTAATGGGTCTAATATGGAAATGACCTATATGCATAAAATTGTGCTTGACTTTCTTGTGTGAATGAAAGAATTTAGAAACTAGAAGAAAAAAAACCCACCAAATGGTATTAAATTGCATGAAAATTGTCGTCGGCCTTATATAGGAACCACCACATGTGAGCAACGATTAAATAATAAAGCTTTTACATTGCAATTCCTTAAGAAGAAGAGATGTTAAATGATATACATGAAGATAATGTGACGTGTACAGATGTGTAAGAAACCAACTATATATGACTCGGGCATTTACAAAGAGAAATATATCAATTGATTCTGAGCACAGATATAAGAATTGATACTGCATCTTTATAGCTCAGGTGCATAAATATATGATGTAAGTAACACAAACTGAAAAGCACGAAAATTATGAAATTTGCTGATTTTTAAAGGACCTAAAATTTCAGATATCGTATTGAAGCGCATAGTATTTCAAATAAGAAGTTGGCTTGGTGTCCAGGGGTGATGTTATCATCATTGAAGCTAATGTCTTTGTTCTACATGTCATTGGCACATAAATGGCAAAAGGACTTGAATTTATATGAGGCGATAAAGATATTATTCATTTGTCATTTGTACTGAAAGATGTTTGAGTGTCGGAAGTCTATTGTTTGTGTAATTTTATTTCACCAGGATATATTGTTATTATGGAACTTGCAGTAATGAAGATAATTTGGTCGAGTGTTACATTTTTATGCTCGTGATACGATTTTTGTCTAAAAAAAGGACTAGTCTTTTAATTTACTGGTAGTTTGTGTTGATGGCTATTGTAGAAAAAATAGTTATGCTCATGTTTTTTTGGCATCAACTTGTTCTGTGAGAGGCAGTTTTATGAAGGTCGTGGTTCTGAGCGAGGATGCATTGCTTGAAAGTTAGGTTCCTTTCAAAGAGAAATATATGAATCGCTTCTGAGCTCGGATGCTAAAACTGAGACGGAATTTTATAGCACAGGTCCAGAAAACTTTCGTGTAAATTAAACGTGTAAAGAACGAACAGTATGAAATTTATTGACATAATTTCAAATATCCTAACTATAGTATGGTAAAATATATATGAGGTTGTTTAGGTTGCCATTGGGGATTTTATCATTCATTATGTGAATGACCTTATTCTACACGGAGATAAATTGACGTCTACAAATGTAAAAGAAAGCCAATATATATTTATCAGGCATTTAGAAGGAGAAAGATAGAAGTTGGTTTTGAGGAAGTATTCTAAAATTAAAACGGAAGGTTGATGTGAAGGAATTCCAATACATTTTGCTTAGGTACATACAAATACATGTATAGATTTAAGCTAGTTGTTGATTCGGGTGCCAGGTACCATACGGTACTACATAGCAAATGTCCATATATATTGGAAGGAACATGAACCAAAATATTTTCATAATATTCCTTGATTTCTGTACATTTAAAGACTATATTATATTGATTATTTTGTTATTGAGAAACACGAATTTAGAGGCTGGTTTACAGTATGAACGCGCATGTCCCATTTTAAAAATTACTACTTGAGTATAAGCGCTTCGTGAAATTACTAGACTGATCATGTACGCAGAATTTGATTTAACTTAGGTATGATTTTGCCTATTGCTATAATACCTTTAATTGTTTTGGTTCCTGGTGAGAATATTATGATCGCTTATGTAAATGCTCGTATTTCACATATTATAGGTACAGGATATAAACAATACATAAATAAAAAGCAGTTGTGAATTTGTAAGTCTTTAGGGATTTTATACTTGACAATTCTTCTGAGATCTATGTTTTACAGATATATCAAAAGTTTTAAACATTATGGAACCATGTGGGATTAGTTAGAAATGAGGATGGGAGGATGGCGTAAGGAATCCTGTAATACAAACTACAATTATGTCGACTGTTCTAGTTGTTTCCTCGATGTCATAGTTTAATCATGTTAATCCAGTATTCCAAAGAGGTTCCTTAATTTCACTGAAATGTGTGCAGGCACAATACGCTCTATAAGGTGCGGCAGCTCATGTGATTATTTAATTCCTATCGCGGATGTAGCTAAATGAGAGAGAGAGAGAGAGAGAGAGAGAGAGAGAGAGAGAGAGAGAGAGAGAGAGAGAGAGAGAGAGAGAGAGAGAGAGAGAGAGAGAGAGAGAGAGAGAGAGGGTCACTGTTGATATTATATTAGTAGCAGAAATATGCTAATGGGGAATTTAACATGAAGAACGATAGCTCCAAATTGAGATTTAATATTTTCCAAAGAAATTTTCTCAGTAAATATAAGAAACGTATATGATGTTGCATTGAAATATCATCTATGAGAGAGAGAGAGAGAGAGAGAGAGAGAGAGAGAGAGAGAGAGAGAGAGAGAGAGAGAGAGAGAGAGAGAGAGAGAGAGAGAGAGAGAGAGAGAGAGATTTTCATATGTCGTGAGAAAACATAAGAAAATTGCTTGACAATGTAATATTGTTGAAAATAACTTTGCAAATAAATACTATTTCACTTTATTTGAAGAGACATTTAACATTTATTAACTCCTTTAAGCTCCTTTGTTGTTTTTGTTGTTCTTCTTCATTTTCTTCTTTTTTTTTTCTTTTTTTTTTCTTTCTTTTTCTTCTTCTTTGTGCAAGTGTTACATAACGGGAAATTACTCTTGGATTAGTTCCAAGCGTGGATATTAGGCAGTGGTTCTATTTGTAGACTTCCGGTTCTTCTTACGGCTCTAAAGGAATCAGGGTACTAATTCAGTTCCCATAGTAAACCTATGCAAACACCATATTAAAAATTCAATTTTGGAGTGCTCTTTACCAAACTTATATTTATCAGTATAGATAACACCTGGAAGTCAGCTTCGGTGCAGAGGAAAGGATATGATTTTCTGGAGCTGCACGTGTTTGAACATGTGCTTTCAATACCGCACCAAAGAGTCAGGTGCTACTGTTAGTAATGAGTGTTCCAAACTCAAGACTATTAAAGAACTGAAATTTCATCAATAAACAGTGTCTCTATTTTTATTCACTTTCAACTGTGATAAGGTCTCAAAAGATTCTTTTTCCTATTATTAACTAATTAACTAACATTATTAACTAATCCTGGTCACTCAAAACCCGTATATACTTTAGTTAAAGTTCACCAATTTCTAGGCTGGTTTACATTTTTCATTATTATTAGTACCGTGTGTCCAGCACTGCTAGACACTGTTGCATTCATCCCACATATTTTTATCGTAGTTATCAGCGGCTTTTGATCATGTACGGTTCATTAAAAGCGTTTGCCTTGAATATGATCACCCGGGAAGAACTCATCAACATAATCTGTTCTACTTATTTTTTTTTTTAAACGGACTAACAATGTATCGCATCCACACCAGTTGAAAATCTTTGTGAAAGAAGTCTTGCAGGGTCAAATAATTGGTGCAGTGTATAGGTTTTAACAACATTCAGGCTGTCTTGGTAGACTAAGTTTCAGGTCGAGTCCAGGTCTAGCAAAAACCAGGTAAGTAGACGGGGGCCAGTTTTTATGTACAAATCTATTGCTGCATTCATTTACCTAGCACAAAAAAATTTAAAAAAAAGTTAAATACACAAGTGAGGTCAAGAAGATCCAGATTTTTAGATGCCAATATTAAAACGAAGCATAAAAATATTATCCACTTGACCAGAGAAGTCAGTGGCAGCTCATAGAAGTTTATGCACCCCAATCCCAAATTTATATCTGCAATTTTCATGTCTGAAGGTCATTTTTAATATGTGGTGCTCACAGTGCAAAAACAAGCCCTTTTACTAGTTGATAATTCTGCCAAACGGTGTGTGCTAAACAGTCTGATGCAGTTGAAAATAGTTGTCATCCAAACCGGTTTTGAGATGTGCTACTTGGCCCAAACTCACATGTTTACTCTTTTTCCTAGGCAGCTGTTGGTATTTCACTATCAACATATTGCAGAGTAACTATGGAAGGTGTACATGCCTGACATCAGTTTCAAGAACAACACAAGCCTGAAACACCTAGTTCATGAATATATCCATATCTTTAATTAGTAAACAATAGCTGAAAAAGTTTAAATTTGCCAGGGGTCAAATTACAAAACTGGACCCTGCCACCTTGAGGATTTGGCTAAAAATTTATGTCACAAGTTGTGTATATATCACATATTTAGACAAAACTAAAAGTGGTATTACACTTTTAGGAAAGAGACTGCCTTGCAGCAAAATGCTCTGCATTACATTGTGAGTTATGACTGACTGCATTTCTTGAAAGATTTCAAATTGTTTCTAACCTACAATGCTTTTGGTCTTTGTTTACCACCATAGCATCAGGACAGAATCAAAATTCCTTTCATGAATGTCAAGAAGAGGCTTGGAAATTATGAATTTTAGGCATAAATGACAGAAATGCAATGTTATTGTTAGTTGTCAGTGACTGAAGTTGAAAGTTTCTATAAACTCTTCTAGCAAACATAAAGAAATCATACATTTAAGTAAGTAATGTGCTTTGGAAGTATGTTTAGTTTAATTTAAAACAAGCAGTTCCTAACCTTTCATTATCATTCTGGAGATGCTAATAGCAGCATCAATGTTGTGTGAGTGTGTTGGGGAAGTGGGTAATCACAACAACAGTCTAGCTAATCTGAAAAGATCAAATTTTAATCAATCAACATTAAACTATACAGGAATATTGATATACTAATGTGTGGACCCTGTTAAACTTACAAAGTGGCATATCAAATAACTTCATTGATATGTAAGCACTGAAATTGACAATGCATATACAATTTAACAGAAATCTCTTTCAATTCACTTACAATTGACATTAATGATTTTTGGAGTTTACAAAATCATAGTAAATAATAAGATAAGGTATAGAACAAATATTTACAGTCGAAAATCAGTTCAAGGTAAAAAAATATTTCACTTGCTGGCTTTTAGTAAGCACATACCATAAAACAACTCCTGAGGAAGCTAAATCTGTCCAAAGTCTCTCAGAATGAGTATCCAAATGAGATTCAAGCTATTGTTTCTTTCAGCATGACTAACCGATTAATCCTAATCTTCTATCATGCAAATAGACCTGCAAAAAACATACAAGTGATATTGATGTACTTTTAACATTCAATGAAAGCATAAGAATTTCAGAGGAAAAACTATTGTCCAATGCTTGAAACTGCCACTTAATTTTAAGCTTTTCCTCCTTTATTAACTGAAACTATAAATTTTAAGATAAAAAGAGCATTACATATAAAAACTACATGATATATGGAAAAAGGAAGGAAATGAAGCTAATGCATGAAAATTATTTAAATATACATAAACAGAAAAGTAATAAATATGGCTGACTGCACCATAAAAAAATTATCATTTTGTCTTAAGGGGTCAGAAGCCAGTATCTATGTACAAATTTATTGCTGCAATCAGTGACCTTATACCAAAAAAAAAAATCTTAAAATTTAAATGCACAAGTGAGGTCAAGAAGATCCATATTTTTAGATACTTATATTAAAACAAAGCATAAAAATATTATCCACTTGACCAGAGAAGTCAGTGGCAGTTCATAACAGTTCATATGCACCCAAAACCCCAAATTTATATCTGCAATTTTCATGTCTGAAGGTTATCTTTGACACCATATGGTGCTCACAGTTCAAAAACAAGCCCTTTTCTTAGATGACAATTCTGCAAAATGGTGTGTACTTAACAGGCTGATGTAGTTGAAAATTGTTGTCATCCAAGCCATTTTTAGCCCCAAAGCCATGTGTTTACTGCTATGGGAGTCTAGCTCTTCTTCCATGGCAACTATTGGTATTTCACTATCAACATATTGCAGAGTAACTATGGAGGGTGTACATGCCTGACATCAGTTTCAAGCACAACACAAGCCTGAAACACCTAGTTCACAAATATATCCATATCTTTAATTAGAAACACAAAAATAGCTGAAAAAGTCACACCATAGCCTTAAGTTAAGTTAAGAAATTTGCCGGGGGCCAAATTATGAAATTGGATTCTGCCATCTAAGTAGGTACTCACTAAGGTCTAATTAAGATTCTTTTTTTGTAAATAAATAATGGGTTTTCTTCCGCAGCAGAACAAATTTAACGCTGAACATTGTGATGGCAATGGTGGGTCTATCAAGGTTGATTAGAGGTACCAGAGCTAGTCCCACAATCTAAGTCATAGACCCTGATATTTATGTATTTGTCTCGATGTCAATGTCCCACATTGCAGTACTACACCAGAGTATTTACTACAAGGTATCACAGTAGGTATTATTTCTCCAATGTAAGATGAATCATGTTTGGTGCTACCAAAACAAAATATGTGATATGTATTACGTCGTAGGACTAGGTAGGTATAGGAGATAATAGTTGAAATACATTTGGTAGTTTTTTGAAAATAAATCAAGGTATCTCATTTTCAATGCAGATACATCCAAAAATGATAAAATTGAAGTCTGAACTGCCAATGTAATGTTTCTTGGTGTGATTTCTTGATATGAAAGGAGTATGGGTGGACACGTTTGAAAATGTGTTTAATTTCCTTTTTTTTCAGAAAAAACATGTTCCCACATAATTTCATGAAAATATAGTCTGTTACTTTTGATAGTGGCAGAACACGTTTTTGGCTTTTAGATTTGATTAGGACAAAGAATTGAAGATATAAAAGTCATGTTTTTGAAGAATGCATGTAAAATTTTTATATACCATTTTTAATTTCATGAAATCTGACAACTGTTGGACATTAATTTACAGCTAAAGAAGGTCTCACTAGGATTTAAAACTAGGAGTCCAGGACACCAAAGGTTTGTAAAAATAGTAGTCCCACCAGCAAAAGTTGCAGTCCCCACAAAGCCGGAAATCATGTACTTTCTTACACTTGGTTACAATCACATCAGAACTATCAGTTATAGCAACTTGAGCACAGATCTAATCTCATTGAAATCTTCATCATTTCTCTGTTGCACTACAAAACACTTGTCTAAATTTGTAAATGGCATTTTGTCCAAGTCTCTTGATTTCGAGTTCGCATACTATATTTATATGGCAACAACCGGAAATGAAATAAATAATAGTGATTATGCTGGGCTTTGCCAATGTCGCAAATTGCAATTATGTTTTACGAAAAAATATGCCTTCTGGCCATATTTTTAGCTACAACATATTTGGCTGATAAAAAAGGTATATACAGTCTTGAGTTTGCAGTGGAAAAATTCAAAGGCACCATGACATTAGGCCGCAAACATGGATATAAAAATGCACTGGAATCAATTGTTACAGAAACTAATCATTATGTCATATTCACAAACCACCCTAACAGTTAATTAAGTCATAATAAGCTTATGCTGATATCTAGCCTTGATACTGTATGATTTAATATAATCAAACTAGCCCTGCAACAGAGTAGCTACAAAATTGACCACCTCTGAGGGCAGAAACGTGAAATGACTATACAGTCGACCACACAACAGCAATTTTACCCCCCCCAATAGTTTTGCTGCATCTTCAATGAAAACTGATTATCTCTGAAGCAATGATGTATACTGAAGAAATTTTTTAAAAATTGTGTCCATGTTATACCATTCATTTGATGTTGCCTCAGCAATAACGACTGGGTATTTATTTTGTCTTCAAAGGAAGCCTTTAGCGGTGCCTTCAAAAACATGAACCTTTATCAAAGCACACCAGCGACCATTGATTAAAAAAGGCAGTAACAAACTAAAAAGCATTTCTTCAGTTTTCATAGTGATTATAACTTTTTTTGCTCGGCTATTTCAAAATGTAAGCCTATTTCAACAGAGTATATCAATGATTAAGTAATACTGAACTTGAAATGAAAATGAATCTTTGTATGGAGAAAATAGAGAGGGGTAGATAACTCAGTGAACTTTCCTATTACTGACAAATAAATAAATAAAAATAATGGCAACATATTGAAAGGAAACCTTAGAATGTGGCACATCCAACTTCTGACTTTAAAAAATTGTATTAATAGTTTGCATCTCTTTTCATTGACATTTGATTATGTAAAGAATCCATTACCTGTCATGAAGACACCTGTTTGCATGTAGTGTTGTTATCATTTATCACTTAGGGCCCCCGTGTGGTCGTCTAAAGCACTGACCGTTACAGATCACTGCTATCTCACCTCTGTCTTGGTGAGTTCGAATCCAGACTCAGTTAATGTGGGTAAGTGAGAAAGCCTGCCAGTAGCTTCTCGCATGAGTCGGTGGTTCTTTCCGGGGTTTTCCAGGGTTCTTCCTCAACCATTAATACTGGCCGCCATGTATAGCCTATCTTGTGCAGAAAAATGGCATTAAGCCCAACAACAACAACAACAATCATTTATCACTTTGTTAAATAGGAAACAATCTAAAATTAAATTTGTGACATTTCTTATTCTAGATAAAGAAAATTAACAAAATTATTTCTGCAAATTTCATTGTTAAGGAAATGGAAGGAAGTTCATTTTTGTGATGGAATGATAAACATTTTTCGTATAAAACTGCTGTGACTTTAGTTGCATTTTCTTTTTAGAGATTAAAAAATGCCACCAACTGGGACTGCCATATCAAGTGCACCAGGACAGGTAGCGATTCATTGGTACCGCCATGGTCTTCGTATCCATGACAACCCTTCTCTACATGCGGCTATCATTGGTTCTGCAGAACTGTATCCTGTATTTATTTTTGATGGAGAAGTGGCAGGTTGTGATTTGTTGTCTTATCTGTAATTTATAATACACTTTTGAGTTTACTTGCACAATCAGTTTATGAAAACTTTAATTATTTGTATCTTTATTTTGTGTATTCATTACATTTAATGTTGATTATTATGAAGTAACATAATTTTACATATAATTATCTTTTCACTCCCCCCTACAAAATAAAATTACAGTCAAACCCACTTATCTCAACCTCGGTTACCTCGCCAACCCTATTAAGTCGATGTTTTTTAAGTGGAACCGCCAAATTCTCTCTTTGTCTTAGCATTTTCTCATCGTTATGTTGATTCTTTTATGTCGACGAACCCTAATATCTCAAGCACAAAAGAGGGCCAAATTTGCCAATTAACGTCGCCTATCTCGATCCCCATGACCAATCGCCAGCAATTTTTTAAAAATTTTTTTCCCCCCGTATTAGTGACAAAAATGTCCCATCTGGCGAGAGACTTTTTGGATTTTTAATTTTTACAAACAAATTTCGAGTGGATATATAAAAGAACGGAAGAAATCCACAAACTTAACTAAGTAATGAATTGGAATCAATCAGTACACAAATAATCCTTTGTTTGTATCACAACCCCATATTAGCTGTTGCATCAAAATCTGCTTATGCTGACATATAGCCGAGTACTGTATGTTTTTTGACAGTCAATTATGCTACCGTACTATACCTACAACTGACCAACTTCTGAAGATGGGAATAGAACAGATAAAATTAATGGAATGGCTAATTCTTCTGTTTGTTGGTTGTTACAGACACTTAAACTCAGCAAGAAGAAATAGCAAACAACAAATAAATAACTTGCATCATTAAAAATAATTATTTATTTCTCAAAATACAGGAGTGAAAGAATCCCTATATTGGGTGTTAACTTATGATACAGTAATATATACGGTCCAATATTGCCAGGTGTTCACTCATTGTAATTTACATTCGTGGGAATGGAGATATTATGTTTCGAGAATACAGTCTTTCGATTTTTTAATTTACATGTACTTTTTGCGATTGGTTACGTTTATGCTAGCTTAAGACTTGCCAATAAAATGATCATAGTTTGTTAACTGCGCATGTGCTGAGTTCATGTAGCACATGAAGCCGTTCCATATGGTTGTTCACTCCAATGACAGTTCATTCACTCTTGTTGATTTTGTCTGAAGGATAACATGCTTTAGCTATTCTGTTTATGATACTTTTTAGAGCGGTAAGAGTGAAATGACTCACAAATTTAATTTTGACACTGGTTATCTTTTTGTAAAAACGAACTACAACCTGCACATTTTTTTAAAATTTTTTTTTTAGCAATTTTTGTGTTTGCAATGTTGGAGAAGATAATAAAGGTTTATATCGAGAATAGACAGTGGTTTGTATTGTACACTGGAAAATCTCTGCTGTTAGTTGGTGCACATATGCCTTTTGTTGTTTTCAAACATGTATGTATATTTTTATAGCATGCCAATCGTTTCATCAATTCATCAAATGGATCTGGATCGAATGGATGTGGCAACAATGTTGTTTAAAGAAAACATCCGAACATATGTGCATGTACATTCTCATTTACTAACGTACATCATGTATATAATGAAATTCCAAGCACGTTATTATATTGACGCCATATTGGTTTTCGTTTATCTCGATCATCATTTATCTTGATGCTTTTTGGCAAACCCCTAGGCTGGTAACATAACGGGGTTCGACTGTAATAAAAGTGTATGAAATTGGATCTTATCAAATTATGTCATAAAGAGATAGGAATTAAAATTGCTTTATGATTTTATTCAGTACATGCATAGTAATGTCTGCATTACAGTGAAGTCAGAACTACCATATATACTTGCATATAAGCTGAATAAATTAGGAAAAAATAAGGGGGGGTCGGCTTATCCATGGGCCAAGGTCTAAAAGATGTCAAGATTTTATTGTTGATTACCATAATGACTGTAAATAATTTTTTTTCCATGTCTTAAAATGTGTATGCATGTGCAAGAAATACATTCTATGTGTCCCAACACTTTCTAAATAGTAATAAACTACTATGATTGATTTTGTTATTATTTAAATAAAGGTAAATAAATACTTCATAATTCATGGGCCAGTTCAAGTTTACTTGAAGTCCCGGCTGTACTGTGATCTACAGTACTTACACGGTGCAAATTGTGCCCAGCATCACTTTAATCCTTGTTTATTCCCAAACAGATTAGATGTAGATTTTCTTTATCTTTTTGCCCAAATTCCATTCTTCCAGTTAATTCAGCTAGTTGGTAATATCTTTTCATTTACATTGATCCACATGCTCATGATTTACTTTTTTTTAATGATGTAAGCAATGATACAAATTGAGGTAATCTTTATGAAAGGTACACATTTAATTGTGCATGGCACAAATAGCATGAAAGAACAGTAATAATAAAAACGACAATTCTGAATATAAATCAACCAAGATCATCATTAATTTTGTGTTTTGGTGGAACAAAATCATAATTTTAGAAACAATGGAAACCTGGATGTTTTGGTGCCTCTTTTGTTTATAATTGGCAGATTTGTCTTTTGCTTTTTGATAGCAGTACAGGCTAGACCCTGAAACTGGATTGGGTTATAAGGAAATTTTGATTGGCAATTATACAAGTACTTTGATGTGTAATTTCACTCCATAATATTAGCATGATTACTGTAGTTTTGTACAATAGAGTCTAAGGTTGCTTACAAAAAAACCCAACTCAATTTTTACAGTATTAACAGCATTATTTCTAAAGCTTGATTTTTGTATTTTGGATTTATCATTAAGGTTTAGTGCACTGATGCCCATGATTCTAATCCAAGAATGTACTTCATTGAGTGGAATGTACTTCATTCAGTGTGTCCATACCCACAATGTTACGTGCAGTGGTGCCATTTTTATGTTATAATCATACATGACAACAAATTTGCCTAAATATATGCATTTAGAACTTGCTTCATGCATCTTGTGATGTCGTCTCGGACTTTTGAGTCGGCTTATATGCTGGTCATGCACTTTTTAGTGTTTATGCCTATATAGTTTTTAGGAAGTTGGCTTACGTCAAACAAGTTTATATGCAAGTATATATGGTAATGCAAAATCTTTTTGTCACAAATACAAATATGAATATGTTTAAATGTTGAAATTATAAATGTGATGGATTTGCTACATGTCTCTGTTGCCTGTGTTAGATGCATGCATCTGTAACACTTTACCATTCCTTTGAGAGGCATCTGTTTGTCTCTGAAAACTTCAACATCACTTTTTCTATTTCTGAACTTGAAGGGTTTTAACCCTTTCATCACGGCAAACCGCATATGCGGTCCAAGGGAAGTAGTTCCTTAACACTATGGACCGAGTTTTCGGTCTGGGGCAGTGTTCTTTGTTAACGTTATAGTACCCGACTAAATATCTTTCGGAATACCTCAAATAACTTCCATCTGGTAATGTAAATGTTATATTTGGATTATCTCGTGAGTTTAGCTTGTATACAACTAGAAATAACGAACAAAGTAGGAACTTTTAACGTGTTTTCCGAATGCTGAAATTTGTATCCAAAATGGCGGCATTTGAAGGATTTTTTTTTTAGAGGAGAGTTTTCGGAGGATTTAAATAATTTTGACCTAATAAATTTGTTTGACAATGAGGGAAGACGTATGGAGAGACAATGGAATGCACTTGTGGGTGACAGAGATGACAATGAAGATGACTTTGAAGGTTTTGAACCAGAGGAATTGTACGCTCCACGTGGGTTTTTTTTTGGACGAAGCCCGAAAACCAAAGAGATTTGTTTCAGTTTTCTGACAGAGTTGGGCACACCAGAGAGTTATATGGCTCCAGGAAAGCTTCGGATTATTTTCAAATATTCTATTCAGATGAAGTTTTTGGAAAAAATGTCCGTTTAACGAACTTCAATGCGACGATCAAACGTGGCAGAGGCGATATAGGTCACTTAGGTGTGTGGACAGATCTCACCTTGGAGATCATTTTGGTTAATTTTATAGAATTTTATATATTATGGACACCATGAAGGAAAGACTTGTATTACTACTATGATTATTTACTAGTACATCTAGGGTCAATTGAACAAGTTTTGAGAACATTCTAAGTTTTCTAAGAGGTAATAAAATAATTGTATTTTACCTGTTGTTACCTGTTTGTATCTGCATTTTAACAGTTGTAATAGATATGTACATTTTATTGAATTAGTCATAAAATTTAATTTTTAACCTTGATTTTGACACCTAATCCAGCCAGATATCTTTAACATTGGCAAAGTTATGTTGTTTCAAAGTCCACAAGTCATTTTGCGTTACAACTCCAAAGTTACTTAGTGTTGAGGACTCTATGTCTACAAATCACTTAGTGATGAAAGGGTTAAAATGCTTGAAACAACCACTGCCATTTCATGATAATGGAAAATATGGGATGGCTGTATCTTGACTCGAACAGGATCTTTTAAAACCTGTCAGGCACTCTACCACTAGAGCCATCTGAACTGATGTCACATGCTGGTATCTTTGATGATAGGTATCACTTTTCATGTGGAAATCACTATGTCAGCAGCACTATCATTATTGTCTTCAGTGTTGAGATTCTTTGTTAGAAGTTTTCTGTGAAAGTCTTTGCAAGTTATTCAGTATTTGGGAACATGAAAACATGGTGTATTGACCAGTTTCATCTCACAAATTAGCACAAAATTGGATTTGTAATAGATGTATTATTAAGTTTATTTGTAGCAATGCATAGATTACATCAGGCCTGATATTGTTGAATTTTTTTTGCCTTGCCAGAAATATAGTTGAGGTACATAATGTCAGATTGTCTGTCCATTTACTGTACCTTGAGTAAGTTGTGCATTGTTGATAACAGATTTGTGCAACTTTGTTTCATAATGGGTTATGGTGAGTAAAAGCAGCGCCATCTTACTAAATTCAGGTCACTGTGATTTGTATTTTACACCTTAGTGACTTTGGTAAAGTTTTTGTGATTTTTATCTGGCATTGCTGGCTGCGGTGTCATACAAGAGCATTTGCAAATGGATTTTGATTAGTACACCCCTATTCTGCCAAAAAATACTGTTACCTATATTTTACAACTGAATTTAAGTTAACCATTGCCTTTAGGTCAGTTTTTCAGTGATTATTGTCTGCAGAGTCGAGCAGCATTGTGTGTCTGTATCTTGAAATATGAATACATTTGGATAAAGTTAGAATTTCAAGATTGATTGTTGATTATTTCCCTCTTGTTTGCAAAATCATCTGCTTCTCTTCTGGCCTATACTCAACACAACAAAAATTGGCACACTTAAAAGAATCCACAGTCGGCTTGCAATGTTAGCTTGCTTTGCAATAAAATAATCTTTGTATTGATATCCCTATAAAAAAAGTAACCAAATTCGGCTTGTGCTGTCAGCTTGCTTTGCAATAAAATAACATGTGTAGTGATATCCTTAAAAAAGTGTCCAAAGTTGGTTTTTGAGGTCAGCTTGCTTTGACTTTGTCCTGTTGATAAGTTCAAAGTAGGAGTTTACTGTTTGCTGCCAGTTGTGTTTATTCACCACCTGGGTTCTCTGTGCTTGGTATCTGTAGTAATAATTGATACAAAGGAACATTGATGTCTGCAGGTAAACGATGCTTTTGTAACCTGTGCTGGTGAAAAGATTGCCACTTACACTCAAGTGAGTGAGTTTTTTTGCAAGATACTGTCATCCTGTAGATCTGGATATAATTCAGTCTTGATTATTTTGCACCTAACACTATGTCATGCATGAATGATTGTTATCAAGATATCAGTTGATTATTTCCCTATTTGTTGAATGCTGATTTCACTCAGATAAAATATAAAAACATTTTAGCACAATCAAACACTGTTTGTTTCTCAATGTTCATATCAATGACCAACATGGCATGTGTTATCGAACATATGCAATAGATGTTACTAAGTATATAAATCTGTGTTATATTTTTTCCTTGATACTCATGTTGAGAAAAAGGAATAAATGATAACAATACAAGGTTATTTTCTTTCTTTTTATTAACAAATAAGTATTTTGTTTTTTTATTTTATTGCAACATGCAGTGAGGGAGCACAAATTTTATGTCTTAAGTCTTGGTATATATGACCTAGGTGAAAAAAGTTTCACCATAAGTTCTGGGACAGGAAAAAATTATTTTATCATGTCCAATATATACAGTGAATATGGTAATATCAGTGGTTTATGAATGTCTGTGGAATGGTACTAATATTGTTACAGATGTGTTAATTTTCATGATTATAGATTGAAATGGTAATTTAGGAAATAACATTAAACTTATTTTCTTTACGGTTGTACATTTGCTTTAACATGGTTTCATTGTAGGAAACACATTATGTAGGTGTTGATGAGATTTGAATTTGAGATAGGTTAGTGAGGAAGTTCTGCTGGGCAGGTGTGTATGGAGATGTAAGGAGGTTTTGTCTGTCGTGTGATAAAACCTCACATCACCATCACTCTGATTGATGAACCTTTCTCAAGGATGGCTATGGATCGATATGGCTATGGATCGATAGGTCCAATAAAGCCTATGTCGGAAAGTGGTAATTATTATGTGATTGTCGATTATGCTACCTGATATCCTGAGGCCATTGTGTTAAAGAACATTGATTCAGTTACGGTGCTGAAGCTTTGTTAGGAGTTTGGTCTAGAGTTGCTGTTCTTTATGAAATACTAACCAACCAAGGGACACATTTTGCTAGCCAGGTGATGGAAGAAGTGAACCGGTTTTTTTTCCATTAGGCACCTGACTACTACCCTGTATCACCCACAGTGCAAATGTCTAGTAACGTGTTTCAATGGGACGTTAAAGCAAGCTCTAAAGAAGTTGTGCGAAGGTTGACATAGGGATTGGGCTTGATACCTTCCCATATTTTCTTGTACTGCTAAGTACCCCAAGCTGGTCAAGGATTTTCGCCATTTGAGCTAGTCTATGGGAGGACAGTTCAAGGACCCATGGCTGTATTGAAACAGTTATGGATGGATGGGAAGGCATCTGAGGAAGTACAAACAATGTATCAATAAATTGTTGATCTCCATAGCAAACTGTAGAACATTTGTAACTTGGCCCAGAAGAATCTGACACACAGGGATGTCAAGCCAAGTACTAAGACAAGAGGGTGAAGGAACGTAAGTTTGAAGTGGGTGACAGGGTGTTGTTGTTGTTACCAATGCAGCTAAACAAACTCCAAGTATCATGGAGAGGACCATTCATTGTAATAGAAAGTGTTGACAGAACTATCACATCAAGGTGGGAGATAAAGAGAAGTTGTAACATGTTTACCTTCTTGAACGCTACCATGAAAAGGAGTCACCTACTAAGTTCATGGTTGCTACAGTTGTGACTGAAGAACCCAATGACAATGGAGGAGTAGCTGAAATACTTCCTAGTTGACCTTTGACAAGGAATGAAACCTATGTCAATGTCATCCTTGAAGTAATATTAATGTCATTACAATGTGGAGATACTCCACGACTATCTTGACAGAGGGACTAGGTATGACGGACTTGGAGTTTAGTTTGAAGTTACTGGATGAAACACCTGTGAAACTGAAACCCTATTCACTTTCTCTTGCAAAGTTAGAAACTGTATGAAACGAAATTCAAGCTATGCTTGACTTAGGAGTCATTGAACCAGCTGAATCTGCATATATTTCACCAATTGTTTTAATACAGAAGAAGGATGGTGATCATCGCTTTTGTGTTGACTTTCGGAAGTTAAATAGGATCACAGAATTTAAAGTGGAAATGTTACCAGATTCTGAGGCCATATTCGGCGAAGTAACCAATGCCAAATATTTTTCGTAAATAGATTTGTCAAATGGATATTGGCAAATTCCAGTTCGTAAGGAAGATCATCCAAAACTTGCCTTTGCAACACCAGATGGGACCTACCAATAGGTAGTCATGCTGTTTGGGGTCCAGAACGCACCCACTATTTTCACCCAAATGATGAGGAAACTGCTTGAACCTTTAAGAGGGACCGGATTTTCAAATTTCAGTGAAGATACATTAACCCCAGACAGTTCAAAAGTTGGTTAGCTTTGGAATGCCACACATCCAACTACAATGACAGAAGTGTGATCTTTTCTAGGACTTGCGGGTTATTATTGTAAATATGTTGCAAATTTCAGTGCTATTACTAGTCCATTGACCAACTTGACAAGGAAAAAGGCTCCTACGAAAGTTATTTGGACTGATGCTTGTAAGAGGGCATTTCATACACTGAAAAATAGGTTGTTGATTACTGGATGTGACAAAAGACTTTGTTTTATATACTGACACTTCTGATAGTGATCTTGGTAAAGTTTTACTGCAGGAACATGATGAGAACTTATTCACTGTTGCATATGGGAGTAGAAAGTTATGTCCTGCTAAGCGTAATTATTCAGTTGCCGAAAGGGAATGCCTAGCAATTATCTTTGGATCTCTAAATTCCAGCGCTACCTATATAGGCAAAAGTTTGAAGTGAAGAGGTCACTTCAGGACATGTTTGAAGAAAGTGATTTTCTTTGATTATATATTAACTGATTAAGTTTTATTTTATTTATTGCAAAAGGGGCTCGTTGTTACTTATTTCTTTCAATAATTGACTCAGCTATTGTAATGTTCCATCTATCCATCAACACTGGGCAATAACACTGTGGGAGATCATTCCGTAGCTAATGATGCTGAATCAATTAAGGAAGGTTTTAATGTTTTAAAGTCCATTACAACAGGTTAAATTTCAAATGTACATTGCTTTAAAAGAAATGAACATTAGGTTTTAAATGATAACAGGTGTTCTACACCATTGTCTTTAAACAAAATTTATAGTTTTTGATGTAGCCAAGGTATGGACATTATGCTTTAAGCATTGAAAGATTATCGTTACTCTGACATATTGGTCAGCTGTGCCTTTATTGCCTGTATACTGAACTATTAAACCTGTACACCTGTTCATTTGGAAGTTTTGAAAAATGAGTTCAGTTCATGTTTTCATTTAGTTTTGTGATCACATGGCTGGGCCAATAAATTAAGTTTGACATTAACTTAAGATTCATTTCTCTGCAGGAACCAGTACAGCAGCATTCAACAGGATGAGATTTCTTCTAGAGAGTCTGCATGACCTGGATGAAAGCTTCAAGAAATTTGGTGGAAGACTTTTTGTTTTCCATGGAAAGCCCAAAGCAATTTTTACCAAAATTTTTGAGGTCTGCTTTCCACAGTCTTCTGTATCATGTAGTTCTCTGCATTTTTTCTATGAAATACACTTCCTTCACTACAGAGGCCCTCTGTTTACTGCAATCCCATATAATGCATGTATGGTCATTGTTCACATTTAATTGGTTATGTTTTTTTTTATGATTGTTACTTATTTTTGTTTTAGTTCTTGGCTCATGGAAACCAGTTTTTATGTGACCCGAAATCATACTGCAATATATTTTCCAACAAGTTTAATCATATAAATGAAGCGGAAAATATGTCACAAGATTCTGTTCAAAACGCTTAGTAAATAATAGCTTTATTTTTAGATTGCTTACTATACTAACTCTCCCTGTCGTGACTGATTGACACTCCCACTCCAACTTTTGCAAAAGATCCTGCAGGTGCCCATGAGCATGAACTCTTGTTGTCATTGCAGTATCTACTTTTGTTTATTAACAAGTGAACAAAGGACTTTACAGACCATGCATTTAAATATTATCGTTAATTAGTTCTCCTTATTAAGTCCATCACCGTAACAAAACACAACATGCTTTTTAAAACAAGTTTGGAAGCCCTTTGATGTTGTCTTATCCAAAAATAGTACATCTCAATACATGCTAAAGTGAAGACCACAGACCATTGGTCAACTAGTCTTATTGTTTCATTAGTTATACAAACATAAAATATAAAACCTTGTCATTTCCATCATATATTTGAAAGGCACGGACTCCGTTAAATTGATTCATGTATATATACATAACAGCTTCCAATATTACTTGGGTTTTTCCATTTAATCAAATCAGGTCTCTGCTGTGGACTAAAATCTCTTAACCCAAATTAGTAAAGGCACATAATGATAAAAGTATGCTTAACCAAATTTGGCTAGCATTGTTTAGTACAACCAACATGTATGGTTGCAAAATACCAGACTAGGTAACTATGATAACCCAATTTGGCTAACTGCAACATTGTCCCTTTCCGTAATGTATAATCCCACATGAGAATATAAATATTTGTTTCCTCAATGAAACACAATCTCAGTTTTCTGATATCTTTGTGTAACCAAGGCATCTAATAATGAAAAAAAAATAACCACTGGTAAAGAAATAGTCACCAAATATAAGTATGTAGAAAGTGCTTTGCTCAGCTTACTCAGAAAGGGCAACCGTTTTGTTAACTGAGAATATATTCGCATTCATTAGATTGCCCATCTTTGTCTTTTGTATCTGTGAGAAAATATAATGATTGATGTTTTTGTTTTGTTGTTGTCATTACTATTTATACTTCTATTCATTAACAGTTAACAGCCTATTAACATCATTAATAGGTGCTCTTTTTTTATCTCAGTATGTAGCCAAGAATCGCGTGCATTTGAAAATGAGTTCTGAAGCCATTTGAGTTTATTTATGCAGGAAAAATAAATATTTCATTTGCCATTTTTTTCTTTAATGGCTACAGCACATATAGCAATAGATTATTATTCCTGAGCTAATGTCTTGCACATTTTCAACATCCCATGGGTATCTAGATTACTCTACACAGAACCTCCTTAATTGGATTATGGAATATAATAGTAGTATTTACATAACTGACAGGTAACTGATTCCTGAACAATACAAATTATTCTCTCTCTCTCTCTCTCTCTCTCTCTCTCTCTCTCTCTCTCTCTCTCTCTCTCTCTCTCTCTCTCTCTCTCTCTCTCTCTCTCTCTCTCTCTCTCTCTCTCTCTCACACACACACACACACACACACACACACACACACACACACACACACACACACACATACACATAACAATCAGATTCTTGAGGTGAGAGCATAATGGAGACAAAATTTTTACATTTGTGGGATAGGTTGTTGAGTATTGCGTGCTCCGTCGACCTTGTTTGGGTATGATCCCTTTATATTTTGTACACTGTCATTACCTCAAAATGTTAATTATTTATTTTACATATAATTTTTCATACACAGAAATTAATAGTTTTTTTTTGGTGTAGGAAAATTTTAAATATAATTAGTAAGCTGATATTGATAATTAGTGGACTGAAAGTGGTCGTCATTGTGTTAGTTAAGAGACAGATTGTGATCTTCTCTGTGACAATTAGTAAGTTGATAGTGAATATCACTGATAATTAGTAAGTTGATAGTGAATATCACTGTGATAATTAGTAAGTTAATGGTGAACATCACTGTGATAATTAGTAAGTTGATAGTGAATATAACTGATAATTAGTAAGTTAATGGTGAACATCACTGTGATAATTAGTACGTTGATAGTGAATATCACTGTGATAATTAGTAAGTTGATAGTGAACATCACTGATAATTAGTAAGTTGATAGTGAACATCACTGTGATAATTAGTAAGTTGATAGTGAATATCACTGTGATAATTAGTAAGTTAATGGTGAACATCACTGTGATAATTAGTAAGTTGATAGTGAATATAACTGTGATAATTAGTAAGTTAATGGTGAACATCACTGTGATAATTAGTAAGTTGATAGTGAACATCACTGATAATTAGTAAGTTGATAGTGAACATCACTGTGATAATTAGTAAGTTGATAGTGAATATCACTGTGATAATTAGTAAGTTGATAGTAAACATCACTGTGATAATTAGTAAGTTGATAGCATACATCACTGATAATTAGTAAGTTGATAGTGAACATCACTATGATAATTAGTAAGCTGATAGTATACATCACTCTAATAACTAGTAAGTTAATAGTATACATCACTATGATAATTAGTAAGTTGATAGTGAACATCACTATGATAATTAGTAAGTTTATAGTATACATCACTGATGATTAGTAAGTTGATAGTGAACATCACTGTGATAATTAGTAAGTTAATTGGTGAACATCACTGTGATAATTAGTAAGTTGATAGTGAACATCACTGATAATTAGTAAGTTGATAGTGAACATCACTGTGATAATTAGTAAGTTGATAGCATACATCACTGATAATTAGTAAGTTGATAGTGAACATCACTATGATAATTAGTAAGCTGATAGTATACATCACTCTAATAATTAGTAAGTTAATAGTATACATCACTATAATTAGTAAGTTGATAGTGAACATCACTATGATAATTAGTAAGTTTATAGTATACATCACTGATGATTAGTAAGTTGATAGTGAACATCACTGTGATAATTAGTAAGTTGATAGTGAACATCACTGTGATAATTAGTAAGTTGATAGTATACATCACTGATAATTAGTAAGTTGATAGTGAACATCACTGTGATAATTAGTAAGTTGATAGTATACATCACTATGATAATTAGTAAGTTGATAGTGAACATCACTATGATAATTAGTAAGTTGATAGTATACATCACTGATAATTAGTAAGTTGATAGTGAACATCACTGTGATAATTAGTAAGTTGATAGTATACATCACTGATAATTAGTAAGTTGATAGTGAACATCACTGTGACAATTAGTAAGTTGATAGTAACCATCACTATGATAATTAGTAAGTTGATAGTGAACATCACTATGATAATTAGTAAATTTATAGTATACATCACTGATAATTAGTAAGTTGATAGTGAACATCACTGTGATAATTAGTAAGTTGATAGTGAACATCACTGTGATAATTAGTAAGTTGATAGTATACATCACTATGATAATTAGTAAGCTGATAGTGAACATCACTATGATAATTAGTAAGTTGATAGTGAATATCACTGATAATTAGTAAGTTGATGGTGAACATCACTGTGATAATTAGTAAGTTGATAGTATACATCACTATGATAATTAGTAAGCTGGTAGGGAACATCACTATGATAATTAGTAAGTTGATAGTGAATATCACTGATATTTAGTAAGTTGATGGTGAACATCACTGTGATAATTAGTAAGTTGATAGTATACATCACTGATAATTAATAAGTTGATAGTGAACATCACTATGATAATTAGTAAGTTGATAGTATACATCACTATGATAATTAGTAAGCTGGTAGGGAACATCACTATGATAATTAGTAAGCTGGTAGGTAACATCACTATGATAATTAGTAAGTTGATAGTGAACATCACTATGATAATTAGTAAGTTGATTTTATACATCACTGATAATTAGTAAGTTGATAGTATACATCACTATGATAATTAGTAAGCTGGTAGGGAACATCACTATGATAATTAGTAAGTTGATAGTATACATCACTGATAATTAGTAAGTTTATAGTGAACATCACTATGATAATTAGTAAGTTGATAGTATACATCACTATGATAATTAGTAAGCTGGTAGGGAACATCACTATGATAATTAGTAAGTTGATAGTATACATCACTGATAATTAGTAAGTTGATAGTGAACATCACTATGATAATTAGTAAGTTGATAGTATACATCACTATGATAATTAGTAAGCTGGTAGGGAACATCACTATGATAATTAGTAAGCTGGTAGGGAACATCACTATGATAATTAGTAAGTTGATTTTATACATCACTGATAATTAGTAAGTTGATAGTGAACATCACTGTGATAATACCCTTCACATTGGACAGCATTAGTTACACTTTAGATTACAGGGGTGTAAGGGTGTTATAACAATCTTGAAGCCATTTTGAATCAAAGGCAAGGTTCAGGATGGTCATAACATCATAAACATTACTCTTCTTGCAAAACTTTAATCATTTGTGTGTTTTGTAAACCTGTAAGATGCCATTGTTGGCAGGTGACTTGACATGACTTTACTTGTCTTGAATAAAATTATCTAAACTAAAGAAAACAAACAAAATGAAACATTGCAATGTCTAGAAGGGAACCTATTATCAATGAACAAGGCAGATGCATTTAGTGACTGATGGTAGCACAGTAGCAAAATAATGTTTGGCTAGACATTATCTACATCACTGTGATGAGATCAGAATCCAATTTTATGATGCAAATGTTCTCTCTGATCTCAAAGTAGTATAGAATAAACAAAATGATAACATTAAAAATATTTACATGGATTTAAAACTGAAGGGAAAAATTTAATGAGTTTAATTTTGTTGAGCTTTGTTGACTTAGTGTAAAAAGAAGTAAAGAAAGAAAACCTTAGGAAACAAAATGGCATTCCATCATGAAGCCCCTTTCCCATTCAGAGTCAAACCTGTCCTCATCAGTCAACTCTAGAGGTGAAAATAGCCTCCTAAGAAGGAAGTTGCCTAATTCAAGCTTATTTCCAAGTGATAAAACTTAACTGACATTTTATGATTAATTTTCTTCAACATTAGTTGCAAAACTTAGACGAAGGTATCATTTTACACTAATCATTTCTTAAATGACAAGCAAGGGACTATCCTCCCTATAGATTTTCAGTGAGAGAAAATAATTTCTCTTTGATGCATGTAATGATGCATATAATGATTTGCAAAGACTTTTGTCAGGCTTGAGTTTAGGCATGGTGTCACTTTCTGAGTTGTAATGACATTCAGTTTGTACAGGTCAGAGTTTAGGCATGGTGTCACTTTCTGAGTTGTAATGACCTTCAGTTTGTACAGGTCAGAGTTTAGGCATGGTGTCACTTTCTGAGTTGTAATGACATTCAGTTTGTACAGGTCAGAGTTTAGGCATGGTGTCACTTTCTGAGTTGTAATGACCTTCAGTTTGTACAGGTCAGAGTTTAGGCATGGTGTCACTTTCTGAGTTGTAATGACATTCAGTTTGTACAGGTCAGAGTTTAGGCATGGTGTCACTTTGAGTTGTAATGACATTCAGTTTGTACAGGTCAGAGTTTAGGCATGGTGTCACTTTCTGAGTTGTAATGACATTCAGTTTGTACAGGTCAGAGTTTAGGCATGGTGTCACTTTCTGAGTTGTAATGACATTCAGTTTGTACAGGTCAGAGTTTAGGCATGGTGTCACTTTCTGAGTTGTAATGACATTCAGTTTGTACAGGTCAGAGTTTAGGCATGGTGTCACTTTGAGTTGTAATGACATTCAGTTTGTACAGGTCAGAGTTTAGGCATGGTGTCACTTTCTGAGTTGTAATGACATTCAGTTTGTACAGGTCAGAGTTTAGGCATGGTGTCACTTTCTGAGTTGTAATGACCTTCAGTTTGTACAGGTCAGAGTTTAGGCATGGTGTCACTTTCTGAGTTGTAATGACATTCAGTTTGTACAGGTCAGAGTTTAGGCATGGTGTCACTTTCTGAGTTGTAATGACTTTCAGTTTGTACAGGTCAGAGTTTAGGCATGGTGTCACTTTCTGAGTTGTAATGACATTCAGTTTGTACAGGTCATAGTTTATGCATGGTGTCACTTTCTGAGTTGTAATGACATTCAGTTTGTACAGGTCAGAGTTTAGGCATGGTGTCACTTTCTGAGTTGTAATGACATTCAGTTTGTACAGGTCAGAGTTTAGGCATGGTGTCACTTTCTGAGTTGTAATGACATTCAGTTTGTACAGGTCAGAGTTTAGGCATGGTGTCACTTTCTGAGTTGTAATGACATTCAGTTTGTACAGGTCAGAGTTTAGGCATGGTGTCACTTTGAGTTGTAATGACATTCAGTTTGTACAGGTCAGAGTTTAGGCATGGTGTCACTTTCTGAGTTGTAATGACATTCAGTTTGTACAGGTCAGAGTTTAGGCATGGTGTCACTTTCTGAGTTGTAATGACCTTCAGTTTGTACAGGTCAGAGTTTAGGCATGGTGTCACTTTCTGAGTTGTAATGACATTCAGTTTGTACAGGTCAGAGTTTAGGCATGGTGTCACTTTCTGAGTTGTAATGACTTTCAGTTTGTACAGGTCAGAGTTTAGGCATGGTGTCACTTTCTGAGTTGTAATGACATTCAGTTTGTACAGGTCATAGTTTATGCATGGTGTCACTTTCTGAGTTGTAATGACATTCAGTTTGTACAGGTCAGAGTTTAGGCATGGTGTCACTTTCTGAGTTGTAATGACATTCAGTTTGTACAGGTCAGAGTTTAGGCATGGTGTCACTTTCTGAGTTGTAATGACATTCAGTTTGTACAGGTCAGAGTTTAGGCATGGTGTCACTTTGAGTTGTAATGACATTCAGTTTGTACAGGTCAGAGTTTAGGCATGGTGTCACTTTCTGAGTTGTAATGACTTTCAGTTTGTACAGGTCAGAGTTTAGGCATGGTGTCACTTTCTGAGTTGTAATGACATTAAATTTGTACAGGTCAGAGTTTAGGCATGGTGTCACTTTCTGAGTTGTAATGACATTCAGTTTGTACAGGTCAGAGTTTAGGCATGGTGTCACTTTCTGAGTTGTAATGACATTCAGTTTGTACAGGTCAGAGTTTAGGCATGGTGTCACTTTCTGAGTTGTAATGACATTCAGTTTGTACAGGTCAGAGTCTAGGTGTGGTGTGACATAGGTGTCACTTTCTGAGTTGCAATGGCATCTAGTTTGTATAGGTCAGAGTTTAGGTATGGTTTTTGAGAATGGTGTCACTTTCTGAGTTCCAGTGGCATTAAATTTGTACAAGTCAGAGTTTAGGTATGGTGTGACATAGGTGTCACTTTCTGAGTTGCAATGACACTTAACATTGACAGGTGAGAATCTAGATAGGTATCATTTTCTGACTAGCAATGACACCCAATTTGTATTGTTCAGAGTTTAGGTAATGCGTGACAGTATTACAGACTGAGCAGTGATGGCACCTAACTTACACAAGTCAGAGTTCATATATAATGTGACATTAGAATTTCTTTCTGAGCAGAAATGGCATCTAACTTTTACAGGTAAGATGCAGAGAGGTATATTATTAAATTGTTAGCAGGTGATACAACACAATCCACTGATGTTATATTTCTTTGTTTCAGGAGTGGGGTGTGACAAAGCTAACATTTGAGCAAGATCCAGAACCAGTCTGGAAGGCCCGTGACAACGAAATCAAACAATTATGCTATGAGAAGGGTGTAACATGTATTGAGTGTATCTCTCATACACTTTGGGACCCAAAACAGTAAGCAGGTTTTCAGACAAATCTCCAAGCTCCAGAAATAATAAAACGATTTTTAAATTTCATATTGATCACTTAAGTTGAAAATCTGCATCTTGTTTAATTTTAGTTTAAATCTCACCAGACCAATCAAATCAGTACATTGCATTTGATTAAAAATGGCCTTGCATTAGACATACATGGTCCACCATCTGTCAAATGTTATCCATCCACATAGCTATTTTCAACTTTTCATCAAAAACTGCTGTGTCTATTTTACTAACACTTCATAGAAATATTTCTCAGGTCAAGGAGAAGAATGGTAGCTGAGTTGGTAGAGAAACATAATCACAATGCAAATGTTGCTCATTACACACCCAGACCAGCCTGGCTTGTCTTCTTCACATTACACACCCAGACCAGCCTGGGTTGTCTGCTTCACATTACACACCCAGACCAGCCTGGGTTGTCTGCTTCACATTACACACCCAGACCAGCCTGGGTTGTCTGCTTCACATTACACACCCAGACCAGCCTGGGTTGTCTGCTTCACATTACACACCCAGACCAGCCTGGGTTGTCTGCTTCACATTACACACCCAGACCAGCCTGGGTTGTCTGCTTCACATTACACACCCAGACCAGCCTGGGTTGTCTGCTTCACATTACACACCCAGACCAGCCTGGGTTGTCTGCTTCACATTACACACCCAGACCAGCCTGGGTTGTCTGCTTCACATTGCTCACCCAGACCAACCTGGGTTGTCTGTTTCACTGTACCCTTGATGAATGACATTTAGATTCCACTTCCATTGCATGATATAGCCAATAATGTACTCACATTGTTCTCCTTTGGCTCCCATAACAATGATTTGGTTTACAGTGGAACCAAAATGGAAAATCTATATTAGATTCCTTTATCAGAACACCTCAGTCCATTTTGGTTAGAATTTGGTTGGAATGTTTCTTTGGACATGCTGTATCAGGGTTGGGTCAAGGTTGCCTCCCATAAACAGTGGTGCTATTTCTGTATCAACTAATGGAAAACCTGCAGAATTTACTTATTTTCCATTAAGTACTGATAGTTGTTGCCAGTATATTAATAAAACCTGTAAAAGGACTTTCTCTCCAAACTGGCTTACCATATCAGACCAGATGTGATAGTTGAGTTGGACCATGGACACAGATGTTCAGAGGATGCCTATACCATGGACACATGTTCAGAGGATGCCTATACCATGGACACAGATGTTCAGAGGATGCCTATACCATGGACACAGATGTTCAGAGGATGCCTATACCATGGACACAGATGTTCAGAGGATGCTTATACCATGGACACAGATGTTCAGAGGATGCCTATACCATGGACACAGATGTTCAGAGGATGCCTATACCATGGACACAGATGTTCAGAGGATGCCTATACCATGGACACAGATGTTCAGAGGATGCTTATACCATGAACACAGATGTTCAGAAGATGCCTATACCATGGACACAGATGTTCAGAGGATGCCTATACCATGGACACAGATGTTCAGAGGATGCCTATACCATGGACACAGATGTTCAGAGGATGCCTATACCATGGACACAGATGTTCAGAGGATGCCTATAAACCATCTAGTGCTACTGAAATTAAAGAAAGTAACACAGTTCAACAAAAGAATATACTCTGATTTGGAGGTACATCAGAGTCTGTGCTGTTCATGACTGAGTAAATTAGATATTGATAAATCGCTTTGGCTTCCCACATTTTTTTTGTGTTTCTGGTAGCTAAATACAGTAAATAATACAACCACATAGTAAATGAAACTTAATAAATATTATGTTCATCATCAGAAAATATGCATATCATCAAATCACTTTATTCCCACAATTTTCAATAGAGTTTTTGTCCATTTTGTCTTGTAATTTCAGTCTCATTATTGTGACTAGTTCCAGAGTGTTGTGTTCGTCCATTGTTGTTAAGTGAGAAAGCATGCCATTAGCTTCTCATGGGTTGGTGGTTCTTACTGGGGTGTTCTCAAAATCTTCTTCCACCAATTATACTGACAGTCATGTATATAAGGTTAGAAGTGGACCTCTATACCTTTTTTTGACCTTAGAAATCCCTCAAATTTTAAAAATTTACTTTAACTTTTTAACCCTTTGCATAGCCTACCATGTGCATATTTTCCAACCATTATGCTTTTGGCATAATCATTACACTTTTTTTCACTAAATTATGCCTTACTCGTAAATATATCTGGATTATACATTTTATGTAAATCCCACTCCAAAAAAATATTTTGTTTTCTCATTTATAGTAACATACTACAAGATGAGAGTACGCTTGTCTGTAGACTGGTATGCACTTTCCTAACAGTGATATGTTCTATTTTTAGTAGCTGCCCTATTTTGTAGAATGTTTGACCTAGGTTTCTATTTATAGCAGCAGTATGGCTTAGTTAGGAGAAGATAGACTGGTTTTCTAATTTGTAATATTTGCTAGCACATTCTTTCTTCTATTTTATATCTAGTACATAACCAGTTTGTAGGTATTTGGCACTAAACATCATCAGATTTATTCTAGTTATGCACCTGTTTGGAGGAAAAATGTTTTTCAAATAATTTCACAGATAGATAAAGACGAAGAACAAATACAGAAATGAATACAAGAATTACATAATACAGTGTTTCAGAGCAGGCTGTGTGGAAAGGATTTTAATATTGGTCTTGGTAGTAAAACTAAGAAACCTTGAATTGAAATCTTGTTGATCATCCACAATAAAATGTTGTGTCAGCATGGCGTTTCTGTCAGAATACTTCTTTTGATGTCTCATTTGTCCTAAATGAAGCATATTTTAAGAATATCTTGTGCCCTTGACATTCCATATTGACACTATTGCACAGATTAAATCCATATTGCATGAGTTGATTGAAATGTGATGGTGCCTGAGGAATTTCAGAGTTACATAAAGTAGGGGCAGGTTTTTTTAATGAAATAAATAAAATAGCAGAAAGAACCACCAACCCATAAGAAAATACTTGCTAGCTTTTAAATGTACCCACATTGGGCGAGCCCAAGGCTTGAACACATGCAGACAAAGGTGAGATGACAATGATCTGTAATGGTGAGCGCTTTAGACCACTCAACCCTGTGGGGCCCTCATAAATTAAGGGTAGGTTTCTTTAATGAAACAAATATAACCACTTTCCTCACATTATTGTACATTTCTTCTTATCCATACTTAACCAACTTTGGTATTTCTTGGTTACCATAACATTTTACACGTCTTTAAAACATATGTATTTGCTTGTGTCCGAACTTGTTAGCATGAGGAAAAGATGTCAGAGTAAGTACAGTCTGATTCAAGCAATTAAGCTTTCATTCATACAGCAGTTAATATGGGCTGCCATATGTTTGAGATGCGCATTAAAATTTTGCTGCTATACAACTCTGATGGAAGTAAGATGTCACAGTTGTAGTTGCAATAGCATAAAAATCCAACCATGTATAATCTCTTTAAAATGTATTTATAACAAGGTTTTTTTGCAGAATAATAGAGGCAAATGGAGGATGTCCCCCTTTGACATATGAAATATTTAGACAAGTGACTTCAGTTCTTGGACCACCGCCAAAGCCACTTGATATCCCAGATTTCAGTAAAATCAAAATTCCAGTTCAACATAATCATGCTGAGCTGTATGGCATTCCTTCACTGCAGGACCTTGGTAAGCCGTAAGCCGTATTATTTATAAACATTTCCATGACAAAATAATGCACTTGGTCTTTTTATGAAACTTCTGATAGTGCTACAGTTTCTTTGTTCTTGTGGTTGATTGTGACCTGAGATTAGGTAGTTTTAAAATGTACATATCATTCTGTACAGAATAGTGCTTTTGGGGTATTTGTTTGCATTTTTGAATAATATTATGAAAAGGATCTTATATAAAAGTTTATAAATCATAAATTTGTATGTGAAATTTCCCGGGAATCTAACTTTTAACACCATTTAGTACTTGGCCACAAAAATATCTAACTTCAGGTTGCCAGGCAAGGAATTTTTTTTAATTTTGAAAATTTTATGCAGTTTAATCTAGAAAATATAAAGGTATGAAAATGTAGGATCAGAAATCACACTTATTAGCTGCATAATTTATGTATGGCTTTATTAATTTAGGCATCAATCCTGACTGCCAGGAGCAGCTGCAGAGAGTCCATGAGTGGGTTGGTGGGGAGACAAAGGGACAAGAACTTTTGGGAGTACGAATTAATGTGGAGAGAAAGGTCAGTCATTGTTATTGTATTTAATCATATATAATACATTCATTGATGCAAAATCAAAGGATTTTATTGACAGTTTATTATTTGTATGGTGGACAGTGAGATTTTCAGTACTATTAACATATGTAATGAAGATTCTTTCTCTTGCAAACCTCATGTGGTTTTGTTATGCAGAAACAACGCAGACTATGAGAGATCATTGTTCACTGCGCTTTACTATCAAATGAAAAGAATGACCTAGAGCAGTTGTAGCTATGTGTGTGGAGAGACTTAGAAGTGCTTCAGAAAGATCACTAATCTTTGACAGTAAATTTTAGGATTTTAGAATCTAAATAATAGTTGCATAATGTACATATCAACTTTTCATTTTCATAGTGTACACATCAAATTTTCATTGTCAAAGTATACACATCAACTTTTCATTGTCATAGTGTACACATCAAATTTTCATTGTCAGAGTGTACACATCAACTTGAATTTTTATAGTGTACACATCAACTTTCCATTGTCAAAGTATAAACATCAACTTTTCATTGTCATAGTGTACACATCAAATTTTCATTGTCAGAGTGTACACATCAACTTCTCATTGTCATAGTGTACACATCAACTTGAATTTTTATAGTGTACACATCAACTTTCCATTGTCAAAGTATACACATCAACTTTTCATTGTCATAGTGTACACATCAACTTTCCATTGTCAAAGTATACACATCAACTTTTCATTGTCATAGTGTACACATCAACTTTCCATTGTCAAAGTATACACATCAACTTCTTATTGTCATAGTGTACACATCAACTTGAATTTTTATAGTGTACACATCAACTTTTCATTGTCATAGTGTACACATCAAATTTTCATTGTCAGTGTACACATTAACTTTCATTTTCATAGTGTACACATCAACTTTCCATTGTCAAAGTATACACATCAACTTTTCATTGTCAAAGTGTACACATCAACTTTCCATTGTCATAGTGTACACATCAACTTGAATTTTTATAGTATACACATCAACTTTCCATTGTCAAAGTGTATACATCAAATTTTCATTGTCAGAGTATACACATCAACTTTCATTTTCATAGTATACACATCAACTTTCCATTGTCAGAGTGTACACATCAACTTTCATTTTCATAGTATACACATCAACTTTCCATTGTCAAAGTATACACATCAAATTTTCATTGTCATAGTGTACACATCAACTTTCCATTGTCAAAGTATACACATTAACTTTTCATTGTCATAGTGAACATATCAACATTTCATTGTCATAGTGTACACATCAACTTGAATTTTTATAGTGTACACATCAACTTTTCATTGTCATAGTGTACACATCAAATTTTCATTGTCAGAGTATACACATCAACTTTCATTTTCATAGTGTACACATCAACTTTTCATTGTCATAGTGTACACATAAACTTTCCTTTGTCATAGTGTACACATCAACTTTCATTGTCATAGTGTACACATCAACTTTCCTTTGTCAAAGTGTACACATCAACTTTCAATGTCATAGTGTACACATCAACTTTCATTGTCATAGTGTACACATCAACTTTCCTTTGTCAAAGTGTACACATCAACTTTCAATGTCATAGTGTACACATCAACTTTCCATTGGATCTAAATGAAAATGATGTCTATCGGATGACCAATATTGCTGCCACTTTGAGCATATTGGCAGTTTTGTTACTATTACTCCTCTAGAATGCAGGGTCCTTTGTCAAAGTGTACACATCAACTTTTCATTGTTATAGTGTACACATCATGACTATTTTGGCTTATATTATAGCACATAGTACTAAGGCCAGACATCAGCATAAGCAGATTATGATATAACTTTCCAGTGTTATGTTTGTGAATATGAGCAAAGGATTTGTTTAAGTAGCAATAGATTCGAGTGCAATTTTAGATCCAAGTTTGTGGCATCCTGTCTTGTCGTCTTTGAATTTCTCAACTCCAAACAAAAAACTATATAAGGAAAAAAAATTGCATTTTGCGACTTTAACGAAGTACAGTCGGAACACTGCTTGTCTATCACATTTTTCATCTCCTACCAACTGAATTATTGAGTGGTCGTAGAATAGCATTTCATCACCAGATAATAATACGATTGAATTCGTGTTATATGCACTTGTGCATAGTAGGCACGTTCGCATAATGACCTAGTAATTCTCATTTATTTACAGTCATATATTTCACATAAATCTACCTAAATGTATCCCACAAATAAATTCTATCTGTGGGTGATTATTGTTGTTGGTGGGTCTTGAAAAGTCTTAAAATCTTTGGATGGCTACTCAATTTCAACCTCCAATCCCATGTATATTTTAATGGAACAGCCCTTGATGAATATGGTCTGGTCTGATGTCCAATATGGCAACCATGGCAGTTATCTTGAAAATTTTGTTATCACTGCTCCTTCACCTGATTACTTCTTATAATGTCTAGTTGGTCAGACTGTGATGATCTGATGTTTAATATGGCTGACACAGCTGCAATCTTGAAACCCTTGGTATCACTACTGAATTGATGGTGATATCAACATAGTGATTTTATTAAAAGGCTTCTTATGATGTCTGACTGGTGCTTAATGAAAATGGGGCCAATCTGACATCCAATACAACCACCATGGCAGCCATCTTGAAGTTTTCATTACAAATCTGCTTTAACAGAAAATAATATTGCAATGTGGTTTTCACCAGAAGACTTAGTCATGTCCAATTGGTCTAAATTGAAAATGTTGCTGAACTAACATCCAGAAGCCATCTTGAAAATTTTGTTAATGTTACTCCTGATGAATGGAAAGTTATATGTTGAAAATTTTTTATTGCTTCTCCTCTAAAAGTTTGGCTATAACAACCTGTAGTTTTTACCAATCGGCTTATTTTCATTGCTGTCAGTCTTAGATACAAAATGGCTGTAACCGCTCTGGTGACCTAGTGGTTAGAACATCTGCTTCGGATGAGGGACGACATTGGTTCGATCCCATGCTGAGTCATACCAGAGACTTATAAGTGCAGGATAATGTGATTGGGTGTGACATCATGCTACATGTTTCAGCATGACGCCCCAGTGCTAAATATCACTATAAACTGCCACACTGCAGACATCATAGTGATATGACTGAAAAAATTGTTAACAGCTATGTTAAAAATTCAAATACCCTCCATATAACTGCCATGGTGACTGTCTTAAAAATCTTGTTAGTATTCACCCCGAATGAATGATTATTATGACATTATTTTGTTACTAAGACATCAATGAAAATGGAGTTGGTCATTGATTATTGGTTGCTATGTTGACTGTCTTAAAAATCTTGTCAGTATTCCACCTAAATGAATAATCATTATTACCTGGGTTTTCACTATAAGACTTTGAAAATCTTGTTGTTGAAGAATACCTGAAATGGTTTCAGCACTCAACAGTTAAAAGGAAGAAATAGTCTTATCTTGAATTCCCAGTAGCATGTCAGTTAGAATCGTTTTTATAACCTTATTGCAATATAAAGAATAGCGATTAATAGTTAAAATTCTTATTGCAGGCTTTTGAAGAAGGAATAGCTTTGCCAAATCAAGTCCACCCTGATCTTCTTGGAACCCCAAGAACCCTGAGTCCACATCTTCGCTTTGGTTGCATCTCCGTACGAAAATTTTATTGGTGCCTATTCAGTCAGTACAGTGAAGTAAGAGTCTTGCTTATTCTACTGTTTACATTTTTTGGCAAAATGCTTTCAGTAGGGACATCACGATTTCAGTGTTCTTGTACTGGTTTGAAATTCTTAGAAGTCTTAAATTTGAATATTGCTTTTCCAGGCCTTGAAAAGGTCTGGAAAAATTAAAAATGGCTAAAAAGTCTGGAAAAAGTCTTAGATTTTTGTTGTTCCCTTTGACATGATGTCATTAACAATCTTTCCCTATGCTAAGTTTAATTGGGGTCCTGGACAAGACATTCTGTCATAGTTAAAACCATGCATTGAGGAAGTTTTACAAATGCACGCTTAAAATATGGGCTACCTAGACAATTCTAAAGACTGAATCCTAGCACATATTAGATGATTCAGTTTGGCAAATAGGTCTACTGGCTGATGATAGGGATGGCAATTTATTTTATAGCTATAAATTACATATGGTTATTGGAGCCAGAAAAGTGTTAAAAATGAGTATTTTAGCGGAAGTAGCTTTACTGAAAATGAGCTTTGAACTGAGTGGTTCACATGTGTAATTAGAACCGGAACTGACATCATTTTGAAAGCTAAAAAATATATTACACTTGGAAGTGTATGTCAACTTTTTGACCAAAATTAGCACACCATATAACAAATTCATAACTTTTGAAACACTAGATATGTAATTTTAATAAGTCTTTTGACCAGTTTAACTGGTATAAACTTTAATTAGGTGATTGTTAGCAGAAATCTCTGGACTTATAAACACTAATTAATTCCCATCATATTCTTGATAAGTGTTTTAATGTATTGCCTGGATAATTTATTTACTACTCAGTTTACAGGTAGAAAAACGTGTTTAATTTAAATAATGAATAGTAGCACAGACTTATCTTTTTTGATTCACATGGGTTATAAATAATTTTTGGAGTAAATCAATTCAAGGTGAATTCTAATGTACAATTGGGGACATTTTATAGCCAAATTATCCTTGATAGGAATAACATGGGGATATCAATTTTATTCTACCCCCCCCTTATTTTCTTAACAAGTGGATGTACACACACCCATTAGATAAAATCTGGCAGCATCTGAAGTGAAAGCACAGGAGTTGTAGCTGGAGAAGAAAGAATAGCAACTAAAGGACAGTAGTTAATATCTGGCATACAGTGACTTTCTTTTTAAATATCATTTCCTTTTCACATTACATTTATTTATTTCTATATTGGCTTTGTATTTGTTTCTTGTATTTAAATTAGTAACTTGAGCAGAACACTTGATACATTGAGTAGTCACTGAGAATTGAAAACTGGCCATTGAAAAATCATTGAATTTCTGCTCTCCTGATCTGAATTAACCCTGTTTACATGGATTATTTCTACTAGTCAATTTAATTTTTTTGATTTGACATTCTTGGACTGATCTTTTTATGTGCTGGTGTGGACCTGGTATTTAAAGAATGTCAGGGCATTGTGTTTATAACCTTGTGGGAAGAAGCTGATGACTTAAAAGCCTGGATAGGGCCTTCTAAACATATGACTAAAGCATCATGTGGGCTATGCAGGTCAGTAAACTTGTCACATTATTAGGTCTGGAAATTTTTATATTTAGGTTTGGGGAAAGTCTTAAATCTAAATTTGTTGCCAGAACCCTGCGATTTGATCTTGGATGTCAGTTCATCTGTTTGTCCCAAAAAGCTTGTTATTGAGATTGCACAAAACCCACTTAACATTATGACATCTACTAGGTTTTTTTGTTTTGATAGCAAGATGATTTGGTTAGATTTTTAGGCCACTACAACTATATGCCATTTTTAAAATACTCCTTTGACCAAAACCTTGTTAACTCCATTAGACAGAAAGCACTTGAAGTAGAAAAAAAATTAAATTTGATAGACATATTAAAATATTTGTGCAGACTAGGTGAAATGTTTTTGCAAAAACTCAGTGATGCTACATAAAGAAACCACCTCATATTTTAAATTCCTGGGTTTTTTTTAAATGAAAGGTTAGAGATTGATCTAAGTATTCTGTGATGCATCATTTGGCTTGGATAATATTTGATAATCATCTTGGGATTTTATAAGTACATATTTTGAATGAATTCTATGTATGTTTTCTCCCACTCTTGTGATGGTATCCTTAAGTTTAATAGTACTCTATCATCTTGTTGATTTTTGTGAAGTTTAAACTTTACATTTTTAATAATGCTCCAGTCTCTGTGCTGGCACTTCCATAGAGATATATTATTATTTTCAATGTGAAAAATGTATAGCAATAAAAGGTCATAGATTTTTGGTGTTCGAATCTGTATATTTATATTTTCATGCATCACTATAGTGTCCCAATAACATTGTGTTACACATCACCAGACCACCAAGCCTAATTCTGGCACAGGTGATGGATTTACACATAGGCGGGGGCACATTCTTTTCCATCCCTTTTTCAGATATAAATACACTGATCTCCCAATCACATTCTTACAGTAATCAGCACTTTTTGATCACATGTCAGCACTATATTTAACTATTACTGACTATTCTTCTACATTGTTCTCTAGTGGGGTGTGGGAGAACAGTTCCCTTGCCTAAGGAACTAACTATACTTGTACAGTCTTCTCTAGTGGGGTTTTGAAAAAATTTTCCTTGCCCTTGAAAATTGTGTTTTTGCATTGTTGTGTGGTGGCATGTTTTTCTACAGTGTAATATGAATTGGTGTTTGAGAACTGTAGGTTTTCTCTTAGTTTTGATTGGTGGAATGTAGGAAAAGTTATCTTATAGTGTTGTCATTTTGGGAGTGGGAGACAGTTCCCAGTGGAATAGACGTGATATAATGCCATTAGATGTGGGTTACTGTTTCCTGTTGGATGTATTATATAGGTTGTTGTTTTTGTTATAGGGCTTAATGCCATTTTTCAGTACAAGATAGGCTATACATGGCAGCCAGTATTAATGGTGGATGAAAAACCCAGGAAAACCCCTAAAAGAACCACTGACCCAAGAGAAGCTACTGGCAGGCTTTCTCACTTACCCACAAAAGCCAAGTCTGGACTTGAAATCACACAGACAGAGGTGAGATGGCAGTGATCTGTAATGGTCAGTGCTTTAGGCCACTTGGGACCCCATATTTCATAGGTCACTGGCCACATACATTTAATTTCTACCAAATCAGCATGGTCCGAGTTTGAGAGCAAATACCACATTAATGAATATTGTTTAATATAATAGATAAATCAATCAAGAAAGTTACCAGTAACATTTGTTTAAAAAATTTTCTTATTGTGTTCCAGTATGTTTTGTTATATCTAAAAAGTTTATATGACCACACAGACTTTCAATTAAAAGTAAAATATTTTTGTCATTATCGACATTACACAAACAAGATAAATGCAGAATGGGTAAGAATGGTTTATTATACAAATAGTGGAAAACAGTCTTGAATTTTGAGTGTTGAAAAAAGTGCATTTTTATCTGATGCAATTACATTAAAAATCAAAGCAACATAATAAATGTATGTTGGAAACATTGAATGACAAAGCGAAAACATGTCTTTAATGTTGTTTCATTTGGTAGATAATTTTTTTTTTTTTTCGAAGATGGAGATAAAAGGGTTGAATAAAAAAAATGATTGTTCCAGTACCCATGCTGATATAATTTTACAAGATAAATATCTGAGTTCTACAATGACATAAAGTAAGGAATTTATAATGAATACTTTTTGAAACCTTTTTTGACACTGCTTTGCCATATAACTGTCAGAGATGAGCAGTGAATGAAAATAATGAAAAAATGTTACCATAGTAATCATAATATTATAATATTATTATAATATTATGCTGAACATATTCAACCAAGGAAAACGATCTCTTTGACAACATGAACCCTCTACTTACTAAAAAATGACTGCAAATACTATAATATAATATGTCGGATAAAATTCTTAATTACATTTATTTGAACATTGATGAATTTAAATAAGTTGCGCAGGGACTTACATAAATTTTGTCAAAACAGATTAAGAACAGAAATGTTCATATCTGAGTAAATAACAGTGATGACTCAAGCTTTTTATATGCAATTGAATCAGTTCTAAACACTTCCATAAATGAGCCACTGATGCGAACAATATTAATTTTTAAACAAGTACTCCATTTGTTTTCATAGATGTCTGATGAAAAGTAGGATATCTGCAAATTTGACATTGTATTTGATAACACTGCTGTTACAACACTATAGTTAAATTGCATGTGTGTTAAAATTGAATTCTTTCTAATTCTATGTTTTATTTTTTTTTTTATCATTTATGTAATTATTATTATGGTGGTGATTATGTTGGCTAAGTCTGATATATTATTAGAAACATCATATTTATTTAAAATGTAAATGTGACTCATGTAAGCACGAATTTTGTATGACTGTTTTGTCATATTAAGTAAACAGTCAGAAATAGCTATGTAAGTAATTGGGTGTGACCACCATCATTATTAATTATACTTGTTGACATTCTATACTGCAGTGTGGCTCGATTTTGAAATCTTCATAATTTCTTCATGCGTGTACAATGGGTGATGTATTAGTTTGCTTTAAATACTCAGTTACCTGCAAAATAGTCCCAGTCAAGAGTCATATTTTAACATCTTAGAGTCACATCATAACATCTTGTGCTGGAAAAAGTTGTTTATTTGTACGTATGAAGATTAACACATTTTGTTATTGATCATAGCTGTACTTAATATACCTTCTAAATTATAATTATTTAACCTAGAGAACTACATAACTGGCTTTGAACAAAGACATTTGCTGAAATTTTTTAAAATTGGAACAGAACAATACATAATTGTCATTCACAGCAACAATTCTGGACATTTGTGTTAACCTTTGTCTGACATCATCATCTGCCATCTTGGAATGGAATTGAGATTCAGATCACATCAATTTCGAAATGTTTATTCATAAGACTTATGTTTTTCAAAATTTTATAACAAATTTTTGGATCTTTGTAAATTGTAAGTCTTGTCATATTTGTATCTTTTCACAGTGTTTTCTAGGGGAAAAAATTATTTTTGTTAAAATTTATAAAGCTTGTTTTCTTCACTCTTTGTTACATTAATTGAGCTGATATGTAACACTGCATATATCTATGAACTTACTGAAATTTACCAAATGACCAAAAGGGATATACACTTTGCTGTGATGACATTGCACCATTTGAATGACAAAAATAATAAAATAGAATCAGGATACAGGTGTAGCATATAATCTACATTTATTCAACAATGCGTTGATACTTGGGGCCCCGAGTGGCCGAGTGGTCTAAAGCGCTGTCCGTTACGGATCACTGCCATCTCACCTCTATCTGCGTGGGTTCGAGTCTAGTATTCGGCGAATGTGGATACGTGAGAGCTTGCTAGTAGCTTCTCGTGGGTCAGTGGTTCTTTCCGGTGATTTCCCGGTTTCTTCCTCCACCATTAATACTGGCCGCCATGTATAGCCTTTCCTGTGCTGAAAAATGGTGTTAAACCCCACAACAACAACGATACTTGGGTTATTGAAAAATTCAAAATGCAATCAAAAAAGGCAATAACAATAGTGGTGAGAACTTTGTTGCTAACAGTATTGTTCTAAGGTACATATTTCTATCTTGTAAATAATTTATTTATTTGAAAGATAAATTTTAAATAGGTTTATGGATTACAAGTTCTCCAACCATTTTGGGGTGACCTCTCCAAACACCCTGGTGCGAGTTCTCCAGATATAAAGGAATGAGTTCTCCATGTTCCCAAAAGGGTTTATTACTCTGGGATGTTTATCATTTATACCTGTACAAGTCTGTAAATTCAGACATTTATATATATATATATATATATATATATATATATATGGTTTTTTTACCATGTATAAAATAATGATTTTTTTTTTCTGTCCCAGAACTTAGGGTGAATTTTTTTTTCATCAGTGGATATGTCCCATGACTTAAGCAACAAAATAATTTTGTTTTGAATTTGTACAATAAGATTGATTACCCCCCCACTTTTTTGAAAATAAAATGAAAGAAACTAACCTTGCATTATTATCATTTATTTCTTGTTTTCATCATGCAGAATTTATATAAGAAATAAATATATTCACAAACTCAGTATGTATATTGGATGCTGGCTGGCATATGCATGCTTGCTGTGTGTATCACTGATATTAGATAATAAAGTTGTGAAAGAGATAGGAATATCACCCGATTAGTTGAAGGAACCTGCCGTTCATGCATGTTTTAAGGTGCAAAATGACCAAGGTTGTATTGTATCCAGTTTAGCTATATACAACAGTATCTTGCAAATAAAAATCATTATTTGAAAATAGATTCACTGTGAATGCAAATGATAATCTTTTTGCTAGAATGAGTTACTAAAGTATTATTAAAGCACATTATTGTTGTGTACTATTTACCATGCAAACATCAATGCCCATTTGTATCAGTTATGATTACATATGGTAAAGAAATAGAAGCCTGGGTGATAAATTAACACACCTGGCAGCAAGCAATAAACTCATTGCTTAAACTTAGCCAACAGGATAACAAATAAAGTGGTTAATTATTACAAAGCAAGCTAACCTCAAAAACTGACTTTGGATTCTTTTAAGTGTGTCAATATTTTTTTTTTATGAAGTTGGCTGACATAAGAAAGCCAACTTTGCTCCCTTTGAATTCTTTTAAGTGTGCCAATTTCTTTTTTTTTTTTTACAAAGTTAGCTGACATTGGGAAACCAGCATTAATTCCTTTTGACTTGCATTAATGGGAATTTTGATAAATTGAAACAATGTAGCAGTTTTGTAAGCGACACAGTCTAATGGGTCGTGCACACATATCAGCATAAGACTGAACAGTAAATTAGTTTTCAATAGTTTCAACTAAATGTTCCCAATCCATATTTTATAGTGTTTTAATTTTTGACAAAGAGAAACATGTACTTTGTCTTTTGGGGATGATTGCATGTCATTTCCAGCTGGTGTCCTCAATATGTGGGAAAGCATAGCAGAGGGGAAGTAACAGTACTTCTATTTTGAGTAATTAGATTTATATTTCTTCTTTATACATGATATTTTTATTCTTTTTGTACATGTATAACTACTTTTAATCATGCAATGCAAGAGCATAGTCAGTATATGGGTTCAAGGTTATGGAGGTGTAATTAAATTTTTCCCAGTTGTAAATAAGACATTATAATCAAGCATACAATTTCATCACATTCATTCAGGGCAATAGTTAAACCAATATGCATTTTAATGTAAATATATCATATGATAGAATTAACAATTCAGTGTTGTTTTGCTGGTCCATTGGTCAATAAAATATTGAGTACTTAATTTTTAAAATAGAAAGTCTATAAAACTTTAATGACTTAAATCTTATGTAAGTTTTAAACACAGTGAAAATGATCTATGTAAATGAGGTAATAGTGATGTGCTCTTTTTGCCTAGGTCTATCCTGGTGAGACACCTCCCCATTCCATCTATGGGCAGCTCTTATGGAGAGATTATTTCTACACTATGTCAGTTGATAATGGGAAGTATGACAGAATGGAGGGCAATCCCATCTGCCTCAACATTCCCTGGAGTGTCAATCCTGAGTACCTGGACCAATGGACCAAAGTAAGTCAAAATACTTTTAATATTCATTTTACAAACTGGAGTGCTTTTATGTTAATTCCTCTACCTCCTCCCCCATTTAAAGTCTTCAAAAGATGGTGATGTCTCTGTGACCTTCTAATATCATAAGATTTATTTTGTTATGCAGTTTCTCTGGAAGTAGATAGCTATTTTAGGATATTTTATATCCTGAGATAATAGTGAAGAAAAAAACTGGTTTAATCTGAAAGTTTTGTGTAAATTTGTTTGTTGTAACTTTACAATAATTAAAGCAGTTGAGAAAATATATATGTCCACTGCATATCAGAATCGAAATGAAATAGTAAGCAAAGATAATGGTGTTAATTCCATCAGTGATCCATGCTTAAGGCATTTCATATAAGTGAAAGTTATGTTATTGAAACACAGGAGATACTCCAGTTATTAAACTATAAAGTTTGTACAGATAGCAAGATGAGCTCCACTGCATTTGAGGTCGACAGTTTAAAAAGAACAAAATGATGTAGTTATGGTTCCAGATTTAAATGAAATTAAACAATTTTTTGAATGATTGATTAACAAATTTTAATATGTTGGAAATAATGTTAGTTTTGTTTTTATGATTCTGTATCTCATGTAATTATGTCCAAAGTATTTTCTGTATAAATCACCATTGTTCACTTTTTACAATAATTTTCATGGAGTACCAGTTTGGGTTTTGTTTTGGTTGGTACAGACAACAGTTTTAGATCCATCAAATAATGATACTTTCTTAGAAAGAATACTATTATTTATCAGATCACAGATTGCTAATGAAAATGGCAAAGTTAGTTTAAATTTAACATGGCAGATTTAGTTCATGAAGAAAATTGCATTTAGTACTAAATCAGAAAATGATGCCTTTGAGAATAGATCCAGAATAGTAAAATCTTTGGTGGTACCTTAGAAACTTTTAAAAAAAACATAAATTTAAAAATCTGATTGCTCTGCAGATTTTTCCATGAACTCCCTTATACAGGGAGAGATAATGTCCGTGGGATTGATTCATTTCTTACATTATGCAGGGAGAAACAGGGTATCCATAGATTGATTCATTTCTTACATTGTGCCGGGAGAGACAGGGTACACATAGATTGATTCATTTCTTACATTGTGCCGGGAGAGACAGGGTATCCATAGATTGATTCATTTCTTACATTGTGCCGGGAGAGACAGGGTACACATAGATTGATTCATTTCTTACATTGTGCCGGGAGAGACAGGGTACACATAGATTGATTCATTTCTGACATTGTGCCGGGAGAGACAGGGTACACATAGAATGATTCATTTCTTACATTGTGCAGATAGAGACACAGTATCCATGCATTAATTCATTTCTTACATTACTTAGAGAGAGACAAAGTATCCATGAACTGATTCAATTCTGACATTATGTAGAGAGAGAGAAAGGTATCAATGAATAGATTCATTTCTTACATTATGCAGGGAGACAGGGTATCCTTGGATTGATTCATTTCTTACATTATGCTGGGAGAGACTGTATTCATGCATTGATTCATTTCTTACATTGTGCAGGGAGAGACAAGTTTTCCTTGGATTTATTCATTTATTACAGTATATAGGGTGAGAGAGTGTATCAATGTATGGATTAATTTCTTACATTATGTAGGAAAAGACAGGGTATCTATCCATGTATTGATTCATTTGTCACATTATTTAGGGAGAGACAAGGTATCTATGTATTGATTCATTTCTTACATTATGTAGGGAGAGACAAGTTATCCTTGGATTTATTCATTTATTACAGTATATAGGGTGAGAGAGTGTATCAATGTATGGATTAATTTCTTACATTATGTAGGAAAAGACAGGGTATCTATCCATGTATTGATTCATTTGTCACATTATTTAGGGAGAGACAAGGTATCTATGTATTGATTCATTTCTTACATTATGTAGGGAGAGACAAGTTATCCTTGGATTTATTCATTTATTACAGTATATAGGGTGAGAGAGTGTATCAATGTATGGATTAATTTCTTACATTATGTAGGAAAAGACAGGGTATCTATCCATGTATTGATTCATTTGTCACATTATTTAGGGAGAGACAAGGTATCTATGTATTGATTCATTTCTTACATTATGTAGGGAGAGACAGGGTATCCATGGATTGATGCAATTATGAAACAGCTGTTGGTTGAGGGGTGGGTTCATCATGTCTGTCGCCATGCAGTTTCCTGCTTCCTTACCCGTGGAGATCTCTGGATTAGCTGGGAAGAAGGATTAAAGGTTTGTGCTGTGGAAGCAAAGAAATGGTGTGTGTGCGGTGTGTGTGTGTATATAGGCAGACACAGACACAGAATATTTTCCTCGGGGTATTTGAAGCTTAATTTTTATAACCTTTTCTCAACCTAAAATATTGGAGACCTGTTGATTTTTTTTTTCTTCTGTCCATCTGGTTTTTGGTGACCATTATACAATCTCCAAGCTAAAATTTTATGGTTATACATCTTTCCATATTTATACCCAATTTTATTGGAATTGGAGACACTACATTGTGTCTTCAGCCATCTATATTTGCATATTGAATAGTGTTTAATTTATATTGCTGTTATTGTCCTCTGTCTGGACATAGTTATTTTTAATAATGTAGGATCTGAGCCTAGCTTCTAAGAATATTTTATTACATTATGTTTACTTATTAGTTTGACAGGATGTTATTTGTTCTAATTAAGGGTTTTTAAGATAGCGTGTTCACAAGTCTGCCTTTTGGCACATAAAGTTGCCATGTGCCCTTGAAAAATTTATTCTAGGTAACCAGCACCTTATGAGATCTCTGGAATGTCCTAAAGCATTTCAATTTATTTTAGTCTTAATTCTGTTATACCAGGGATATTCTGCCCAGAAGCTGATACCCCTTTCTAACTACAACAGCTATTTCCTTAACTAAGGACATGATTTTACAAAAACAGTTCTTTTCTAGAATGTGACCATTTTATAATTTTAGTAAGCATCACATACAGTGGTTCTTTACTATAAAGTTGTACTGGACAGTTTTAAAATTGTATTATAATATGTGTGAGCTCAGAATATACTAGTTAAATTGTACAGTGGTCCTGCACTATACCATTGTTCTGGGCAGCCCTAAAAGTGTACTGTGATAGGTGAGGTTACTTTATGTGGGGCACATTATATGGGACCATTTAATTAATCTGTCAATGGAATTCATAACTATAACCTTGCATTAGGAAAAAAAGCTTTCTACATGCCGAATCCTGCTCTTTTCTTCCTATTTATTATATATATATATATATATATATATATATATATATATATATATATATATATATATATATATATATATATATATGCAAAGGGAAGAAAGTTATACATTAGCTTCCCTTGACCATTGCTAAGAGGTTCCAATTATAAGCTTTTACTTAAGGAGCTAAAGACAGCTGTTATGCACAAGTTCACCTGCCTGGTATAAAAGAAAATCTTAAAATATAAAATACACAAGAAAGGTAAAAAAGGTCCATATTTTGGATAGCAATATTGAAACAAAGCATAAGATTATTAAATTGACCTGAAAAGTCAACAGCAGTTTATAGCAAAAGTTAATGCAACCCAACCCCAGATTTATACCTGCATATTTCATGTATGTATGTCATTTCTTACAGTGCAAACACAAGCTCTTTGTTGCAGACATAGCATGATGTTCCACCCAATCACAATATCCTGACACCAACCAGTCTTAAAACTAACCTATTAATGCTGAGCGCCCAGTGAGGCAGCTTTCAGTAACATTTTTGATATCTTTGGTAAAACCTTGCCTTTGTAGATATGTACAAATATGTATATAAAGTGAGTGCAAGTAGGAAAATGTGTACTTTTATATATATATATATATATATATATATATATATATATATATATATATATATATATATATATATATATATATATATATATATATATATATATTAGGGCATGTAGGTAGGTATGTACAAATATGTATATACAGAAATGCATGTAGATAGCATATATAATGTAATAGCATATATAGATAGGTATGAATATATATGCATGTGTAACATTATATATAGATGGATAAGTATTTTTAATAGCATATGTAGATATGTATATGAGAAAACAGGATGGGTTAGAATACATATGATTAGAAGAGAAGAGAAACATGTGGTGGTTTTTGTTGTTGTTGTGGGGCTTAACACCATTTTTCAGCACAAGATAGGCTATACATGGTGGCCAGTATTAATGGTGGAGGAACGAACTGGGAAATCACCGGAAAGAACCACTGACCCATGAGAAGCTACTGGCAAGCTTTCTCATATATCCACATTCACCAAATCCTATACTCAGAACCCATGCAGACAGAGGTGAGATGGCAGTGATCCATAACAGACAGCACTTTATACCACTCAGCCCCCATAAGATATAGTGGTAATTAGGTTGACAAATGAATAGAGAGATAAAGCTTTTTGAAATATATAGTGTTAGTTATTTTAATTGACATATACAGATAATTTAGTGTGGGAGAATTGTTATAGTAGAATGACCTTAAAATGAATAATTAAACATAACCAAGAACAGAACCGTTTTAATTTAATTTTAATAATGTTTTAATATAATGTTTACTTTATTTGCCAAGTGATGCTGGCAATGTCATCTCTTCATCATAATGAACAATAATGAAAACTTGACATTTTATAATGATCTATTTATACTTGCAACTGAATGATTTGAGAACACAACTTATTTTATCCATTTAATTATTTGTCATGCAGAGAATATATGTCTCCTGTATTTATTGCACCAAAGAATAAACATGGATTGTTGATGCTAGAATTTAGGTACATCAGTTAAACTTTTGCAAAATTATTATAATTATAGATAAGATTTTTAATTTCAAGCACAGCTGTCAAAAAATCTTTCAAGTTATATTATTAATAATCATCACTTGGTCACCTTGACATGCATCATAACAGTGTTGAATAAGCAGACCTTTGAGAGTCTGCAATCTCAGAACAGTTTAGTCACAAACTGATGTGGCAAGATTAGGATATGAAAGCCAATAAATCTTGTATATTTACAAATATTATGACAAAAATGTAACTGATAAGTTAAAATATATTTATTTCCTGTTTGTCAAAACTTGATTAAAATATTAAATATTCACATTATCATGTCTGTATAAGAAACACAAGAATGACCTTGACATTGATTACAAGATGGAAGTGACAGACTTTGACAGTGTGTCATGTGAAATTAAGGATCAGTAAATGAATGAAACTATTGGTATTAATGTGATAGAAGCATGCAGTACATATAAATGTTAATTAAAAGTGCTGATATATGTACTGTGGCAAAATGGTAAAGTATAAAACTTGCAGAACAGTAAAACATTACAATCTTAACTGACCTCTTTCTTGCAACAATTTTTTGGGAATTTGCGCTTGTCCCTGGCAAGTATTTTGTCATGACTTGTATTCTGTACTATTTTAGGCTTTGTGCAGTTACATTTTTCACTATTTTCACATTGATTTCTCACTTTGTCCAACAAAAAAAAAAACGTAATGTACAGCCTTTTCATCTAGATCTTTCCTCTCTGACCTGGCATTTTTTCAATATATCATGTTATTGTTTTCAAAATTTTTCTTGCTAGCGAATAGTGGGATGTATTTGAAAATATATTTTTATCATAGGAATGGTGATATTGCTGTTATTGCCCACCAATGATGAAGACCCCTGTGAAAGGTTTTGACAGTTGTGAATGATGAAGACTACTGTGACAGGTTTTGACAGTTGTGAATGATGAAGACTACTGTGACAGGTTTTGACAGTTGTGAATGATGAAGACTACTGTGGCAGGTTTTGACAGTTATGAATGAATTGGATCATTGTTTTAACTGAAACTTTACATATGGTATTACTACATACTTAATGTTTGTCCTTTGAAACGCAAAGAATCCAGATTTCTTCATCTTAATACTTGATTATACTCCAAATATTGCTCAGAAATATGCCATCCAATCAGATAGCTGCATTTCTACATTTCAGGTAAAATTTCCATAGTAAATACTTGAAATTATGAATGATGTTTTATGGCAGAAATGCCAGATATCTTGCTTGCCTATTCATGATGCCATTCACAGGCAAGAAACTTTGTTCCACAGAATACTTAATTTTTCCTTTCAGTATTATCCACTTGTCAAATATTGGACTTTGAACTTTTTGACATATGGATATTTTTACATAGTTAAAGGTCCTAGCTGTCCAAAATCACTTAAAAGGGTGCATCTTACTTACTTAATATTCTTTGTCCCACTCAGGTGTTTTACAAGTACCTGCTGGATGCTGATTGGTCAGTCTGTGCTGGGAACTGGATGTGGGTATCAAGCTCAGCCTTTGAGGAGGTACTTCAGTGCCCTAGATGCTATTGCCCAGTCATGTATGGTAGGAAGATGGACCCAAAAGGGGAATATATTAGGTGAAGTATATGATTTATAATTTTATTTGAGAATATTGTTTATTGTTTGCTTTTTGTACCATTTTTATAAGTCTTTGGTATGACTTGGTCTGGGTTTGAACTCGCTACCTCCATCATTCTCTATACATTAGGCTATTTGAGTGGTGTAACATAAATTGGAATGTGAACTGATTAAATACTCGTTTGTGCTGGAACTTGAATGGTGCTAACAATTTTGTTTATGGTGTATAATAATTCACCTTAAAATATCTTTCCTAATCATTTAGCATTTGGATATAAGCCTAGTACCTTCCGAATCCAGTCCTGCTAAAGAGATAAAAAATTATTGTCTTTTCTGTCAATTTCATATAGACAAAGGACAATAAGTCTTGCCAATTACTTTTCATTGCCAGGTGTCACTAGTTTTGCTGTAGATAATATAATTCTTATTTTTATAAAATTGAAATGCAGATTTCACATTGGCAAGGTGTTTTATATTCAGTTAACATTTTATGACTTTGGTTTAACTATTGCTGTTTTTAAATCTTTGCAGGAGATATCTGCCTGTACTGAAGGATATGCCATTGAGGTACCTATTTGAGCCATGGAAAGCTCCCCGGGAAGTGCAGGAAAAGGCCAACTGTATAATTGGCAAGGATTATCCAGAACCTATGGTTGAGCACAAAAAAGCCTCGGCCTACTGCAAGAAGATGATGGAAGAAGTAAAAAATAATCTCAGACGATTGAATCCAGGTAAAATTACTAAGAAAATTATGAAAAAATTATTAGGATTTTCATTTGTCCAGAAAAGCATAGCTGCAGGGGGGTGGGGTAACAAAATATAATATTGTCACACCACCAGCCTGCCAATTAAAAGAATTCTCGTCAAAAAGCAATTTTATATTTATTTTTAGTAGGATTAGTTGCATGAAATTGTAATTGTTCTGTAATAATCTTTTGTTGTCCAGCTTAGTGGGCATATACATTTCTTTTTTTATTGTTCTAGTGGTCTAGTGGTTAGAGAATCTGCCTCAGATGTGGGAGGTTTGGGGTCTGAACCCTGGCCGAGTCATACCAAAGGCTTGTAACAGTATTTCTAACAAGTGCCTCACTAGGCACTCAGCATTAAGAGGTTAGCATTAGGACTGGTGTCAGGATAATAAGGACTGGCAGGACATCATGGTACATGTCAGTGGTATTATGCTTCAGTGCTAGACATCACAATAAACTGCCAAAATGTTAACCTTGTAGCAAAATGACTGAAAAATTGTTAAATCTACATTAAAAATCATCACACACACACACACACTCACTCACTCTTTTTTTCTTTAAATATGTTACCCTATCATAATACCTTTGGAGATCTACCTTGCAAATCTAGCCCTTGCAAATCTAGCCAAACATTTGTCCATTGGACCAACCTCTCCCTATCTGCACACAACTTAGGCATCTGTGGAATTCAGACATTCCAATCTGGCTCATGGCAGGTATTCTTTGGCAACTACAAAAGCCTGAACCTACAGTCTGTACCAATACAAGTAGAGAAGGTTGGAAAGCCAGTGGTCTCCCTAGGAATGAACTCTGCATATCAATATTCTGGAGAATATGGCCATTGTGAAAACCTCTCACTGGTGGCAAGAATATTTAAATGGCAAGGGAGTTCTTATTCTGTCCATAAAATCTACAGTGGTGACTTATCTTAAACAACAAAGAGGAACCAAGTCCCCAGACTATTGTATCCTGGAGTAGGACTTTCAGAAGTGGTGTTTTCAATAACAAATTTATGTACGTACAAGTTCACCATATCCTGGGATGCTTAACATACTAACACCTAACAGTTTTCACTCATATATGTACCCCATGGAACCAACTTTTATGGGCCAGGATGCAACAAGTTGAAATACCAAACTTCCATCCTTTGTATCTTCAGTGCCAGACTAAAATTCCTAGGCAGTCAGTGCTCGATATCGATAGATTCCTAGGCAATCAGTGCTCGATATCGATAGATTCCTAGGCAATCAGTGCTCGATATCGATAGATTCCTAGGCAATCAGTGTTCGATATCAATAGATTCCTAGGCAATCAGTGCTTGATATCGATAGATTCCTAGGCAATCAGTGCTCGATATTGATAGATTCCTAGGCAATCAGTGCTCGATATCGATAGATTCCTAGGCAATCAGTGCTCGATATCGATAGATTCCTAGGCAATCAGTGCTTGATATCGATAGATTCCTAGGCAATCTGCTTGATATCGATAGATTCCTAGGCAATCAGTGCTCGATATCGATAGATTCCTAGGCAATCAGTGCTCGATATCGATAGATTCCTAGGCAATCAGTGCTCGATATCGATAGATTCCTAGGCAATCAGTGCTCGATATCGATAGATTCCTAGGCAATCAGTGCTCGCTAGATTGGATGCATATGCTTACCTTCCAAAGTGATGCAGAAACCAAGAAAATGTTGCCTTATTCTCATTGCACCACTCAGATGAGAGAAGTCATGGATCTGCGACCTTATTAATCTCACAATAAAAACTTTAAAAAATTCAGATTTTCCAATATTTATTCAAGCAACCACAACAGCGGTTGTTTCATTCCTATGAAGAGCTACTGATCTAGATCATACTTAAACAAGCACTCAGAAATAAACAATTCACACAACTTATTATGAAGGCGCAAACAAATACATCTTTCCAGGTGCAAGAACTATTCGTACGGAGGAGGTTGTCATTGCAAGAATCAGAATTGGTCATTCATATATTACCCACTCACACATACTAAAAGGTGAAGATCCACCAGAGTGCGTTCCTTGCAATGTACCATTTACTGTTAAACACTTTATGACCATGTGTTTCGACCTGCAACCTACGCGTGATAAATACTATAATGTACATGACATGCAGGAACTTTTTGATACTATTCAAATCACTAGTATTTTAGATTTCCTAAAGGAAGTAAATCTTTATTTTAAACTGTAACTTGTATGACCTTACCCAAACTAATTTTTTTTTACATATTTTCATCAAGATACATCATTTACATTTCCCGTTGATCGGGAACCAACATCTTTAACTGTTATCAACATTTACCATTTTATATTTAACTACTATGGATTTTTTTACTATATCGCTGGTCGATGTTGAACCTTTCTTTTTACACATATGACCTACTGTATGGCACTAAATAGCCTAAAAGTGCTGGTGCGCCGTTAAAATTAAATCAATCAATTAATCAATCCAGGCATCGATACCACACTTCTGCTCTTTGAAAAAAGAAAGTTTATATGATAAAGTTTACTGCTCCATGATTGCTGTTACCTTTTGTCACCTCGGACAAGAGGATATCAGGTTAAACAAGGATTTAATTTAACCTTGTCTCCATCTTTAAGTAGACATGGCCAAATACATTAGCCCTGTGCCCATGAAGAACCTTTCTGGGTATTAACCTGGTTGAATAAGACACTTTTTAAACCATTCTTAAGGGCATCTATGGTGCACCTTTCTTGCAAGACCTACTTCATCACGGTGAAAGTGAACAGAATTAGCAAATGCATGCCCTATCTTCAGACCCAACTTACCTGCAGTTTAGACAAGACTGGGCAGTCTTACTCATGGCAACATCATTTTACATCACCAAGAACAAACACTGCCTTCCAATGGTAACCAGACTTTGGTTATAAAACCTCTTTCTAGTCTGGACACATGAGCTCAAGACCACTTGCAAGACCAGTTTGAGCTTAATGTGATACCTTAATAAAATAGTGTCACTGTGTTGATAGAGATCACATCTATTTTTAACTTGCACGAAGATATTCCTGTCCAGACTATCTCAATTTGGGTTAAGTGGGGTAATTGCTTTGCATATCGAGAAACAACCCCAGTTCAAACAAACTTCTTACACATTTCGGCTTGCACCATTATATCAGCTGCTATAAGCAAAATATTTTATTGGAAATATCCTCTAGCTCACATCTCTCAGGCCTTGGGATGGAGATAAGTCCACATTCTGTAGCTTTGGTCTCCAAGATCTGTCATCCTAAAGGTCCCGATTTTATCTGGTGGGACCTGTAAGCAGCAGAACAGTCAGATTATCTAGAAGCTGTCTCACATACTTTAGAGAATTGGAGGTGGTATCTCTTGGGTAAGGGGATGTAACTCCCTCCACTTCTTGCCTATTCTTCTAAGGTATTATGAGCAGACATTGTATTTAAAAAGAAACCAATTTTTCTTTGTAAAGTATGTTTCTTTGAGAGTACTTACCGAATCATACACATTCACCCGCCCAACCTCACCATAGTTACATTGATAGAGAGCATGCCTTCTGCTCCAGTAATAACTAACAAGTTTATTTATTTTGCTGACAGGCCTTATACCTACCTGGGGGCAGATCACTCTGCCTGACCTCCATCTAAGTTGGCAGACAACTTTTAGCTCCTTTTAGCTAGAAGTGGAATCATATGAGGGCTGGATTTGCTAGGTAATATAAGATCTAAGGACCTATGATGGGTAAGAATTTTTGAAGAAACATATTTTGCTGGGAAAAAGGTTTAATATTTTAAGAGTGGTGTAACATATTTGAAATTCTGGGTCAAATTTTATGATGGAACGGCTAAGTGTTTTACCTGCATCATCATAATTTCTGTTCACATGTATGATACCACGCTGTATGGAATACTTGTTATTAATATTATCATTGCTGTTGTTGATATTATTATTATTATTATTATTATTATTATTATTATTATTATTATTATTATTATTATTATTATTATTATTACTACTTTCCTATAATACAGAAATATCACCACACTGCGCACCATCAAACCCAGATGAAGTTAGCCTGTACACATGGATTCCCAATTATCACAATGGAAAAGAGAAGGCCTGTGCGATGGAGGCAGACCATGATTGTAACTGAAATATGATGGAATCAAGTCCCAGATGATCCATTGCTACACAGCAAAAGATGGGGACTTATCTTGGAGAATATATTTTTAATGTTTTAGACCAAATATTTTTGACAAAATTTTGATACATAAAATGAGAAGGTACCTTTTCTTGGAAGATAATCATACAGTGTGGAGATGCTACCTGCGCCAAGAAGATATTGAAAATAGAATGCAGACTTTATTGAGAATGTCATATTTATCTGCCTGATTTAGGACATAATTGCTTTATTTTTCCTTTGACTGCATTCCCCAATTTTATTAATGTTAGAAAACTAAACTTTTTTACATCCCAAATCCAACCCATATGAAGAGATGAAAAGAAACTAACTTTTTCTGTCTATATAGCATTCCAGCTGTGGGAAGAAACTCTTACCCAGTACCCTCCCATACCACTGCCACATTGCCTCACATCAACTGTATGTTTATAAGTTTTAAGGTTACTATGGCTGCTGTCATCTCAATACCACAAGACTGTAAAGTTCATCAAAAAACTTATCCCAAAAGGAATTCTCTGACTTAGATGTTGCCATTATGAATACAGAAACACTTTTTAGTGAATTTATTGTGGAGAATAAATAAGCATGGCTGATCATGTGTAAGAGCAAGTTGTTTGTCAAAAAGTTCCCAGACTCTAAAATAGCTGCAAAATGCAACTGTGCAAGGAGTTAAACTTAAGTAATTGTAAGTGAACTTTGTTTAATAAAGATGAAAATATTGTTATCAGTATCAAATGCAAAGAGGGAAGTAGTGACTTGGACTAATGCAGTATCTAATTATGGTAATATATTTAGATGATAAGGAAGGGTAAGTTATTTCCTGGTTACTTTTTGTTCCAATTGTGAAGAGATGGCCACTGGAAAAAAAATATATATATATATATATATATATATATATATATATATATATATATATATATATATATATATATATTGATTCTGGAATGAAAACATCTGTTCTTAATAATGATATAATTTCACTTGGATGTGACAATGCTAATGTGATGGTTGGAATCTGGATATTTTTTTTATAAACAGGCAAATTTGTACTGCTTCAGTTGTCCATGTCATTTGATTCACCTGGCAGCAGAAAATGATTCTGTGAAACTTAATGCCATAGAGGAGGATCTTCATTTTTCACTATGTAGAAAAATGTTCCTAAATTCCCTAAAATTCTGTGAAGAATTTCATAGCCAAGAAAATTGCAAAATGTTAAAACATGCATGTACTTGTTGGTTACCACTAGACAGGTGTTTGAAACATCTCTGGGACCATTGGATCCTCTTGAAAGATTTTTTTGCATTTTAAGAGAAATTGTTTACAGTTGAATTCAAAATCATTGATGAAAGAGTTGACATCTTATACATTAATAAAAAAGGATTGTCTATATTTTTTATGGATAATCACTCTGGCTTCTCTTTCCCCTGCTTCCCAACAATCAATGTTTATTTACTGTCCCTACTTCCTGCAGACAGCCAATTAGTTGGTGTCAGACTTTCTAATTTTCAACAGTATTGAATTGAATTATTTTCTAAATTTGAATGGGTAAGTCAAGTTGTTTCATGGAGATTTCAGATTTAATTTATGCAGTTGCCTTACATTTTATTCTTTCCCTTTCATGATGGATATGAGAATTTTGAGAGGGCTAAAATTTTGCAGTAGGTGATATAGTTCTTATTTCACAGGCATGTGGTTGAGGTAGTTCGTTAAACAGACTGTAGTTTTACTCCAGGTTTTTTTTTTCAAACCAGTTAAAAACTCCAGCTTGTTAATAAACTGAGAAAAGTTTGATGTTAACCCACTCCAACAATTTGCCTGCCTTGGCATGGAGTTTTTGCATGATCTCTCTTTTTATTCATAGTCCTAATTATCAAACTCATGGAGTTATTTCCAACTGAGAGTATATTTCATTAATAGAGTTTTTGAAGCTTGGTTTGCTCGTTGTGACAGTGGATTTGATTCTTTGTAGTCTAGTCATACACCGTTTGTAGATGGCCCTGTTGGTCCATTGGTGCCCTTTTTCCAGTTGTCTCAATCAGAGAGTTATGATCACAACCAAATGGTATTATTCTAGTGTTACTGGTGCAACAAACATTGGCTAATGTCAGGGGTTCCTCTGGAAATCCCCAGCTGGGAGTTACAGTATGTAGAGACACCAATTTGTATGCTTCACAGTGGCAAGTAGGATCTGGAGGAAATACCTCTTCTCTTTAACTTTCTGGAAATGAAGGTTTTAGTCATTGCTTTTAAATTCTGGATAGGGCAGATTATGACTGGGAAGTCTTGCTGTTCCAAAGGGACCAGATCATTCACACATGGAGTGGTTTATTCATCAATAAGTCTTGCACTTTGGGCATGATAGACATTTTCACGAGGTGGAATAACAAACTCTCCAAAGTGGCCGAGTGGTCTAAAACACTCTCCATTATGGATCACTGCCATCTCACCTCTGTCTGCATGGGTTCGAGTCTAAAATTCGGCGAATATGGATACGTGAGAAAGCTTGCCAGTAGCTTCTCGTGAGTCGTGGTTCTTTCTGTGGATTTCCCGGTTTCTTCCTCCACCAATAATACTGGCTGCCATGTATAGCCTATCATGTGCTGAAAAATGGCGTTAAGCCCCAGTACAACAACAACAACAACAACAAACTCGCCACCTTTGTCCTCTGGTCTGGGACCCAGAAGACTTGGCCATAGATCCAATATTGGTCAGTTGGGAGGGGTTTGGGCCTATGCCTTCCTCCCATCCTTTATGGTTTTGGTACAGAAAGTTATTTATATATATATATATATATATATATATATATATATATATATATATATATATATATATATATATATATATATATATAGAGGAATCCTTTATTATGGTTTTGGTATTGAAATTAATATAGAAATAGTGGAATCCTTTATTATGGTTTTGGTACTGAAAGTAATATAGAAATAGAGGAATCCTTTATTATGGTTTTGGTACTGAAAGTAATATAGAAATAGTGGAATCCTTTATTATGGTTTATTTACTGAAAGTAATATAGAAATAGTGGAATCCTTTATTATGTTTTTTTACTGAAAGTAATATAGAAATAGTGGAATCCTTTATTATGGTTTTGGTACTGAAAGTAATATAGAAATAGTGGAATCTTTTATGGTTTTGATACTGAAAGTAATATAGAAATAGTGGAATCCTTTATTATGGTTTTGGTACTGAAAGAAATAGTGGAATCCTTTATTATGGTTTTGGTACTGAAAGAAATAGTGGAATCCTTTATTATGGTTTTGGTACTGAAAGAAATAGTGGAATCATTTATTATGGTTTTGGTATTGAAATTAATATAGAAATAGTGGAATCCTTTATTATGGTTTTGGTACTGAAAGTAATATAGAAATAGTGGAATCCTTTATTATGGTTTTGGTACTGAAATAGAGGAATCAGAACTTCAAAGTGATTCTAATAACCCCTCTCAGATGGGATGATTCCTAGGTGAATGATCTGCTCAATCTAGTGATAGACTTTCCAGGAAAATCCTGGCAAATTCTAACCTGGTCGAACAGCCACAAAATTAGGCATTTTATCTCTGCTCTGATAGGATTCTCCTTGTGAAGATAGGGATTTCAAACTGCAGTTGTGGAATATATCACATGAGCTAGCTGACCAGAAGATTTAAGATGCAAAGTGGCATATTTTTGGAGTAAGGACAGCAGCATTGTCCTTTTGATTGCCTCAGTCCCACAGTTTGCAGACATTTTACATTAGCTTTTTTAGGAGGAAAATTGAACCTTGATTACTATCAACAGGTACTGATCCATTACACTTACAGGCATCATATTAAAGAGATATTGATCATAAATAAAAGTTGCCAATTTTGAATGAGTGAATTATATCAGTTCAGATTGGATAGTCCTGTAGTACTAATGACACAACCAGGCTTTGTAGCTTAGAATAGATTACCTTCAGCAGGCAATCAAAGAGTGGTCACTTTCTTCAGTTGATATGTCAAGTCTTGAAGCATCAGACATGCCTTATGAAGATTTCAGCATATGAGGTTAGAGTGATCTCTGCAGGGCTTGCATTGAAATGGAACATTTTGATTCAATACATAATAGAGCCTTTGAATGGTATGCAGTCATCATTCTTGAAATTTTAGATTGGTGATCTAGTTTTACAGAGACAAGAATTTAATCTGGTATGTCCAGTTGTTACAGCCCATATGACCATCATGTCCAGTTATTGTTAGTAGAGCATTCTTATTACAGATGTTTTAGCACTAGATTCACCCAGAATTATGATTGGTAAGATGAAGTTGTATCATGGGTCATGTGACCATTGATTGTGCTGCTGCTCTATTTGTAGAGCAGGTTATATTTTGTATAGGGAATCCAGTCATTATTTCCTCAAAGAATGCTTGTGATAGAGGTAGGATGCTAGGCAATTCCACCTCATATTACCAATTTTCCTAATGTTGATGCGAGTGGGGGAATGTATTCAACAGAGAAAGCACATATTTGTATTAAATTGTCTAAGACTGCTTACATAAACATAAAACCCTGCAACACCTTCTGCAAATGTATCCTAATTGAGCTTGGCTTAAAACTGGTAAACATTTTGTTGATGTGTGGTCACCAACAATGGTAATGGGAGGTAATTGGTAAGAGTTTTCTCCTGTTATCTGTATGATTATATATATATATATATATATATATATATATATATATATATATATATATATATATATGAAAAGCATGAATTATTTTTTTACAGTTTTGGGGTGGCTGGATTCATGAGGTAAGAGTCTGTATTCCTAATGTTTTTTATGGGTAATTATTCTAGGAGAAACATTATCTACTGAAGAAATTTATATTATTCAGTAAATATTTTAACATAAGATTGTTATCTCCATTCTAATACACTGATAAGAATTTTGCCCAAACAGTAGAAATATTTGTAATTCCCTATGTCAATGGAAGAGTCTTCAGGTCCAATTGGTGTAAGAAATTTTAACAATTTTCCAGGGTTTCATTGCCACAAATTGTTTTTTTTTTGTTGGACCTATCTGTAATTTCATTGAATTTTAGAAGCACTTTTTGAATGTTTTTTTTTTTCTTTATTGCTTGTTTTAAATACATTTTACAGAATTTTTAAGAGGTTACATTTTTGTATTTGATCTTGTACTTTACATTTGCATTTATTTAGGAGAGTTTTTTTTCCTGGAGATTATTTTTACATTTTCAAACATCGACCTTTAGTTGGCACCATATAGCCACTAATGTTCTTGGTGCCATAATGGGTTTTGACCAAAACAAATTATTTTTTTGGGAATAAAGATTATAGTATATCACATTAAGTATAATTTATCATGGAGGAATTGAGGCACAAACACAATGTTGGCATAATTTTTTACACTAAAGTGTCAAAGGTTGTTTTCTTAGTAACAAGGAAAGAAGATGATTCCAACTTTTGTGTTGTTTTTCAGATGACCATTTTACCTTACTAGGTATAAAAGAAAAAAATATGAATACAAGGTAAACAGGCTGTAATCAGCAACATATTTATGATAAGGAGAGAAAAATAAAATTTTGGAACATATTTTAGAACCAGTAAAATACTCTTTTCAATACAACCCAGCCGATTTTGCCTGAAAAAAGTTGGCTATGAAAGTTGCAGATATGAAGTGGGAGCATATGATTTGTAGGCAGTCAGAAACTTTTAATTTGTGTCTTTTGTTAATAATAATTATTTACCTTGATAACTGTGGTAAATCTATTGTATGTAGTGACTGTCTTGTGTTTGAAAATTTAGAAATGTTTTATTTCAGGGGTTCCATAATTATGTTGTATTTCTTTAAGGGCTTGACTTTCACTCTAAACATTATGAATTGCCTTGAAAAGTTTTAGCAGATTTGAAAAAAAAACAAGTATTTTGTGTTGTATCAGGTAGATTTTTCAATGACCATTAGGTAGGTTATATAGTGCACTAAAAAGTAATTAACCATGTTATACTTGTGCTGGTTTATAGTGTTGCTGAGTATACTTCAGGTGTTTTTCTTGCACTTCGTTTACACTATAAAAAAGGTGCAGGCATGTGGCTCAACACCAGAGACACCAGTTGATGTGTACAGTAATTGCTCTGTTAGCTTGTTACTCAACCTACACTAATATCCTACAACAGAGTGTAGGATAGGCCAGACCTCACCTATAACACCTGAATATTATACAGTATAGTGGGATGTAGATCAGAGACAGATGCTCTGGCAATAAGTAGAAAATGGCTAATCTACTTTCTGCGTGCAATAACAAAATATCATTAGATTGGTGTTGTAATATATTCATTGTCTGTTGATTCTTGAGTTTGTAGTTGCAATAATTTCTTTGGCTACTTTTAGTGCAATGTATGTTTTGAAGTGTGCTGTAGTATTATTGTCACATTTATACTTGGCAAATTGTTTTTTCTTGTGCAGTTTATTCATATTCTATGCTTGTATAATTTGTTTAAACATTGTCTTTGGCATTTTAGTTGTTTAGAAGAGTCGCTGTTGGTAATTGTATATTTTTCTCAATTGAATAAAGTAACATTTTTAAGTCTCATATGCAGACCAATCTGTTTAATTGGTAATAGTTTTCATTTAGTAGTACATGATGTCACCAATTGTAATCAAAAAGGTTGGTCAGTTAAATTTAATTAGGTCTGGCAATCATACAATGAATTTCAGAAGCAATATCTAAGCATTCCAATTTGCTAATCCACATTCCTTTTATTAATAAAACTAATTAATTGTCAATGCCATTTTAGCAGAAAATGAGACATGATGATAACTTTTCTTAAAATACAGTTGGGCTAATGCGGTGTGTCTTGGGCAAGTAAGGCAAATTGCTCTTCTTGCCTCTGCACGATTATCCTACAAGGTGTTTATGTGCTGTAGACTGTCTGCCTCCCACCCCTAAACAAATGAAATAGACCATTGTCAGCAGTTTTGTAATGGGTTTTTAATTTTTAAAATTTTCTTAACTTTTTGGACTAGTCATACTCGGGGTGTTCTTAAACTCCCTGATGGATTCTGTCTTTCTTGTGATGTCCATCCCCTTCATGGATTCTTTTCATTTTGGGCTTTTGCAACACTCTCATTTAAACAGTTATATTAAGATATTGGCAGACATTATTACTACAGTAAAGAAAAGGTAAGTTTATGCCAGTAATTGTACTATGGCAACCCTTGCATAATTTGATGACACTTGATAAGGGAAATAACTATTACATAAGATGTGCCTTTTTAAATATTTTGTCTTTTAAGGTCCAATTTTGATGGATTTCAAATCTCCACAATATCCGATCCTTTTAACTAACATAGTTCATGCACAATTCAACATGGTCTGATGCAATTTGGTATGTACATCATCTCATAGACCTAAATTTTCCTTTTACTTATTTGTCTCAACTTAATTTAGAATAGAGTTAAGACCCTTGATAGTTAGCTTAACATCTTGACATGAACCGTTGTTTGTAGTCAGCATACCATTTAACATATTCTGATGCCATGTCCCTTGATAAAAAAAGATCTTGTATTGAAATTTGTATTATTGCTTGCAGTCATCATAGCTCAAGAAGAATTTAACATGGAATTTGGTAAGAATGATGTCTCTTACACCTGGATGTGCCTTTTTGTAGCTTGTGTGTTATCTTCAGCATTAGGACAGAGTTATGGTCCTTGTCAATTTCATAGTTTTACATGTAATTTTTCTTATAAAATACAATTTAATAACCATTTTTCATGCTCAAATACATTATTTTAACAGTGTTTATGGACCTAGATTTGAAAAATGGTTCAAAATTCTAGTTATGATGATTTGAATTTGTACACGAGATGAGATTGATGATGGACATTAGACTTCCAAGCCAGTGCCTGTAAGTTGTGTTGTGCTCACACCTCGGATGTATTGGTCAGTGATCATTAGGGATTGATGTGTTATGGTTTGAGTAACATACAGTAATACGTTACACAATATGTTATTATTGGTCATTGCTAGTATAATTTCTAGAAGAGTTTAAGGATACTAGGGAGGTAGCATTAATTGTGTGGTCAGGAAATAAATCCAAATTTTTACATATAAATGTAAAAACATCTTTTGATTAGTTGTGGGTTTTTATCTGGAGATACCATCAAGATTATTAGACTTAATCAATTTTTGTTAGATTGAAATATGATATTGTTAAGCATTTGAAGCTAACATGCTGTGTATTTTTGTAACCTTTTTAAATTGTATCATATTGATATTATACATGTATGGTTGATATAGTCATTGAACAGCTTGGGTTTATTTTTTAATGAAATTGTCATACAGCATTTTCAAAATGCATGTGCCATTATGAGGGTTGTTTAATAGATTGTTACAACTTAAAAACAGAAAGTGCTGTGGATACAAATTCTGTTAGTTTTGATAATGTCAATATCACTAGAATATTTCAGTAGATTTTGTAATCTGTGACTGAGCACTAATCCTTCCACTAAAGAGTGATTGATATTTCAGTAACTAATGTTTGACCAATTGATTACAAGGTGCAGATACAATATTGTTTGGCTGCATCAAACAATTATTGCTTGATTTAAAAAAAGTAAAATTTTGCAGCTGTAATTAACCTGGGCATTATAATGTTCTGTATATGATAAACAACTTATCTTCAACTGCTATAAACTTTTTTTCTCAATATTAGTTTTCGAAGCTTCTGCTTTTCAACTATTCCATTCCAGGTTTTACCTCATAATCTCTTTCATGTTCATTTTAGCTTAGGGCATACCACAAAATATTTCTGTTTTTTGTCTATTTTTACATTAATCCATTCCTTGGTAATGTCTCAAGCTCAAGACATACTTGATAGATTCAGTAAAAGATGGCACTAAATTTGATACAGTGGTTTTTTGACTGTGTTGGACAAACTTTGTCCCATCTGAACATTTAAACTTCAAAACACATATTTAGTTAATGCACAGTGAATCTAATTCATCATTTGTAATACTTTTTTGGTTTCCATGGTTTTTTTAAGCTTCACAGCTTGTGTTTTTTTAAAATATTTTCCTTGTATTGGTTTAGTAAAGGTTATTCTTTGAAACTAAATTTTAATACTGAATTGTAACATATGAACAACTTTTTCATCATTGTTTTTTGTTTTAGGTTTTAACGGCTGTACTTGATAATATGAGCTGGTGCTTGCATAGTTATACATGCATATTGAACTTGAAAGATAAGAAAAACAGGTTAAGTATCAACGAATTTATGTTGTTCTGCCATGTTTTATTCTACTACTATATCTGGAACATTAATTCATGATCTTTTGGTAATGAGAGAATTAGTAAAATTTTAAAAATCAAGCTTAAAGAATGTAATTTATCAGTAAACAAATCAGTATTCTTTCTGCATTGTTTTTATACAGTTTTGAAAAATGATATATCTACAACAAATATTTCCAGAATATTTTACCGTTCACAAATATCTTGTTTTATGGACAATTGTTTAATATATTGTTATCTGTTATTTGTTGTTAATGTTTTTGGTGCAATAAATGAGAAAATTGTCACTTTGGTTTCATTTTTGTTTCTTCTCACATTTGATGGTTGAATTATATGTACTGACTGATGAATTTTAAAGGACTTGGCAATCGGCATCTTTCATGCCATTATAGATGCTGTTTTAGTGCATAAGGGTAACCAAAGTTAGGAGTTTATGGTCATCATACTACCTGTAACAACACTTTCTGTGCATTATAGTAAAATGTTTTGAACCGAGTTCACTACTGGTGAATGTTATTTGTTGTATTGATAAATTGTATGTCAACCAATGTACTATTAAGCAATAAGGATAACCAAACTGCATCCCTTTTCCTCACTGGCCCTAAAAATGTTGAAAACTTTTTCATTGAAATTATAAGCCATTTACATGAAGCCTTTTCTTTATAAAATTACTTTTGTTCCCTTCCATTTCTTATTTCAGCTGTCAGAGCACTTAAATGAACAAAAAAGTTGTCTTGCCAGCATTTCAAAATTTAAAAAAAAATTGCTATCTTTTTATCATGGCAAAAGTGGAGTGGTGTTAAGATATGGTTGCAATTTTTAAAGATTTGTTTTATCATAACAAATCGGATAGATTTTAGAAAACAAAATTAATGATCACATATAATCATATAGCACCAGTTATTGCAGCAACACCTGTAAGTAACAGAATTATTACAGTGCAACCTAAATTAACATTATGTTAGATGAATAAACAGATAAATTTGTTTCATATGAAAGACTTGTTAAAAAAATCCTAGTGTTTATAGCAAAAACACAACAGCAAGTACTGCTTGTACTCACTTATAAGACAAATCCAACTGCAGAGACTTAAGAGTTTCAGTTGCATAATGCTCCACCAGATTTGGGTTTCTACTGTTTGTTAGGAATAATCAGTAAAACAATGTCGAGCCTGATCTGTAGGTTCAATATATTGTTTATCAGGATCTTTGTTGTTTGACATTGACTAATAACGAGTATATATGGCATATAAGATTCATTATTTTAAAATCTGTTTAAAGGGACATCTAAAAATTATGAATGAATGATAAGGGTTAGGAAGTTAGAAATAAATAAGCCTATGTGTTAAAGGTTCCTAAAAAAGTTTTTTTTTCTATGAATAATTCCCAATTGTTAGAAAGGGGCTCCCAAAATTGTATTTGCTGTTATGTTCTATTTTTGGATTGTACTGAATTATGGAAGGCTATGTTAAATAGAAGCTATTATTCCCATATTTAATTTTCCCTGTAAGAGTTTATTCCAAAATGTCCGACTGTTAAAAAAGAAAACTAGAACCAATTATAATAATAAAAATTCATAACAGACCCTTGGTTGTTTCACTATTGTGACAAATGTTCTTTATTTTTCTTAATCTTCATACCACTTTGTTAAATAGTTTAGAAGATATTAACATACAGGTTTTGGAAGCTGTAATCAGTGTGAGTATATCATAATTCAGACTGAAGGTGAGATGCCGCATTCTGGGGAAAACTTGTTTACCAGACTTGTGACAGCAAAATTTAATATGTAGAGCATGCAAAGTCAATCTCCTATGAAATCCATGTAAAATACAAACACAATAACTATAATTTGATCGATTTTATTAGCACTAAAACATCAATCACTAGTCAACAATTTTAAATAATTAAAATTTATAAATAATAGCAAAAAAGTAAAACATGAACATATGCTTAGAACATTTGTTACATTTTAGAGCTGTCAAAATGGAATCAAGGGAAAAGTGCTACAACAAGATGACATTTTTGTTCTGTATATTTTACAAGTCAATGGACCATGTATTCATCTGGATGAAAGTCTAGCTATACACAATGTCAATCAATGCAATAATAATTGGCTTGAAATATCACATCTATGGACAACTACTTGCCATTTAGGACCAGACATAATGCACCAGTAGGATTGTTACATGGCAAAACAATCTATATTAAAAATCACCCGATTTTAGCTGCAATGTTTTGTTGTAAGATAGGATGGTCTTTATTACTGAATCGGTCAACTTAAAACCTTGCAGCTCTCTGATGCCTGTTTATGGTTACTTTCCTACTAAAAGGTTTTCAAAGCTGGATTATCACCAGTTTAACATATTTTGCATATTCTGTAATAAATGATGTCCTTTCCTGCTAACTTTGACCATGACCTTTTGAATTCTGGCTTGTAAATAAAACCTTGATGGAATCTTGTAAACTTATACTTTCCAATGAAAGTATATTGATGCAGATAGGAGAGAACGTGTCCATAATGTGTCCTTTAACAAGCAAATATTTTTGATAAAGGATTTAAAGTACAAGTCTAATATAGCTAGTTTTGAATCCAGTAGATGTAGCTTCAGATCCATAAAAAAATGCATAAGTATTTCTAAGATGAACTGAAAAACAATTCCATGATGTGAAATGAAAATGTCAACAAGAACACTTGCTCTACATACATCTTCATGGCCACAGGTAACAGTCATATTTTATAACTAATTAATAATTAATAATGGGTCAATTATGATTAATATTTTATACCTAACTTGTAACACTAGCTAATAGAAGGGATAAGTCAGTTATGATTAATTTTTATACTCTTTTGACTGCTAGAAGAAACCAATTTTAAGTGCAAATCTAGTCTCGTTATTGATATGGCAAGGAAACATGCTGTGCAATATCTTCATGCTGTGTAGTAACTGGAATATAACTTTGTGCAATCTTACAGCTATTCTAGGAATGAATTAGAGGCAGGCAGGTGTGTGGATAGAAAGGCCTAAATGCATCAGCATCCATCAAATTTTAATAACACTGGTCAGCTGAACACACTTGAAATATCCTTGATTACCCTCACTACCACTCATATTTAGCTTTAAAAAAAGCCTTCTAACTGTAATAATTCTGATGGAATATCCTATTGTATCAGAGGTGAAAGTGACCGCTGCATAACAAGTCCTTGAACATAATTTAGCAGATAACTCATTTTTGGATATTTCATTTAAAAATATAGCTCCTGAAAACAATATTGAAGAAGTGAATGGTAACAAATGAAACATATTACAATTAATTAATAATTTAAATATATTTTTAAAAATCCTTATCAAGGGCTTCCACTTTTGTTTTAATGCACTGACCACTTGTATCCTTCAATGAAGTTTGAAACCTCATCAGTTGGATGAAGATTAAATTTTTACCATATGTTAAATTATTGTTTGCTATCATTGGAAAAACGTTTTTGCTCTGTACATTTATTTTGATTGAGGTATACATTACAAGTTTTCTTTTCCCTACCATGTTCATAATCACTGAAATTTATTAACTAAGTTCAACATTATGAGTATCATGGATTAAAGTACAAAATGAAAATGCAATATAATGTGTCACATATACAGAATTTACACAGGGAAAACTGAAATCTATCTGACAGCCACTGAAATCATTCATCAAATAAATTTAAGTGCATTATATGAGAAAAAGGATATATAAACAAATATAAACGTCTATCTGTTACATCCCTCCTTTATTAGGAATGGTTCTAGCTGCTCTTCTGGTGGCAGCATGTGATTCAATCTGTCCATTTTAGGAATAATGTCATCAATAGTGCCCTTGACCCTGTTTAAGACGGAAACGGTTTCTGAAGCACGCTGAAATTGTTCTGCATATTTGGCATACTTCTTCTGTCTCTCTGTCATCAAGTTCATCAGCATATGTATTGCACAATCAATCTGCAAAAGGTAATGAACAATTTAATATATAGAGAATATTTTTCTTTTCCTATGGTAATACTGGATATATTTTATCGTGTGGTACCAAAAACATCTTAAAAAGTGGAAAGCTATGGAATAGACTATAGAGTTTTTGGTACCACAAGATGAAATATATTTAGTTTTAAGATGGAAAAAGAAAATTTTCTTTTTAATAAATTCTAAACTTGCTCCAGAATTGAAATTTAGAAGTGTAAACACTCTTTCGCACAACAGGGTAACCCTCTTTTTGTAAATTCACCTCACTTTCATAGCATTATCATATTAATATATGTGATTTAAGAAAGTGGCAGGATTGAGTTGACCTAATCTGTGACAGTAAATTACATTTTTGTAAATTTGTACAATATTTGATTCTATTAGAAAAAATTGCAAATCTGATTCAGCAATGCATCAGTTGGCTTACTTTTGTTGTCAAGGTAGCATGGGGAAATAACTTCATAGATATGCCAAGGGCATCTTGTCAGATTATGTTATCAAGGATTAATTTTTATATCTGAAATGTAAGAGAGTTTATATTAGTTTTATTCCAGCACACAAATTACTTGGTTTTTTTATGTTGTTGCAGGTACAACTTTTGTAGGCACACACAATGAAGTGTTTCATGGGATGATGGGAAAACTTATAATTTTACACATGAAAATAAAAGGGTATATTTTTCACATGTGAAAACATACAGATGAAAACAATATGAAAATTATTCTGCCAATAAGTCTATAAATGTCACACTTAAGTATATAATAAAATTTAATAATTTAATAATAATTTTTTTCAACATTTCAATCACTGTCATTTTTGTAATACCAAATTACAGTCATAAAACTGAAATAAAAGATCTGACTGGACTGAATCAAGTGTGAGACATTTTCCTTAGTACAAGTGCAAATCATGTCAAGTTTGCTTCAGGCACAAGGCACTAGCTTCACTAAATGATTCAAAATTTCTTAATCAAACAGAGCATTTTTAAAATTTCTCTTTTGAATACATTCCCCAGTTACATGAACATATGGAAAAGTAAGCTTGCTAAGTCAAATCCAGCCTTCCTGACAAAAATGTGATAATTGCAACTTTTCTATTACATAGAAAGGGGAAGAAACTCTTGTCAATTACCTCTCACTAAATTCAACTGGGTTTGCTTGGTTTAAGCCTTAGCCTTGCTCTATAAAAATCTTTCAAAATCTTCCAATTTTCTAACCATTATTACGGGATTTCTAGAATTACAAGTGTTGCAAGGCCCTTACTATATAGGTAGTAAATATTATTTTTGATATTTAATCAATATTTATATGAATTTTTTAAGCAGAATGGACTTATTCTGATTCCATGTTTCAGCATGGTATTATTGGGATTTGTTGCTGGTTCTTATAATTCATACTGATACTTGTTTTGCATAAGGTGTTGTTTTTGTGGCATTTGGTACTTTTTCTTCTGCTCATTTATTAGTGTCTTTTCTTTTAGTGTCATTTACTAGTATCTTTTCTTTCCTCATTCTTGTCATTTAAGTGACACGATGATGAAATATATCAACTGCATATTGTTTAAAGAAAGCAAGGACACTCATGGAATGTGCATTGCATGCACTCAATGCTCTTAGATTTCTACATGTAACAAATGCAGTCACTGTTTCAAAAATGTCTGGTATGTGGTGTTGCAAGAGAATAGGGAAAAATGTGTGACATCTTGTATAAATGAATGTGACATGGAAGTATTCACTTTAAGACAACATTAATAGCTAGCATTATGGGGGCATATGATACTGTCATCAATCATCATGTCTGCAGAACTGGAGGAACCAGGAGCAGCAAAGGTGTCATCCCTGAGTCTGTCTCAAAGTTATTTTATGTTAATTGGTAAAAGAAGCAATGACACATTCAAGGCAGTTTGTGCCCATACATTTTTCACAATCTGTTGATATTTGGACCTTTTGTCACCCCCATTCAATGCTATTTCTAGGCAGCTTATTGGGCATAATTCCCATTGTATGTTGTCCTTCAGGCCTACAAGTCTGGACACATGGGTCAGTTTCCAGACTTTATTAATCCCTGTCAATATCCTTGTTAGAAGCCAGTCCTGCTGTTAATGTCAATATCCTTGTTACCATATGAAGCCAGTCCTGCTGTTACTAGCAAGTCCAGCCATTGGTAATATCTGTTCAGTGACTGTAATTAGGTGTTTAATGTAATTAAATAATGTTTACACAAAGAATAGATTCCCAGGCAAAGTCTTTGTGGGTCAGCCAATCAGAGCCAAGGGTCTGCTGTGATGAGGTAGCTGACAGCATTCACTTTACAAGTGATCAGCGCTGAGAGTGAATAGTTTCTTTTTTCTTTTGCGTATTATCTTCTCTTCTTCAAGAACTGTTTGCTGTTTTAACTTGACATTTTTTTTGGACTCAATCATAAGCTATACTGGAAATATGCTGATCTAATTCGAATTTTTATGCATGACACTAGTATTCAATTTATTGGGATTACAATGCAACAATGACAACGGTCGATTCACAGTCATTAAAGTTATTGTGCCAAGTGATTCATGCATTTGGAATTCTGCAGTTCTATATGGAGTGTGATCATCAGATTCAGGCACCCTGTGAATTGTGTTCACATCAGGTGTTCACAATGTTCTCAAAATCTTCAGATTCATTGGCATTGGGTAGCGTTTAAGCACCAGTAGGGCTTGCACCCCATGTTTTCATTATGTTGTTGATGTATCTGTTAGGTCTTAGTTCAATCTGTCTTCTGAATGCACTGCGATCATTTTGTGTATTCAGCTTTATTGCAGTCCGATACTGTACTTACGGGAAATAAGCCGGGGACAGTGCAGTGCTTAACATTTATGATTATAGTTTGTTTCCTCATATATGACAGTCTTTCAGATTATTGCATTACAGCATTGCTTAACTTACAAATACAGTACATTACTTATTCACTGACCTAATGGGGAACAAGTTGTGGATATTTATAGTTTTGTTTCCTCATATATGACTCTCTTTCACATTCGTGCATCACATCATTGCTTACCTTAAAAATACAGTCTACATTACTTATTCATCGACCTAATGGGGGATAGGCCATGAACATTACAGTGCTTAACATACATGTTTATTGTTTTTGTTTTATCACATATGACTGTCTTTCATAATCTTGCATCATAATATTGCTTACTTTACACATACAGAGATCCCTTTAAAGTGGTCCTTACAGTGCTATCCATGTATGATGATTCACAGTTGTATGGTCATTATATGACAATGATTGGTGTTTTGTTTTCATAATTGCTTATATTGTGCGTTATATTGTGCTTATTTTTAACAGATCTGCAGGTTGTCCTTGTCCATACATATTTGTTCCTTGGGGCTCTCCGCTGCATACTAATGCAGTTCCATTCTTGGCATGCAGCGTCATTTGGGCATTCTGTCCCCAATCCACTCGACTTATAGGCATAACAAGTTAGGATGACTCTGTATCAATACAGCAGCAAGTCTGCCCTGACAGGTCAGTCAGTTAAACATCGGCAATTCTGCCTTGACTTCAGTCATACTGGCAATTTTGCCTAATTGATAGGGACCTGACATCAGTCATACTGATGATTCCATTGCAGATAGGACCTGCCATCAGGCATACTGGCGATTCCGCTTCATAGAGAGTGACCTGACATCAGTCATACTGGCGATTCCACCTCAGACAGGGACCTGCCATCAGATATACTGGTGATTCCGCCTCATAGATAGGGCATGCTAGCCATTTGGCCCTGACATCAGTCATACTGGCGATTTCACCTCATAGATACTTCATGCTTCTTGACCATCTTACTTCACTAACCTTGCAGAGTGTGAGACCCAAAGAATGCCAAAGATGTATATTATATAATGTGTTACAAATACTATCTAGTTGTATTAAAGATTTTAAGAGTACTGCTCTATTAGTTCTTCTTATGCTATAATATATTAGATACCAGTTCACCTGTAAGGCAGTGGATCAATTTAGAGAGCTGCACCACATAGTAGCCAGTAGTGATGTTGTATTGGAAACCTAGGGGATCACACTGACAACTGTCCAGTTTGTCACTTCCAACCAGCCTTTTCACCTGGCGAGTCATTTATTTACTGCTTAAGTTGATGCCTATGCCTCATCTGTGTTTCATGGGATTTTACAATTGAACATGGATGTTACAATGAGGTGGCCAGCTTTTGAATGTCCACCACCACCTATTGCATGACAGGCATATAAATTAAATGCATTGGTAGATTCGGAAGATAACAAGGTAATTCAATTCTTGAAAGTAAAGAAAATTTTCCAATCATTTGTTAGAAAAAAAAATATGAGAATAAAATATGCAACCCAAAGAATGCAAAGCATTCTTTCAACTTCCAGCACACACTGGTACAGTACACATTCAGATGTGGTTACCAATAAGCTTCTGACATTAGTGAAGAATATTGCAGTGGTTATTATGTCAACCTATAGTTCTATACAGTGGATAAAGATATTTTTCATGCCACCTCAAAGCTCATTTTTGAATATAGGCACAATATTGTCAGTGCTAGATCTAGCATCACTATCATTCAACTTGCTGAAAAGAGACTGTCACAATCCCTTTGACTGGGAGAGCAAAGGCTATCAACAGAGCTGCACACCATTTGATGGCAAATACTCTGACAGTTCTGCACAAGAACTGCATCTCCAACCGACTATGCATACTCCAAAGATATTCACGCCAAATCAGCCCCAGCCTCAATGGTGAGGTGATTGTTAGATAAGATTCAAGAGGCAGAAAACTGTTCAGCAACAGATCAGTCTTGTTTGCAACCTAATTTCAGGAGACAACAGCCTCCCTCAATATTGTAGGCAAGTCGATAATAAGGATATGAAACAAGGTGTCTCCTTTACCAAGCCTCCAAACAACTGTCACTGATCTGTACCCCAACTGCACACAGGTAGATTACCAGTTGGTGCTGGACAGTTTCATCAGCGCTGTATATAGCTTTTTTGCAAACTGTAAGGGCAATCAAAGTTGCTTTGGTAGGACTTTAGTTTACATTCATTTTACCCCTTCCATTTCACCTGCTCCCATCACAATAGAAGTTCCATCAGAGAAAGACAAAATTTTGCAAGAGATCTGGTAATAATTACTCAACCAGAAAGCAGAGGAGATTTGGAAAATGAATTCTCCAGGTTTTATTCCAGGCTAATTCTAGTGTCAAAGGCTAATGGAAAACTCAATCTCAGCCACCTCAACAAATGCATTGTGACACTAAAGTTATTTACTTATTCAAATAGACTTTTACATAAAAATGGATGAATGTTTAATCTGAAGATCTGACTGATACATATTTTCAGACACCTATTCATTCAACTTCATGCATTATGTTTGCCTATCAGTGTTTGCAAGCAATCATGTCTTGGCTGCAGCTGAGACTAGTTTGGCATTAAAATAGTAACTAGCATCAAGACAAGCTAAAGAGACAGTTCTTGTGAAGTATATTTTCCCTAAATTTTTCCATCAAACATCAACCTGATGCCAAAAGGTGCCCATAGCAGAGCTAAGGCCTTAGGGGACAGGAACACAGACAGGCATCTTGTCTCATGAGATCCTTGTTAGGTGACGCTGTCAGGGCATAAACCATCATGTGATGCATTTTGTACACATAAGAATGTCAGACACATCTCTTTGCCTTAAACTTTCTGCATGTTACATGTTTTGTCGACATGGTTTATTTTTCTTAAAGACAAAAGCAACACAAAATGTTCAGGAATAACAACTGGAAAACATTCACTTGCATTGGTAACATTGCTAATTACTAAATAAATGAATGAATATCAGCAGTCTATGTGAATGAAAATGACCAACAATGATCATCAAAAATATTGTGTTGGAACACAAAATCAAAACAATAAATATCTAAAACTGAAAATTTCAAATAACTATCAATAACTTTCACAAAACAATGATTGTAACATATATTACCTACCTTTACACTCAATATTTTACTCTGGCAATGTACTGTATAATAATCCACAACATTAGCTTTGATTCTGGCTAAGTTACTTGATATGATGTATCCATTTATCTCAGCATCCTTGGGATTAAGTAATATTGTTGACATAAGCGAATGTTTAGATAAGTGGGGGTGGGATAGGGCTGAAAATTAATCAAAATTTCTCATAAAAATTAAATTTTTTAGGAGATGACCTCTTGTCAGTGGCTAGGAATTACGCTGAAAATTTTTTAAAATTTGGATTAAATGAAGACAACTAGTCTCAAATACACTTGTATAGTGACAACTTACATTTGTGTAGTACACTCCACAATGTGTTGAATAATATACATGCTATGAAAAATCCATAAATTCGAGTATTCAATCATGTTAAAAAATCCATGTATCATTCAAATCCCGTTAGAAAACACATTCAAAACATATAGATGAAAAATGGTACTTCTTGTTTGTTCTATATCCAATTGTCAACACACTTACTAAAACAATTCACCTTGATATTTATTATCTTAGTAATGGTTGTATAGTTGTTAATATGCTATATGTATGCATACTTAAATTGGCCATGATTTTGGTCAGCCAGAGAAAACTACCATGATGCTGAGGCTACCAAGGGGATGAGGCTATTCATAGAGAAATGAAAATATGTTAGCAAATTAAAAGTTTTCACAGTCTTGTCAGATGTCCCACCTTCATTTAACTCGATGGCCAGATATCTATCGTTGTAAAATACTGGAACTTTAATTTGGGTTTTAAACCATCACTGATAGCAATCATAAGCATGAAATTTTTGTTGCCAATGGGAAACTTTCATGCCACAATAAATATGTTCCAATCACTACGAAAAATAAAACAATGCTTTTTCTCAGTCTGATGCCGACTTTGTTTGATCAAAGTTCTTTGGCTTGCTTTGATGATGAGTCATGTGTTATTGATGGCGCTGCTAAAAGTGCTTTTTGAAGGACCAAACAAATTCCCATTTCTTATTGCTGCTGCTAGATAAAATGATTGTAAAACAGTGACAGAGACAAAAGAAAAATTAAAGTTGCTTCAAAAATAATCAGTTTTCTTGGAAATTTTTCTGCAAAACTATTTTTTCTGATACATTTTTCAAAAAGAAAAAGAAACTGCCATTGTCTGTTAGATTGTAGTCATTCCCGTGCCCGCCTTCAAAGGTGGTCCACGGTAGCTAGTCAGGTAGCATGACTATTTGGGTTATATTAAGGCAAAAACTACTAAGGCCAGATATCAGCATAATCGGATTAGGATATAACATTGCAGTGTTAGGGTTGTTTGTCAATATGAACAAAGGATTTGTTTATGTAGCAATAGATTCAAGTGCAATTTTATATCCAAGTTTGAAGCTTCCTGTCATGGTGCCTTTGAATTTCTCAACTGAAAGCCTTAGACTGTATATACAATTTTTAACAGCCAAAAATGTTGACTCCAAAAAGATCACCAATAAGGAAAATAAATCACAATTTGCACACTGGCGAAGCCCAGCACGATCCCTGAAACAACCAGTGGCAAGTAGTGGTTCCAAAAGAAGATAAGGGATGTGGTTGGGAAGAGTTTCTTATATGGATATAGATTGGAAAGACAATTTTTGTTTCTTTCTGTAACTGCTGGATTCAATTGTTAAAAGAACATATTCCTAACATTAATTTCTGATATTGATTCAAAATAGGCCTGATCAAAACTTGTATATCTTTTATGTAGTTTGAAACTTTAAAACTTGTATCTTAAGATCCAATTTTTTTTATATCCTGATAGACTTGTCCAAGTATCACCTGTACTCTGTGACAAATAGTTCATGCTTGAAATTACCTCCTTCAGACGAATACAGAGAGCATTCTGGTCAAATGTCACAGCTTCTGCTAACTGTCTAAGGTGTTCTTGATACCGAAGACATAGTTGAAGGACCTGCTGATAGTTGAGCTTGTCCAGTGAATCCAGCTCACGAGAGCTTAAAGGAACATTTAGTGATCCTCTCAGAATTGGGTAAAAGACAGGGATGGTATTAAGTTTTGTTAGCTCAGGATCTGGGTCCTTAATGCCTGTCTGTCCATCTGCCACAATGACAATATTGTGTTTTGGTGTAACCTCCTTTGTAGATCCATCTCTAAGGCTTGCCTGCTGCTTGTTTGGCATACTGCGTGGAGATAAACGAGGGGAATCTGTACAAACAAAAGCAATAAACAAAAGCATAAAGATGTTAAAAACCTTATGTAAGCAAATGTGAACAACATGGTATTAATCAATTAATCATGCTAATTTTCACATTTACAACTAATCAGTCACACTGTACAATTTGGATTCTGAAGATCAATATTTCACATGTACGTTACACGGTAATGTACATTAGATGAGTATCCAGAACTTAAAACGAAAACTGAACAGCAAAATCTTAAGCTAACGGTATTAAGTCTGAAGTGAATGAACTTTTGATTTATTTTGCAAACATACAAAATATTATGCTTATGAATTTATGTGATACACAACAATAATGGATTCTATCCTTACCTCCATTGATGGGTTTACTAATAGAGAATGATGTATAGGGAATATCCTCATCTCTTTGGGACCGGATACTACTTCCTGGAGCCCCAGCTGGGAGTGGGGTGCTCTGGTCAGACCCCATTTATTTACCTTGCAACATCATCAAAACAGGAGTGACCTGAACTGCAATAGTCATAATAAACAAAGCAACTTTGAGCCTTTAATGCCTTAATTATCCAGATCAATGGAATGTCATCTACAATGTGTTCTTTAATAATTTATCTAAACAATCATATATGCACACAATTTTTTTTTCCCAGAGAGAATGGATATTACTGTTATAATGTACTAAGTTTATATAGCATTATAACACAGTACCTGCATAATCATAGATTCCATTTCATTAAGTGATAGTACAATTATATGTATCCTACACTTCATTCTTGCACGCTCTCAATACAATATGGAATAATAATGTATGGTTCCCATGGTCAGCATTATAATGAGAAGGTATGGTACCATGTAATTCATTTGAAGGTAGTCTCAGGATAAGGTTGTATACTGTAGCATGCTTCCCATGGTCAGCATTATAACACAGGAATAATGTAAACAAATGTTTGCTTATAATCAAAATGAGTAACTCTAGTAAACAGCTGAGAATAGTAAAACCCATTTCAAGAAAGGACTTTGTGTCCTTAAATAATTTTTTATAACTCATGTTGCTTATACTTGTTCAGGATATTTTTGTTCATATAAAATAAGTTTTCAGTCCAGGACATTCTGTTAATGTGAGGCAGGGTGAGATTATGGTATGGTATTACTCTTAGAATGCCTGCAGAACCAGTTACTTAACTGCTGGTAAATTGTACTATGTTCTTTCACTGGAAAATGGAATTGTTGCAAATAAATCTGTCTTAAAGGAAAACTAAACTGAATTAACACTTTCCATATCCTTAATAATGTTCAAATACATATAAAAATGAACTTTAATAATGTACAAATAAACATAAAAATGAACTTTAATAATGTACAAATAAACATAAAAATGAACTTTAATAATGTACAAATACATATAAAAATGAACATTAATAATGTACAAATACATATAAAAATGAACTTTAATAATGTACAAATACATATAAAAATGAACATTAATAATGTACAAATAAACATAAAAATGAACTTTAATAATGTACAAATACATATAAAATATCAGTCTAAATTGTGTGTGTGTGTGTAATATGTAAGCAATAAAGCCTACCCAATATTTATTATTGTGCACTGTCATTAGTATATGTAGATATCTGCCAATTCTCATCATGACCACTGATTCATAAAAGGCATTGTAAGCACTTGTACTTGACCGGTGGGTCTCAGGTTAGTAACAAACTTATTATGGTTGGCCCTCAAACTGTGGATTCTATTAATCTATCATTGATAGAGTCAAGTATTCAATTTGGAAACTCTATCACTAATAAAGTCAAGAAGCACTCTAATTGGAAATTCTACTACATTTGCACCTTCATTTAAACTGTGACTGTAAAAGCCATCAAATTATCAGAACTTTGCACTGTTAAGCCATTAGAATGTCATGGACATCTGCAGTGTATGCCTAATATTGCTACAACTGACTACAGACTGAACTAATCAGCAAATAAAATTACCTCAGACCACCATTATTCACAGTCCTGGATAGACCATGCTTTTTACATCATATTCATTTTCAAAATTAACTTCAGACTACATTTTAATGTTTTACTTTACTATCTTCAAATATTATCAAAAAATTCTTACTCTAAGAGCACCCTGTACAACCTACAGCCAATAAAAATGCAATTAAAAGCAACAAAATCAAAAACAGTAAAAGTCTACAATCCATAGTCAATAATAAAAATGCCATCAAAAGCAACAAAAAGAAAAACAGTACTACCCATAGCTAATAATAAAAATGCCAATTAAAGCAACAAAAACAAAAACTACTACCCATAACCAATAATAAAAATGCCATTAAAAGCAAAAAAATCAAAAACAGTACTACTCATAGCAAATAATAAAAAATGCCATACAAAACAATACTACCTATAGCCAATAATAAAAATGCCATTAAAAGCAACAAAAAGAGAATAGTACTACCCATAAATGTATCCAGTGTGGCTGAGAATATACTATTTCTACATTTTAGATAGGCAAACATGACATGTAAAAATAGGTATGAACAAGTATGAAGCATATACCAACTAAAATTACATATCATACTAAAAAAATGAGGTTTTACTTGAAAATCCCCTGAAAAAGTAATACTCCCTCTGAATCTTTTTATAAACAAAAATCAAGAGAAATATTGACATTTCTTGACACAATGATACACCAACTATGCTTATAACCTGTATGTCCACCAAATAGGTATGCTTAATGCCATTAAAAAAGAACAGTGGTCACTTATAAGTAATTACCACTGTACAGATTACTCAACTGATTGACAATAGCTAGGGTGATCTTGTTCTTTCAGCACTGATGACCAGAGCATGATTTATGAATAAACATATTACACATTATTTTTCATACTTTTAAGATAAAATATTTTTTGTATATGAGAAAAATATATGCATAAAATTTTCAGCAACCATGACATGGTCATCTTATATTAAAATCATATTTGATCTCATCCTCACAATGACAGTCAACTTTTACAGGTTATTTTTCATAATGGTAAAATAAGTAATATTTTTTCCTTTACAAGAAACATTCATGCATATACATGTATTTCAGGAACCATGCCATAACTATGTATATCCAATTTCATGTTAAAACAGTGAATGCTATAGTGGGCATGGGGTCATGCTACCCTGCAAAATGGGCAACTGAGTCACCTAAAAAACGTAAAATTCACCTGCTTCTGTTAGAAAGCGAAAATGACTTTGTCTTGTGATTGCTTCGTAGATACAATCAATGATAAACTTTCTGAGATGCCCCTTCAACGGGTTCTATTGTTCTATTTATTGTGGTATTGTAGCGAAATGTATTCATCAAGCCATCAGTAGCTAGGTCTAGTTTAGATATCAATTACACTGACAAACTCTTGCACATACACAGGAATGGTTTTTTTGCTCGCTGATTGACCATTAAGAATTCCCAAATTAGCATCAATCAATACTAGATTACCGCATGTAATCCTTTGATGATAAAAACATACAAACTTGTGTTTTAATGGGATGTGATTATGATTTTTAATGTAGCTTAAACACTTTTTCAGTCATATTGCTATGATGTCTACAGTGTGGCAGTTTATAGTGATGTCTAGCACTGGGGCATCATGCCTCAGACATGTGGCATGTTGTCCCGCCCAGTCACATTATTCTGACACCAGGCCAACCAATCCTAACACTAACCTCATAATGCTGAGCATCAAGCAAGCCAGCTGTTAGTACCATTTTTGTAAGTCTTTGGTATGACTTGACCGGGGATGGAATCCATGACCTCCTGCATCTGAGGTGGATGCTCTAACCACTAGGCCACCAGAGCAGTTTCTTGTGTTTTGAAACTTCAGTAATAATATATAAACAGCAATCTGTGTTCTAAGAACAAAAACCCCAACACAGTTTCTTATCTGGCAGATATGAAATTACCGGTGAGCAAACTGTTTAGAAAAAAAAATGACCACTCAAAAATTAAATGAAGCTAATTGCATAACATGGAAATAAAAAAAAATCGATGCAGTTTTCAACAGCATGCAACCACAGATTATCTTTCAAAGGATTATCGTCTAAATATTTACTTCCAATGATCCACAACCATAAATTATTTCAATGTTTTTTGCCAACGTTTGTGTTAGCTGCAATTTTGCATCAGGGTGCCCTGTATAATAAAATATCTGCGTTCACTCCAGACGACCTAAAAACATTAACAGAAATAAGCAGAACAACGACAACATCAACAAATCGGTTTATCCGTTACGCGCTGGTTTCTATAAAACGTTTAGCAACTGGCTTTCACAGACTGTCGAAAATGTACTAAGTACACCATTAAACACATTTTTTTTCTTCTCCTTACTATTGTTAGCATTTAGTTTTTTATTTTGTTTGTTTTATATATATTCTCATGATAATAACGGTTACTACTATTTAAAACTGAAGCAAAATTTACCAGCTACGTTAAATATATGCAGGTGATTTCCTATATTCAGCATTCATAAGCATATAAGCGTTTAAATTACGCTGATTATACCAAAACTGACTAAACCAAAACAAATGCACAACATGTGCCCATTCTTACGTGGTTAAAAATAGCGGGAACAAATACGTTGCATTAATAATAATAATAATAATAATAATAATAATAATAATAATAATAATAATAATAATAATAATAATAATAATAATAATATAGTTTATTATTATTATTATTATTATTATTATTATTATTATTATTATTATTATTATTATTATTATTATTATTATTATTATTATTATTATTATTATTATTATTATTATTATTATTAACCAATATCACCATCATTATCATAATGATGGTGATATTGTAAAAGTATATTTGGAACTAGATGTTCATATTTGACACCAGAGCTAGATACTTGTAGGGAAGTTCATAAACGTGTACATGTAGCATTTAAAAAAAAAGTAAATCCATCAAGCCACAGAGCAGAGTTGTACATCTATAGTACACATGTTTCTGAATAATGTTTAGTGTCCCACCTACAAAATGATATAATGTTATGTGCAGAAAAGATAATGTTGTGTGCCATAACCAATGGAACTAGAATTACTTCTCAATAGGGGTAAAATTAAAACTTATCCAACACACACACACACACACACACACACACACACACACACACACACACACACACACACACACACACACACACACACACACATGAATCATGATTAAATGATACAATGTTTGACTACATTTGAAAATGTGTTGATATAATATGTATTATCATAAAATAATGTGGATTTCTATGGCCGTAATTTTACTAAATCTCATTAATTTTCCAAGTTGGATTCATTGAATTAGATGTAAGTGATGGAAAACTTTGTTTGTGTCTCTAAATAATCTTTTCAGGAAAGCTATATGATTTATAAAATGAAATAAATGTTTATATGTTAATGGTCTGTTTCTATTTTTTTAATATAAATTTATATTTACATATAACAGTATATTTTTTTATTAGCAGTACCATTTATAAAGCAATATTACATATAACACATTACACTTTTATTAGTAATTCCATGTATAAGGCAATTTTACATACAACACAGTGCACTTCAATTAGTAATACCATGCATATGGCAAACTCAGACTTAATTCATTTTTTTGCTGATTCCTTGACAAGTGTTTTGGGGAGGAATCACTTGGTCTAGTGTTTTGTGTTTCCATATTGTGATATTCATTGGAATATTCAAGGCTTCCTAATGTAATTAAACAAAGCATACACATCTGTTTACTGAGCTATTCTTTTCTTATATAATTTAGCACATAAATTGTGCATTGACCTGTGCAATTCAATAATAAATAAGCTATAATTGTTATAAACATTTTTAAACTTGTGGTCTGTATAATAAATATACACTTATTATTTCATAAAGAGTAATGCTTTATTTTTCTTGTCAGTTCCAAACCTTAATGTTAGAATTTATGAATAAAAAATAAACACAAGTGGACAAAAAACCAACCACTTCCCTTTAAAAATGGCAACTCCAATAAAAACAAATTAATATCCTTCTGCCAAAGTTGAAGTAACTGCTTAAGTTCCTTTTTAAAATTGCTGTTCATTTTGCATAAGGTGCTTGTTTCTTTGTCTTTAGACATCAAGTGCACTATTGTTTATTACTATATCCACTTTTAATCTTAACCTGATGCTTTTTAAGTTTTTTTTGTATAGAAAAAATATAAGTGCACCTAAATTTCATTTTTGATGCATTTATTTTCTTCTTAAACAAAAAACAAAAGTGGGAAAGTACTTTGAAAAATACAAAAGTTTTGGACTTTTTTAATCTTTTTTATTACTAAGTTCTTGGTATTAAAGTTTCATGTGTAAATTCCAATACACGAGCTTTAACTTTCTCAAATATATTAGTTTTTAATCTTTTTTATTACTAAGTTCTTGGTATTAAAGTTTCATGTGTAAATTTCAATACACGGACTTTAACTTTCTCACATATATTAGTTTTTGCAAGCGCTTCCTTCACGTGGATGGCCTTTGGACTGGTTTGTGAAATTTGTTGAAAAAGTACTTTGCTAATTGTGCTAAATCAAAACGCATTTAAAGATCTTGACAAAATGTCTGCGCCATTGGAAACAAAACACTTGTTGTGATGAGTTCCGATAAAAAACGAAGAAGCCGCGTCCAGGGAGGGTGGGCACCCCCTACAAACATTAGATCGGATAGAGATAAACCTAAGCCAGAAAAACTTCCCAACTGGTTTGGCAAAAACGTCGATCAACCAGTAGAAAAGAAATTTGTTTATGAGGACAATACACAGGTTATCTTATTATATTAATCTGAGCCAAATTTAAATGAGACAGGCGGGGAAGAACAACTTCTCTAGATTCTGTTTGCTTTTAGAATTGTCCTCCAGTAAGTCACTCCGCTATTTGAACAAAATTCAAGTGAAAACAAGAATGAACAAAATTTCTACATTGTACTCTTTTGTGTTATTCTTTTCATTTCTTTTTTATTGTTATTTTTTTAAAAAAATATTACAAGCTGGACCTTGATTTATTGTGTCATCATTTATTTAGGTGTACAGGAATTTAATGGTTGGAGGTGACCATGCTTGATTGTATGTAACAATCTTATTGGCATTAACCAAACATCTTGACCCACCAATTTGTCAAATGCTATATATTCTAACTTTGTAACAGTTTTCAGTGGTACATAATAACTGTGGACAATAAATAAAGTCAGGAACAAATAATAAGATTTATTTGGAATGCAACTATAACTCATGATCATGTTGTAAATATATATCCAAGGACTAACTGTAGACAGTTCACATTGTCAGCAAAATAAAAGGTGGAAGATGAGATATGAGGTGTTCAAACATGTATATGTTTTTCTTTTTCCAGTGAGTTTATGGTAACTGGATTGGTATTTATTTAATACATTTGTCAATCTCTATGACAAGTTTATTTCATAAGCTCTTGTCATCTCAGTTTTATTTATAGGAAGACTTTTCTCATTATAGATGTGGTCCATTTGGTCTTCATACCTATTGTGTATTGCCAGTATTTCAGCAAATAATATCTGCATTAAATTCCTGAACCCATTCTAAGTGATCTAGCTTTTTTTCATATTAGGGCAATCTTTGCCTTATTTTGAGTCATAAGGTTGTTATCAATTCAAGTACTTTTAAACTATGATATAGTATGTGTGATTTAGATTTTTAACATAGACTTAACATATTCTCAGTCATATCGCTATGATGTCTGCATTGTGACAGTTTATAGTCTAACACTGGGGCATCATGCCTCAGACATGTGGCATGTTGTCCCACCCAGTCACATTATTCTGACACCAGGCCAACCAATCCTAACACTAACCTCTTAACGCTGAGCACCAAGCAAGGCAGCTGTTAGTACCATTTTTTAAAGTCTTTGGTAAGACTCTGCAGGGTTTTGAACCCATGACTTCCTGCATACAAGGCAGATGCTCTAACCACTAAACCACTGGAGTGGTTGATAATACATGTATAGATTATCTTTCAGATTTTCAAATGTAAGAAAATATGAATAGATGTATAATATTTTGGCAATATATGCTATTGTCAAAGATGATAATTACATTATGAACAATCTGAATAATTGAATCACTCCAATCAGCAATTAGTAAAAGTTATTTTAATTTGACTCATGGTCATTGATACATTTCCAGTGATTATTGAGATTTGTAAAGTTTTAATCAGTTGATTTTGTTAAAACCTTATGTCCATAAAGCCTGTTTAAGCAACATTATATCTTGCTGCTTTGGTTTGTGTATTGCCCAAAATTTACAGACATTTCATACCGACCTGTCACTGGTGACAATAGTGTGCACTTTGTAGATCACCAACAGCAGTACATGTACATAATAAACAGACTGAAAAAGTTTTCAAGCAAATGGAAAACAGAACACTGGAAATTGTTTGTAAAATCAAATGCAGAAATGTCTTGAAAGCAATAAGCAAAGATATAATGCAACCTTTTTAGACCAAACAGCATGGAACTTGCCAGACATGTTGATACATAGTCCTGACAACAGAGATATTACTTTTCCAACAAAAAAAATTGGATAAAATTATAAAAAGGAATTTAATAATATGTAAATTATTAAGACTGGAAAATAATTAAGTGGTAAAACAAATCTATTACCCAGGACCACTAAAATTTCATGCCATGTAAACCTTTTCACAAGTGTGAAAGCCCAGTCAGGCAAGTTATATATAAAGAATGCAAATCATATTGGGAATAACAGCCCTTTCAAGTGCACTTGATCCAGCAAGAAGGGATTACATGTGTCAGGGATTGATTAAGATAGATGCAATAAACTGATGATGAAATGAATTGTTTATTGTGTGTTATATATATATATATATATATATATATATATATATATATATATATATATATAATGCTCATTTTATATATTTTAGTGGAATTTCACATATATCTCAGTGATAAACATTAGATCCTCCATCTGGGCACATAAAGATTGGTGCCCAAGATATCACCATATTATTCTGCAGTGAGTGTAGTGTTGGGTCAGTAGGAGACCATACTAATCCTCATGTAAGTTACATGTAGGAGACCATACTAATCCTCATGTAAGTTACTCATCATCTGATTATTGTAGTCTGATATGAGCCTCATCAGCAAAACTTGATAATATTTGTCTTTTATCAACACACCAACAAGAAAATGGCTTTTGTCTTCTTTGACCTGACACAGTGATTGCTCATGATCTTGTATTATACATTCTCATTGGTATGTTGAAATGGATGCTTCCTGCAGAACATGTGACAGTTGCTTCTGTCAGCTAACTTTATGTAAAAATTTATAACATGTTACATAAATTATTCACAATTTCTGGGCTTGAATAAAGGAGTTTTTTCAATAAATCACAAGATCCCCAAAATATGTTTTACTAATACTACCAACATTTCACTTATGATGTTAAAATCAGAAACTACTCATTCAACAGCTTTTAACATCAATTCAAAACAAGAGCAATACATAGTTTTACATTCCCTGCACACAGGGTGCATCTTATATATGGGTGCATCTTATGTAAAATATATTTTACACAAATTGTCAAACCCCGCATTTTATATATGGGTGTGTCATATAATTCGGTGAGTCTTATATGTGTGAAAATACTGTATTTTTTAACATGAACAAACAGAACAGTGTGTGATATTGAAAGATGATTATTGCGGTTGATATTCACGTTTCAGAGATTTTCATTCCTAGTTGTAAAAACAATTAGGTAAGTTGTTCAGTAATTAACATGTGTACCAATCCAATGTGGACCACTTCAAATTTAAAATCCTTTCGTTTTAATGTTTTGTATACCGTAATTATTGCAGATATAAGTTTAGTTGGAGTAAATGTTTTAAATTTATATAATATGGTATGTTTAAATAGTTTTGTATATTGTTATTAATTATCACAGCAAAAGCTACGGAGGATATATTACCTATACATCTGGTTGGGTTCAAAGATACTTAAATATTTAGTATCTTTGGTGGGTGAATTTGAAAACAAGACAAGGCTAAATAGTCTGAAAACAAGACAAGAATTTGTTCAATATTGGACTTAAATATGAAAATGAGTAATACCATATGTTTAAAGTTTTATTAAACAATATTATAAACTGTTACTATAAAGTGTTTAATAAAAAATCAATGTACCGTATTGTTCTATTCATTTTCATTTTCGTCATCAGTTTCAGCTTCAAATCTACTGAAACTTGAATCAAATTCGCAGAATAACTAAACTGATGATAATCAATCCTTATTGGCTTCAGTGGTATCCAAAGAACTGATACAGCTAGCCAATTTGGGAAACATTGAATGACATTGGATTCTCCTCCATATTGATGAAGTCATCATCTGCCAACTTCAGCTCACTTATTTCCTTCTGAACAATCCAATTCATTATCCCAATCGTCCAGAAGCTTCTGTTCAACAGTTGTACGTGACCAGAATGCAAGATTGTTCCATTTCATGAACTTGTAAACCCAGTTGACACTGATGCCAGTCTGTGATCTTCATTTTTCTTAGCAATAATTTGAACCTTCAATTTGATCACTATCGTTGAAATGACTCGGCTACTGTCACATAACAATCCTGTACATTTTTCTTGCTGCGGCAAAATTCTCTTCCAGCACCTTTGTTGCCACGCTCCTTTGCAAACTTTATGAAGTCTAACTTAAAGTCAAATTTAAAAAAATTTAAAAATGCTAAAATTGATCTCTCATTTATACATGTATATACCGGTAACAAGAGACAATTCTCACGTTTATATATGCTAACTGCATACACCAGTTATTTATTGGTCTATGTACGGTACTAATCCCACTCCCTTGAAGACCTGTCCTAGCAGATCAATGAAGCTGCCTTTACATCTGGTGTTTATTGTTCTAGAATCTAAATACCAGGTACTCAACCCATCTGCTATTGACTTGGCAGCAGATAAGAATAAACAATAATTATTACAGTCCTGCTTCAGATGATTCTTTGATCTAAACTAAAAATGGTAATGAAGCCTTGTTTACATCCAATGGGTGATAAAACATTTGGCAAATTGTCATTTATGATAAAGGAAAAGAAACCACTGGATATAAATTGCTCAGTGCAGCAGATGGGTAGGCCAAGCACGTCTTATGTAATTTTTGTTTATATAAATCGTCACAACCCATGTCTTATATATGGGTGCATCTTATGTAAATTTTTTTTTACACAAATCGTCGAACCCCACATCTTATATACGGGTGCTGGTGCGTCTTATATGCGCAAAAATATGCGAAAATACAGTAATTCATGTTTTGTATCTGATTAATCATCAGATTTAGGTCCATATTTTCTCTGCTTCTGATGAAACAACTTTTTATTCTTACATATTCTTCTGCCATTTTTTGTAGGGAGCATGTATTGTATAATTTCAGGGACAATTTATGAAAGTTTTACCCCAATCAATGAATGATGTACCCGTGCACTCTTGTATCTGTCTGAATATGCAGTGCAGAGCACAAGATCACAGCCCCTCCAGTTTAATACTTTAGCTATGTGTGTTAATTTTCCCAGCCATTTCTTTTCATTTCCTAGCAATCCTGGTACTTTCTTAGTCTCTTGTTCATATTTGTAGTGATACTCTATTTTATTGTCATCAGATTTGTGCCATGTGTATAGCAGCTGATACCTTGCAAATTCTGTCACAATTTTACAGCTGACACAGCACAAAAGCATTGAGAATTTATCAACACCGATATAAATATTAAAATATATTATTATGTATAATTTTGATTATTTGTCAAGTCTGCGAATGTTGTCTTTTCCAATTGGTTAATACAGACCTCAAACCCTATACTTTTTGTTATGATCATTATGGAAATTAGTGCATGGGGGCTGTACACCAGGTGTGTTTCACCTTTGAGAAGACTAATTTGATAATGGTGACTAATTTACTTGATGTGTGGTTTTACACCTGCCCATTTACACTGAACATTTATTGTACCTCATCAAATGCAGAAAATTGGTAGGTACTTAGATAACACAATAAGTAAATCATTCATAATGTTAAGCACATAAGCACTTTTGGACTCCTGTACAACAGTCCAATGGAATGCTTTACATTGCCTCAATCCAGTGTTGATGCAAGTGAATTTGGATGCCTGTTCACCATTTGCAAAGAAGTATGTTTTAATGCCAGCCATAAACATTAACAATTTTTAGCTGGTTTTCAAAATGACATCTTGAATGAAAATCCATATCAGAAACTATAGCTATTGATATAATTGACCATTACCTGAACTTCACATCACATGGTTGCTATTTTGGATGTAGTCATGATGTGTTATTTAAACTGGGTTCAGAATGGAAGCCACAGATTTCATTCAGCACTTTCTTTAGTTTGGTTGATTAGATTTGTGACTGAAGGCTTCAGTAATCCAGTTCAGGCTCCTGTAGGTTACTGTAGGTAACACTGAATTTGATAATTTATCAAATTGTCAAGATTAATGGCACAGACAATAAACTGTTGGATAGTAGATTAGAGTTAATATTGAGCCATGCAATTCTTGTTTAATATATTGGCTCATTGGGTAACAAGCTCAACAAAAATTGCATGTGGAAAATTACACTCACCTGACTATTTAGATACATGACTAATGGCATCGGATTAACAATGCCCAGTATCATGATGATGTAAACGTAGATAAACAGAGAACTTTTTTATCCTTCTAGTTCTGGGAGGCCAACTTTTAAAAAGCTGACAGAGAACAAGACACCTTCAAGAGAGTATATTGTTTGATTTTCTTGATTTTGCTGATCTCAGATCGATTAATCAGTTTGTAAACTTGTATGACATTTTCCTTTAGCAGGAATGATAGAGAGTTAAAGTATGGAGTGCAATTAGTACTGACTGTACATATGACAAAAGTTGTTGAATAATTTTGATTATAGCAGTCTTGGGGGCAGCTACAGTAATTTACAAGACAACTGGAAAAATCTGCTGGGCAAGCAGAATGTTTAACCTGGTTGTCCACCGACAACCATACTTTCAAAATGTAAAGTCCAGATATGTTAATGATGATAAATGTTTTGGTTGTTGTGACTATAGGAACATTCTGGACACTCAGCACATATTTCTTATTTGCATTAATTGTCCCATATACTGTCAAAGCAAATTTGATACAGTACTTTCATAAAATTTTAAGTTCTGAAAGGTTGATGGATTTTATTGAAATCTTTTTAGAAGATTTTAAATGGTCAATAGTCATAAGAAATAAGTAAATAAAATATATTTCTTTCAGGAATTGAGGGAAAAACCACCAGAAAGAGTACTATCGTAAGTATTCATTCTAAATATGAGCACATATTAATGAATCAAATTAAATTAACTTTATTGTTAGAGTTTCGCTCAACAGTTTTCTGTATCAAAATTGGATGACTTAAGGCTACATTTTTTATCTATAACTATTTTGTTAATCTATATTCTTATATATACATATGTCATTATATCACATACATTCCTGAATGATGTCATACCTGACGTATGGCTTTCCTTATCTTAAATAAAAGCTTGCTGCAATATCTGTGCATTTACTGTGCAGTTTGAAGACTCCACAAGGAGTTAATTAACAAACAGTAAGTTGAATAGCAAACAGCAAAAAGTTGAATAGCAAATAGTTTAATAGTAAACAGTAATTTGAATAGTAAACAGTTTAATGGTACATAGTAAGTTGAATAGCAATGAATTAGTAAACAGTAAGTTAAATAGTAAAATGTTGAAAAGAAAACAGTATAATAGTAAATAGTAAATTGCAAAGTAAAGAGTGAATTGTATAATAAAGAGTTAAATAGTAAACAATAATTTGAATAGTAAACAATAAATTGAATAGTTGAATAGTAAACAGTAAGTTGAATAGTAAAGAGTTGAATAGTAAAGAGTAAGTTGAATATTGAACAGTTTAATAGCAAATAGTAAGTTGAATAGTAAACTGTTTAATAGTAAACAGTAAATTGAATAGTAAAGAGTTGAATTGTAAACATTAAGTTGAATAGTAAACAGTAAATTGAATAGTAAGTTAAATAGTAAACAGTAAATTGAATAGTAGAATTGAATAGTAAACATTAAATTGAATAGTACCCAGTAAATTGAAAAGTAAATAGTAAATAGTAAGTTGAATAGTAAATAGTAAGTTGAATAGTAAAGAGTTAAATAGTAAACAGTAAATTGAATAGTAAAGAGTTAAATAGTAAACAGTAAGTTGAATAGTAAATAGTATGTTGAATAGTAAAGAGTTAAATAGTAAACAGTAAATTGCATAGTAAACAGAAAATTGAATAAAGAGTTTAATAGTAAGCAGTAAATTGAATAGTAAATAGTAAGTTGAATCGTAAAGAGTTAAATTGTAAACTCTAAATTGAATAATAAACAGTAATTTGAATGGTAGAGTTAAATAGTAAACATTAAATAGAATAGTAAACAGTAGGTTGAATAGTAAAACTGAAGATTTAGACCATTGTACAAGTAGGTAGATTTGCCTAAAAACTCACAGTATATACTGACTTATAAGTCAAGTCAGACTGCAAACAACAAAGGTCCTGATCTGCCATAGTATAATACACCTGCAGACCAGGATATACAGGGAAGACCCATTATGACACATGCACAAGGTCCTAGGAATAACATTGCAATATAAGCAGGATTGCATTAATAAATTTAAAAAAAAAACTTCCTCATAGAAAATCAAATTTCAATATTTGTTTGTCTCCATTAATTTTATTCAATGTTATTAAGGAGTTTTCATTCATTGGTATCAATGACATTCATTTGATGCAGACAGAGAATCAAACAAAATTTGGCTCATTGTTGGCTCTGAAGAATTTCTCAGTCAGTCAACAAAGAGATCAGATTCATACATTTGAATTGTTTAATAGTTCTTAGAGAATGCCAAATTAGCAACATGTTACTCCAAGCATAAAATGGTGCTAACTGTATTAAAAAATATTTTATCTTGTCTGAACTTGATAGCTTTTCTTTATTGTCTTTAACAAATATAACACTGCAATATATTTTCCAACATTTCGGAAGTTAAGACAATATTAAATGCAGTGTCAGGATTACAAATCTGCTTGGAATATGAATAATTGGCTTTTCCGAGAGCATATATTTAAGATGTTAAAAGGATAGATCACCTTAAATTAAAATTGGTAGCCATGCTGCCATCGAGCTATAAGCAGAATTGCATTATAATGAATTGCGTTATAACAGATTTTACTTGTATGTTGTTCTGCTGATTATTCCTAACATTATGCACTGGAAGATCTGGGCCTGTGTAGTTTGCAGATGACGACTTATAAGTAAGTATATATGATATATGGTAGTGGAAATTGAAGCTGTCATAAATATTCAGTCAACCCACCATCCACCAACTACAGTCAGATCCTTTCTGCAGTACTTCCCATATCTAGAGAGTTTCATATCTCTTTGCTTCTGTTATTTTCTTCTTTTTTTCCCCATTCATTTAACTGCTGTCTACTATAATTGGTCATTCACAACTGGCCGTAAAGGTCACCTTGATTCATGAGTCATCCATTATAAACATTTGATTTTTTTCAAGACTATATAGTTCATAGCATTCCACCACATAGCTTTAACTGACCACCTTTTTCACAAGAAGTTAGTTTTAGTTTGAGACAGATTTTACTGAATTTTGAATCCCAGGGTTGGTATAATCATGGCATATTTAATTCCAGGGTTGGTATAATCATGACATATTGAATCCCAAGGTTGGTATATTCATAGCATATTGAATCCCAGGGTTGGTATAATCATGACATATTGAATCTCAGGGTGAGTAAAATCATGGCATATTGAATCCCAGGGTGGGTATAATCATGACATTTTGAATCCCAGGGTTGGTATAATCATGGCATATTGAATCCCAAGGTTGGTATAATCATGGCATATTGAATCCCAGGGTGGGTATAATCATGACATTGAATCCCAGGGTGGGTATAATCATGGCATATTGAATCTCATGGTGGGTATAATCATGGCATATTGAATCCCAGGATTGGTATAATCATGGCATATTGAATCCCAGGGTTGGTATAATCATGACATATTGAATCCCAGGGTTGGTATAATCATGGCATATTGAATCCCAAGGTTGGTATAATCATGACATATTGAATCCCAGGGTGGGTATAATCATGGCATATTGAATCCCAGGGTGGGTATAATCATTACATTGAATCCCAGGGTTGGTATAATCATTATCATGGCATATTGAATCCTAGTTTGGTATAATCATGGAATATTGAATCCCAAGGTTGGTATAATCATGGCATATTGAATCCCAGGGTGGGTATAATCATGGCATATTGAATCTCATGGTGGGTATAATGAATCCCAGGGTTGGTATAATCATGGTATATTGAATCCCAGGGTTGGCATAATCATGGCATATTGAATCCAAGGGTTGGTATGATCATGGTATATTGAATCCCAGGGTTGGTATAATCATGGCACATTGAATCCCAGGGTTGGTATAATCATGGCATATTGGATCCCAGGGTGGGTATAATCATGGCATATTGAATCTCATGGTGGGTATAATAAATCCCAGGGTTGGTATAATCATGGTATATTGAATCCCAGGGTTGGCATAATCATGGCATATTGAATCCCAGGATTGGTATAATCATGGCATATATAATCATATTTTATATGAATACTAATAAACAATTAAATAATGAATTACTAGAAAGTCCATGTCTACTCCATAGCATATTTGATGAATCATGGACTGGGTCTCTGATAAAAGTTAAAGGAAAAAGGTTGAAGTGGAAAAATCAGTCAAATTATGCAAGTAGATACAATCCTTGCCAAAAAAATGTAGTAATATATTGCTCTCGCTTTTTTTAGGCACATGCACTTAGTAGTCCTTGTGTTCATATAAAATACAACTTTTCTCATTCATTTGCTCATTATTATCACTGGGATAATATAACTATCATGATTTTTAAAAATTAAAATTATAAACTCTGATTTTTTTATATGGTACATGTCTTTTACGGTTGTAATATTTTTATTTTCCAGTAGGTTCAGATCTTTTTCTTCATATATACTTTTTTAATCAAAATCTTTAATATAACATCAATCAACATTCTGCAATGGAAAAAAAAATAATTTCTTCTGAAAACGTGATTAAATTTGCCCAGATGTTTAAAGATGGTGCATAAATACACAATTTCATTTTATATCTTTTTCATTTTGTGTACAAGTCAAACTACTTCCAGATGTACTTCATTCTTAATGCATAATGACTTTGACACAGTAATAGATTTATTAACCATATTAAACTAGGGACACAACTTTTATCTTAGCATTTAAAACTGACAGTGCAATAATCATGGAAGAAACTAGATCTATTTCAGTGTTTCAAAGGCTTAATAATTCGTTCTATATAATTATCTACTTATTTAACTTGATCAACCAAACTTCAGGTAGAATTTATCCATAGCAAGCTCTTACTGTGTTGTGTATACCTTGAACTAGGGAATGTGTTTGGCATTTTATATTTATTTTACAGTCATTTTAAAATGTTTGCAGTCATTTTAGAATCATTTACAGTCATTTTACAATCATTTCTAGTCATTTTATCATTTTTTGCAATCATTTCTAGTCATTTTACAATCATTTTACAATCACTTTACAATCATTTTACAGTCATTTTCAGTTATTTTACAATCATTTGTAGTCATTACAGTCATTTTCAATCATTTGTATTCATTTTACAGTTATTTTACAATCATTTTACAATCACTTTACATCATTTTCAGTCATTTTACAATAATTTCGAGTCTTTTTAGTCATTTTACAATCACTTTACAATCATTTTACAATCATTGTAGTCATTTTACATTCATTTAAAAGTCATTTTACAATCATTTATAGTCATTTTGTAGTCATTTTACAGTCATTTTACAATCATTGTAGTCATTTTACATTCATTTAAAAGTCATTTTACAATCATTGTAGACATTTTACAGTTATTTTAAAATCATTTAACAATCACTTTACAATCATTTTCAGTCATTTTACACTTTGCAATCATTTTTAGTTATTTTACAGCCATTGTGCAATCATTTGTAGTCATTTATAGTCATTTTTTAGTCATTTTACACTCATTTGTAGTCATTTTATAGTCATTTTTTTTAGTCATTTTACACTCATTTGTGCTCATTTTACAGTTTTTTTTACAGTAATTTTACAATCATTTTACAAACATTTCCACTCATTTTACAGTCATTTTACAATCATTTTGCTGTCATTTTACAATCATTTTACAATAATTTGTAGACATTTGCAGTTGCTATACAGCCATTTTACAATAATTTGTAGTCATTTTCAGTCTTTTTACGATCATTTTTATTCATTTTCCAGTCATTTAACAATCATGTTACAATATTTTTTAATCCAGTAATAGTTTTATTTATGCATTATATGTACATTGATATTTTTAGTTCTATTGATGCATTATTGGTATATGTCTTCTGAACATGTTCTCTTTTGTTTAGGCAGACAGAAAATTGCAGCATGGCCTGGTATCCAAATTTAAATTGGCTGTATGATGGCCTTAAGAAAGAAAATATTAATGTATGAGACACTATAGCATAGTATGAAAACTTGAATCATAGTCTCAAGAATGAAAGTATTTCTTTGGCTCTCTATTGATATTTTATTCAAAATGGCCATCTTATAGATATGTAAGTACAACATTTTCTTGTGTATAACACATGTCCCTATGAAAACATCATAGAGCCAGTCTGCTGTCACATAATGCACTGCAAGAAATGGGTTTAGCATATTTGTCATATTTACAGATGGTCAATTTTTGACACTCGGAAGATGAGATTTGTTGTCCCATAGGGAACACATGACCAAAGTAAGTGACTTTGTTAACAAAGTTACTGGAAATTAGTTTTTGAATTTAAAAGCTATAAAATATATATTTTCTTGAAGAATCAAATATACATCCAGACAAGGGTGGCTGTTAAACTGAGCATTTTATATCATTACCACCCACCTACCCAAACAAACTAGAAATATGTTCATTTAACAAGGATTCTCCACTACAATGAACATGAAATGACCAAAGCACAAAACTTAACAAAGATATGACTGATTGACAGAAAAAGATAGTGTAACAATAAACAAGTTTCTGTCTTTAAAATCTATTTATAAACAAAATTACAAATCAATTGGCATCCACATTCCATAAGAATTCCATCCACTTAGCATCCGCTTTCCATTATTTATGAGTTAGCCATGAGGTATTCTTAATTGACACTATTTGTTCAGCTGTAGATTACGGCATTGAATTATCAATGCAAACTTTAGATTACAACATAACTTATGGATACAAACTGTTGATTAGAGAATTAAAGTATAGATACTTACTTTGCTGCTCTCAAAAATTATTGGAGGGTTTGCAAATTGCACAAGGTTTTATTAGTGCTCTTCTTTGCACTCGGTAAAGACTCAATGATAGTCTACTATTATTTGTACTTTCCCAAAGATCTTGTTCAATTAGCAGTGAAAGTTATCTTTCTGCTGTGAGGGGTGTCAAACATGCAATGGTCAAACTGGATATCTTGTCAGATCTTGGTATATCTAATGTTAGACAGTAACTGCATTGATGTGATGGGTGTCAAACATGCAATGGTCAAACTGGATATCTTGTCATATCTTGGTATTCCTAATGTTAGTAACTGCATTGATGTGATGGGTGTCAAACATGCAATGGTCAAACTGGATATCTTGTCAGATCTTGGTATATCTAATGTTAGACAGTAACTGCATTGATGTGATGGGTGTCAAACATGCAATGGTCAAACTGGATATCTTGTCATATCTTGGTATACCTAATGTTAGACAGTAACTGCATTGATGTGATGGGTGTCAAACATGCAATGGTCAAACTGGATATCTTGTCAGATCTTGGTATATCTAATGTTAGACAGTAACTGCATTGATGTGATGGGTGTCAAACATGCAATGGTCAAACTGGATATCTTGTCAGATCTTGGTATACCTAATGTTAGACAGTAACTGCATTGATGTGAGGGGTGTCAAACATGCAATGGTCAAACTGGATATCTTGTCATATCTTGGTATATCTAATGTTAGACAGTAACTGCATTGATGTGATGGGTGTCAAACATGCAATGGTCAAACTGGATATCTTGTCAGATCTTGGTATACCTAATGTTAGACAGTAACTGCATTGATGTGATGGGTGTCAAACATGCAATGGTCAAACTGGATATCTTGTCATATCTTGGTATACCTAATGTTAGACAGTAACTGCATTGATGTGAGGGGTGTCAAACATGCAATGGTCAAACTGGATATCTTGTCAGATCTTGGTATATCTAATGTTAGACAGTAACTGCATTGATGTGATGGGTGTCAAACATGCAATGGTTAAACTGGATATCTTGTCAGATCTTGGTTTATCTAATGTTAGACAGTAACTGCATTGATGTGATGGGTGTCAAACATGCAATGGTCAAACTGGATATCTTGTCAGATCTTGGTATATCTAATGTTAGACAGTAACTGCATTGATGTGATGGGTGTCAAACATGCAATGGTCAAACTGGATATATTGTCAGATCTTGCTATATCTAATGTTAGACAGTAACTGGATTTTGACCTTGCATTGAGTTTGTTTATTGCTGACCACCTTTACTTTTTAATTGTCACTATGACAATTAATGATATAAACAGTCAAGGAGTGATAGAATTTCGTGAACATTAAGCAGGAAGCTATAAAAAATCCAGATATCTTGTAAAGGCTTCAGGTTAAGGGCATACATCACAGTGTCAGAAAAGGTATCTCATTTCTTTTTTCTATAATTATGTTTTAGTATGCATAACTGTATTAGGTGATTTGGGAGTGAACATTTAAAAAACATTTTTGCATGCCATCACATGCCATGGCATGTCTAGTTTATGATGTTTTGACAACAAAAATCAAGTAAAAAACAGATCCTGTTTTGACTGGGCAATATGTAACAGCAGATCTTGGTTAGACTGGTTTATTGTTGTTTATCTTTTGTACACAGATAGATATGGTATACAACAGTAATTACAATGTTGCACCTTAATAACAAATAAATTCTTGCCCATGAGAATCATTTATGAAAATGATTTCTTTGCAACAGCAGTAATCTGTAATTATATGTATGTTGTCTTTGTAGTCCAAGGAGAGAATTTATATCAAAATTACAATTATATTTGGATAAATTTAATGTTTATCTCCATAATTTTACAATACAAGTAATTTCCTTCACCATGACACTAAATTTGTGTAATTTATGACTAGTGGAAGGGACTATCAATATCATGGCATTAAATTGATCATGAATTCTAAATTGCATTGACATTTCGTTTTAATTGATTAAAACGGTTCTGTTTTTGCCAAATCCAATCCAGTATGCTATAGTTCTTACTTATTTATCTGTGTTAAAATTTATCACTATACTTAGCATGGGTTAATAATTCTGTGTACCTAATGGATTTACATTTTCATAATTATTTTGAATTTGCTGTGTGAATTTAAATGTTTTAAACTTGACATCAGAGACAGTAACATTTTGTGGCTTTACTTATCTAAGTGAGTTTTGTTAATTGGTCTTGCTTGCAATTTTACTTCATGATGCTCTGCTTTTCCATTAAAATTTTATGCAATATTAACTATTTTGATAGTTGTAAATGTTACAGCTTAGCTTTGTCTTCAACTTGTACATAGGAGATGTAATGGCAGAGTTACATCTAACAAGCATTGATCATGCAAATATTGTTAACATAGGTAGCAGAAGTTAGATTAATTTGATTAATCTCTCTCTCTCTTTATATATTCTCTGATAGTGGTTATATTAGTACCATTATAAGTGCCAGAAACTTGTTTTATTTTTTCCTTTTGAATGTATATCTTAAAACATGTACAGTATTGTCATGGGTCAATACCTGTGTATGAGTATTCATGAAATAATTATTCATAAAGTTTGTGAATGAGTTCTTGTCAGAAACTCCCATTGTTCATTTTGGACAAATTGTTATGGTCTGTAAATATTAGTCCAGTTATATATTGTGTATTTTGTAACAAGTTTAAGGTTAGGTTCCCAGTGTTGCACATTGTCCAATTAGATGACTATGATTCACGATGTGTATCAATTCCTATGATGTCAGACAGTATTAAATAAAACCAGTTCTTTTCTCAGTTTGTTTAGAATGACATTTTTACTTTTCATGAGAATGGTCATGAGTTATAATGAATTAATGTTAACTCGTGTATCAATTCCTATGATGTCAGACAGTATTAAATAAAACCAGTTCTTTTCTCAGTTTGTTTAGAATGACATTTTTACTTTTCATGAGAATGGTCATGAGTTATAATGAATTAATGTTAACTCGTTTAGAATGACATTTTTACTTTTCATGAGAATGGTCATGAGTTATAATGAATTAATGTTAACTCGTTTAGAATGACATTTTTACTTTTCATGAGAATGGTCACAAGTTATAATGAATTAATGTTAACTCGTGTACATTAATTGTGCATTTGATGTTAACTTGATAAATTGTACCTGGCATTTATGCATGATGTTGCACAGGAATATCTTATTTTCAAGTAGAATTTATTTATGCATGATGTTGCACAGGAATATCTTATTTTCAAGTAGAATTTACCCTCATGAAGATTCCATTTAAAGTTTAGTTGGCCATGTCATCTTGTTAAGTCTGTATCATTCACAGGATTTTAAAGCATAGTTTTACAGTTTTAACAGATAGCTTAGATTACTAAATATAAGTTACTGTATTTACCATGTGAATTATTGATTCATATTATACAAATATACTGCTGTGTTTAATATTGGACAGCATACAGGAAAATATTCTTTATAACATAAAGTCATAGAGACAGAACAGGTAATAAGAGTATATATTACTAGGATCATATTGTTATCACCTGTAGCAATGCAACAGGTAAATATACTGAATACAAATAGATATACTGTCTCATGGTACATGTACTGCCTACTGTGTATATTGTTAATGGTACATGCACTGACTACTGTATATTATTAATGTACTGACTACTGTTATATGTACTGATCACTAACACATACACTGACTACTGGTACATGTACTGACTACTTGTACATCTACTGACTGCTGTATATTGTAATTGGTATGTATACTGACTAAAGATACATGTACTGACTACTCATACATGTACTGACTAATGATACATGTGCTGACTACTGGTACATGTACTGACAACTGATACATGTACTGACTACTTATATATGTACTGACTACTGATGTGCTGACTACTCATACATGTAGGGGGCCCCCGAGTAGCCAAGTAGTCTAAAGCGCTGTCCGTTACGGATCACTGCCATCTCACCTCTGTCTGCGTGTGTTCGAGTCTAGGATTCGTCGAATGTGGATATGTGAGAAAGCTTGCCAGTAGCTTCTCATGAGTCGTTGGTTCTTTCCAGTGATTTCCAATTTCTTCCTCCACCATTAATACTGGCCGCAATGAATAGCCTATCGTGTGCTGAAAAATGGCGTTAAGCCCAACAACAATTAATGATACATGTGCTGACTACTGGTACATGTACTGACAACTGATACATGTACTGACTACTTATATATGTACTGACTACTGATGTGCTGACTACTCATACATGTACCAACTACAGATACATGTGCAGACTACTGGTACATGTACTGTATACTTTTACATGTACAGACTTTTGATACATGTACTGACTATTGGTATATGTACTGACTACTTGTACATCTGCTGACTACTGTATATTGTTATTGGTATGTATACTGACTAATGATACATGTACTGAATTGATGTACTGACTACTGGTACATATACTGACTAATGATATATGTACTGACTACTGATGCATGTGCTTTTTACTGGTACATGTACTGACTACTGATATATTTACTGACTACTAATGCATGTGCTTTCTACTGGTACATGCACTGACTACTAATACATATACTGACTACTGATATATATGCTTTCTACTGGTACATGTACTGACTACTGATACATGTACTGACTACTGATATATGTACAGACTATTGATATATGTACTGACTACTGATACATGTGCTGACTACTGGTACATTTACTGACTACTGATATATGTACTGACTACTGGTACATTTACTGACTACTGATACATTTACTGACTACTGGTACATTTACTGACTACTGATACATGTGCTGACTACTGGTACATTTGCTAATTACTGATACATGTACTGACTACTGATACATGTGCTTTCTACTGGTACATGTACTGACTACTGATACATGTACTGACTATTGATATATATGCTGACTACTGATACATGTACTGACTACTGATACATGTACTGACTACTGATATATGTATTGACTACTGATACATGTACTGTCTACTGATACATGTACTGACTACTGATACATTTACTGACTACTGATACATGTGCTGACTACTGGTACATTTGCTAATTACTGATACATATACTGACTACTGATACATGTGCTTTCTACTGGTACATGTACTGACTACTGATACATGTACTGACTATTGATATATGTACTGACTACTGATACATGTACTGACTACTGATACATGTACTGACTATTGATATATGTGCTGACTACTGTACATTTACTGACTACTGATATATGTACTGACTACTGTATATCTTACTGGTACTGTAATAACTACTGGTGCATGCATTGATTACAGTATATTGTAATTGGTACTTATACTGACTAGTGGTACAAATACTTACTACTGGTATTGTATTAACTGCTATATATTGTAATATTTGTTAGGCATTGTTTTTAGATTTATAGAGAATTGAAAGGAGTATTAAAACCAGTGTGTCATGCAAAACTTTAGTACATGATGGTATATTTGATCTGTCATTGGATTAGGTATTCATTGTTTTCCTTTATTGATCAAAATCAAAGTCAAATACATATTGAATTATGTGTAGCAGTTTATAGACATTAATTTAAGTATGGACTTGGAAATAAATCTTTTTAATACTGAAATTTCATTTTTCAGAAAACCAGGTGTATATGATTTGAGTTTAGGACCTTCAGGATTGTCCAGGTATCATGTTTGTTTTGTTATTGTTAGCTTGTTTATTTCACAGACATATCAATGGATTAGGGGATTGGGTGGTTCTAGTAAATGTATATCAAACTTGATTTATATTGAAATCCTGCTTGACCTTTTTCTACTCCGGCAGCCTAGTGGTTAGAGCATCCACCTCACATGCAGGAGGTCATGGTTTCGAACCCCTGCCAAGTGAAACCAAAAACTTATTTAAAAAATGGACCTAACAGATACCTCGCTTTGGCATTAAGAGGTTAGTCTTACGCCTGGTCAGCCTGGTGTCTGGATAATGTGACTGGGTGGGACAGGACATTGTATGTCTGATGCTCCAGTGCAAGACATCACTATAAACTGTCATACTGCAGACATCATAGCAATATAACTGAAATTTTTTTAAGCTAAATTCAAAATCCAAATCACACACACAGCCACACCTTATTGCAATTGCCTTGGTGCAAGATGGCCTGTCACGTGTTGATATGCTGTTTGATTCTATTTCATCATTCAGTACACAAATCATGCAGAAAAAACTCCAGTTAGTGGTATGACAGATGCCAACCCCAGAGAAATTACTTTTGAGGAAGCAATCAGCCTTAGATTCTATTGCAGTACCACTTACATATATTGGAATGAAGAAATGAGTGCAGGACCAGCAAGGTACCAAACAAGAGTCTTACCCATGGCTATATAAATCCCAGTCATAGTACAGATATTCTTAGGGAAATGCCATTAGTTCATTTAATTTACATTATCAGACCTATCTATAAGGGTTCACCTTTAAAGGGCTTTGTATAAACTGGCCCTTGAAGTAAGTGTACTTTATAAACAGGTACATAATAAAATGTTGTAATTTATGCATAAGCATCATTTAGTGTACACCAGTTTTTAATGTGCAGGTGGTTGCAATGGTGGGGTATGTGTGTCATCATGGTTTAGTATTGTAGATTATAATGTAGGGTTTAGAATCACATAATGCAACTTCTCCTTCAGAAAACTTTACTGAACTCCAGATTTTATTAAACCATATTCTAACCAACCAAAAGGTTGCATTTTAATATTTTGAATATGATTTCCAAGTTAAAAATAAGGGTTTATTACTCGAAATAATAAGTTTTATGGTGGTAGGACTGGAACTTTACTTTAGTCTTCTCTTTTATAGAATCCGATTCTTCCCAAACTTTATAGAACCAGATGAGGCAGAATGGATGTTTACTGAGATGCATAATGAATTACAGTGGCAGCAAAGATCTGATGTCAAGAATGGCAAGTCATACCTTCAGCCCCGATTAACAGCCTGGTATGGTGATTTACCATACTCTTATTCAGGTGTTACCCACATGCCGAATAAAGAGGCAAGTAGTCTGTTTTCAGTTCCATCTTTCTAACAAGTAATCAATGTATTGGACAAAATAAAAGCATCCTGGATATTGTATCCCCAAGAATAATTCAGCTTTGTGTCTTGTTTTCAAGAGGAAATGATTAAACAAGACTTTTCTTTCCTTCCTGGATATTAGCCATATACAAAAATGCAAAATTCTGAGAATGTTCACTTTTTAAATTTTGTTTCAGTTTGACATAATTTTTGAGGTTTGAAATTTTAAATTGATGAAGGAAATTACCAAGTTTTGTACATTTCTTAATATCGTTGAAGTCTTTTGTTTTTTAAATTGGTAGGGGATACAAATGTGATGGTGAGCAAATACGATAGCAACATAACATGTCATGCTAAAGAGTGACCCCTTTTTGTATATGTTATGACAGTTGTTTATTTTACATATATTTCCACAGTACCCTTTGGAAGGGTATTTAATGCTATCTTTGCTTATTGATTGTAGATGCAATGGTGAAAATAAATTGAAGCTTCAGTCTGAGACATCAATTTGTAATGCAAGCAAAGGTATTTGTTTTGGGAAAGAGGTGTTTTTAAAATTCCTTTGTGCAGTTTTTGGACGCCAGTGAATAAAAGCACAAATTTATTCTAAGTGGAACATGTTTTGAAACAAAGGCTGAACTTTTGTATGAGCTGGTGAACTGTGGACATTATGCACACAGTTAATAGCTACATTATTTGTGTAATACTTAATTTTCTTGGTTTTATATTATATTACTTGGTCAGGAAGTCAAATGTGCTTTTGGTTCTCGTTTGTTTGTTCATTCGTTTCATCCTTCTTTCTTGAAGATGACCATGTCTTCACATCTGAGCTGATCTATGAGTGCACAAATGGCTTGTGAAGCCAATCCATGCTCTAAAGAGTCTAGGGCAATGAGGGCAGGGAATTGCCATGGCCTGGATCAATTGAGGGTTTGTGCTGGTTCTGTTCTTCCTCTGCTGATGTTTATGTTTGGCCTCATTGATCTGGCGCTCTTCAAAACTTCAAAAGCAGCTATGCCTGAGTTGATCTGGTGACACCAGGCAGTCTTCAGTGAAATGCTCCCAGCTGTCTGGATCACTGCCACAGGACTTTAATGAAGCTTTGAGCATGTCTTTGTACCATTTCTTTTGGGCTCCTCTGGAATATTTGCCTTGAGCTAGTTTCCCATAAAATAGCCTCTTCGGGATGCGGCCATCAGGCATATGACAGATATGGCCAGCCCATCGAAGTTGTGACCTTCTGAACATGGCATGGACACTTTTCATCTCAGCTCTCTGAAGGACTTTTGTGTCAGGAGTCTTGTCCTGCCATTTGATGTGAAGCAGCTTTCTGAGACAGTGCATGTGGAAGGAGATTGGCTGTCTTTCATGGCGGCTGTACACAGTCCATGTCTCAAAGGCATACAAGAAGGAGTGCAGTTCTACTGCTCGATATATCTTGATCTTGGTTTGCAGGCTGATTCCTCTTCTGTTCCACACAGAGTTGTTAAGTCTGCCAAAGGCTGGACTTACATGAGCAATCCTGATTGTGACCTCTTTATCGATGGAGACTGTGCATGACAAGGTGCTGCCAAGATAGATGATTTTGTCAGCAGCAGTGAGCTTCTGGCCATTGACAGTAATGCTGGATTCAGTGTAGGGGATTGAAGGTGCAGGTTGGTACATGATTTCTGTCTTCGTCATACTTATTGTGAGTCTGAAGTCTGTGCAGGCTTTGGAGAACCGACTCATCTCATTGTCAGTGTTATTCAACGCTTATTTAAAAAATCTCAGATGCAATTTAAATACAGTGCAGTACACTGGCATTATGGCTTTCAAGAATACATGAGGAATCTGGTGCACCATCCAAAATGGCCATTTACTAAAAATAGTAAACATATTTCTTCTAAAAAGATCACCAAATTGAAACATATTTTTACACAAAGCGACCAGACATGAGAAATCTATGAGTTTACCAAGGAAAACAATTACACATCAAATGTAGGTCTAATTTAAAACATGACTTTTTCTCAAAACTCTCTTGACAGAATTTTGGAAATATGATAGAAAACATCTGGGCATAAAACCTTCAAATTTGTACAAATTATGTTCATCCATAATTCAGTATTGCCACTGTTACTAATACAATTTTTAATTGACTTCTCTCAGAAACCTCCAAACAGAATTTTATCAACTCTGACACAAAAAAACCCATAGTTTGAAGGCTTTTAGAGATTTTTTCACAAAAAATGTCAAACTACTATCCAATATATCCAGTTAATTCTTCAAAAGTAGAAGTAAGCAAAATTTAACAGAAAGAATCCATGTTTGAAGGGTTTTTAAACAGTATATATTATTGAAGTTTGTCACCCACTATAATAACCTTACTAAAATAGAAAAACCTTGAAACAACTTCATCTAAAATAATTCTGTCATCAAATGTGGTCACCAATATAAAACATAAACCACGCTTCAAACGTCTTTTTATTAAAATTGTTCAGAATTTGATTTGATCAAAAGTATTAAATGCTAACCACTGATTCATTATGGATACATAGAAACAATTGAGTCATCATGGTCCCCAGGTCATCATGGCTACATAGAAACCACTGAGTCATTATGGATACATAGAAACAATGGAGTCATCATGGCTACATAGAAACAATTGAGTCATCATGGTCCCTAGGTCATTATGGCTACATAGAAACCACTGAGTCATCATGGCTACATAGAAACCACTGAGTCATCATGGTTACATTGAAAACCACTGAGTCATCATGGCTACCAAGAAACCACTGACATTATGGCTACCTAGAAACCACTGATTCATCATGGCTACCTTAAAACCATCAAGTCATCATGGATACCTAGAAACCAGTCATCATGGCTACCTAGAAACCAGAGTCATCATGGCTGCCTAGAAACCACCGATTCATCATGGCTATCTCGAAACCACTGAGTCATCATGGCTACCTAGAAACCACTGAGGCATCATGGCTACCTAGAAATGACTGATTCATTATGGCTACCTTAAAACCATCAAGTCATCATGGATACCTAGAAACCAGAGTCATCATGGCTGCCTAGAAACCACCGATTCATCATGGCTACCTTAAAAAAAACTGTCATCATAACTACATAGAAACAGAATTGAGGATTTTAAATTTGCACAAATGGTGCTAATCTGCTATCTAGTATGACTGTAGATACATCAAAAAGAAGATTCTTTATATAACTTAATCAGAATTACTGTAATTTAGAATTTACAAAGAGCAAACTTCTGATGAGGGCTCTTTAGAATTTGACAGAGATCAAACTTCAGATGAGGGCCATTTAAGTTTATGTAAGGGATGCAGATCTATCATCCAATATGTTGATGTTATTACTTAAAATAAATAATACAAAGCAAATGACAATTTTAAAAACTATTAGCTATACTCTATAGTATTCAATAAAACAATTTTGGTATGAAGGCCTGTCATTTTCATATGCATGGAAACATCATCTTGGTATAAAATATGACAGCTTCATACAGATGGAAAAAAACATCTTGGTATAAATGTCTGACAGTTTTATACAAATGGAAAAACCATCTTGGTATAATGGTCTGACAGTTTTCATACAAATGGAAAAACCATCTTGGTATGAAGGCCTGACAGTTTCATACAAATGGAAAAACCATCTTGGTATAAAGGTCTGACAGTTTCATACAAATGGAAAAACCATCTTGGTATGAAGGCCTGACAGTTTCATACAAATGGAAAAACCATCTTGGTATGAAGGCCTGACAGTTTCATACAAATGGAAAAGCCATCTTGGTATAAAGGACTGACAGTTTCTGTCATCAGATTCAGCTGCAAATACTAAAAGAAACTGAAACAAGTCTTTTTCCTAACCGTCATGTTAATGAAATTTTGGCAGCATCCTTCTTTAATACCTGTATTATGTAGCTAACTTCTGTATCATTTCTCTTAGGTTAATGTCAGTCATTGGAGTCATTTCAGATCCAATTGGGCCCCTTGTTTTTGTTATATTTTTTAAAATTTAAGCTTTGCTTGAAGGATCTGATGTCAATTTTACTCTGGTAAATTTCATACATATATTAAATCTTAGATACAGAATATACATAATCATGTTTTTTTTAAATTTCTTGTTTAGTGGCCAGATGTTTTACGAATCATAAAGGAACGATTGGAGGAGGTGACTGGTAACCAGTTTAATTCTCTTCTGGCCAATTTATATCGTGATGGGCATAACCATGTGAACTGGCATTCGGATGATGAGAAATCCCTTGGACCTGAACCCACGATAGCTTCTCTTTCATTTGGTGACACAAGGAACTTTGAAATGAGGAAGAAACCTCCACCTGTAAGTGTTACAGTACACAGATAAGAATGATTTTGTTTCAAACTTGTTGAAATTTGGAAAAAAGAGCTACATATTGCTGCTGATGTCATCATAATATATCATGTTATAGAGGTCAAGATTCAATACATATTGCAAGATTCAATACATATTGCAAGATTCAATACATATTGCAAGATTCAATACATATTGCAAGATTCAATACATATTGCAAGATATATACTTTAATCAGATTTCAGTTTGAACAATACACAATCATTTCAATTTCAATATCAGTTTATTATTGTCTTTTCGCGTGGTCTCCAACCATTGAATGGAGTGTATTTCATAACCATAACCAGCCATAATATGACTAGTTTTGATCAATGATTGACACAAAATAAAAAAATGTATTCCATTATCACTGGTCTTCAAAATTTCACAGAATAACATAATTACTTTTTGTCTTGAGTGATGTTATTCTGTCAACTTTGAAATTCACAGCATATGCTAATCTATTAAGTCTGAAAGGTATCTTGTGATGTCCTAGGTTTATTCTTAAACATTTAAAAGTAAGTTTATATTCATCTCTGATTTTCAAAACAGTCATCAAACATGCCATAGAAAAACTTGCCTGTTTAATTATTGCACATACCTCAAAAGGATTGTTCATTAAAGTTTTCCCATTTTTTTGTCTTACTTTCATTAAGTCTGCATGGATTATCTCTAATGCTTTTTTGGATACTGTTCCATGCTCTTGCATTTTTTTCATTTTAAAGTAATAAATATATGATATAATGAAATTCAGCATTTCCGCAAGTTACATCAAGACATGAGAGTCCCTGATCAGATTCATACAACCCAAAATGTTGCTCTAGTAGTCAGGAGGGACTAGAGTGCAAAAAATGCAGACAACAGGAAAAGCACTAAAAGTTTCAGTTCATTATTTTTATTTAATGTATCACCATCTAAAATGTTGATTACCTTTGGCATTTTGTTGTGATTGATAATGCCAGATTAAATTCATTGAAACCTCAGCAGCTCAGACCTCCCAATTAGGAAAATTATTATTAAAAAGAACATCCACAAAATTTTGAATCTAGCAATTGTGGAGAGATAAAATCTTTCCATACAGATAAAGGGAAGAAAGTATTTCCAACACTTTCCCATACCTCTTTTTACCTCCACTAGGTGGCTGCAGTTGTTTACCAATCTTTAGCTTTCATTTGATATAGTATGCATTGTATCTTGCATTGTATTGTATGCATTGTATCTTGCATTGTATTGTATGCATTGTATTTTGCATTGTATTGTATGCATTGTATCTTGCATTGTATTGTATGCATTGTATCTTGCATTGTATTGTATGCATTGTATCTTGCATTGTATTGTATGCATTGTATCTTGCATTGTATTGTATGCATTGTATCTTGCACCTCTCATGCATTACTGACCATCCATCAACAAGGCATATTATCGATTGTCAAACTGTTTACTACATGTTGTGGATTTCTACATTTTTCTCATTTCTCTGACTTTTTACTCCAGCGTGGTATCATTGATGCCAGTCGTTAATTGTTCTTGTGCACATTCCTAATATGTATTCAGATATTTATTAATATTGTTTGTGCAAGTGAACACTTTCAGTTTGTTATGTCCCTAACAAATTTATTTGTTCTTGTCTTTCAGAAAATGTATGGATCATGATAATGAAGTGCATAAAATGTAAAAGATTTAGGGTAAATAAACTTGCTTTGTGTGTACCAAATATTTGTTTACAGTTACATGCAGCATTTCTGCATCATGGTCATAGAACATTAGGTATAGTACTACAACAAGTAATACAGATGAAAGAAATGCAGCTAGTCCAGAGAGATGGACATCAACTTATTAAGTTTACATCAAAAATTATTGTCACTGAGCAGTAGTGGGGGATTCTTTGATGTTCCCTTCTCATTTGAAAGATATGTGTCCAGTGATGACATCAACCACTACTCTGGGTCATCTACAGATGGAAGAAAATGGGGTTGTAGAAATGCCGCACATAAGTTCTCAACAGACATCATCAGAGTTACAGATGTGTCTACTAGTAATATAAGAACGGATGACATGGTTGCTGGGCTTTGGAAAAATTTAGGCTACCAATGTCTGAGTTTGCCTTAGAACCTGCAAGTCCATATGCATGGGGTGTTTTTCAGATTTGGATAATCTATTTTGTTGTTCATTCAGACTATAAATGCCAATCTGGCTGCTGACCAGCTAATCCAGCCAGCCTTGCTCAACAGTAAATGGCTGGGATCTGGCACTTGGTGAGTTGTGTTGTACACCAGTCAACTGTATACTTCTGTATGGTGATCCACTTAGCTAATTCACTAATTGGGGAGATGTCAAACCATACACAGGAATAATGACACAGCTTCATTCCTGCCCCCTATGATGTTTTATTCTAATGTTGACAGTGCTTAACAAGGACAACTGCCACAGTGAATGCTGGGATAAACAAACAACTAAATATACAATGAACTTAGAATGGAGCATACACACTTTGGTTACAGTTTCTGTGGAAGAAATTCTGCTGATTTTTGAGTGCCTAGCTCAATCATCAGCAAGCCAGGCCTATACAATCATGGGTTTAGTGGTTTAGGAACTTAAGAAAATGACATTCTTTCCATCTTCTTCAACAGTCGTCAAATGTTAAAAAAATGTCTGACTGCCAGACTGATACAATATGTGACCTGTATAATTTTAAAACTTTCATTTAAGAAAACCAGCCAATAGCATCATTCTTTACATACTAGGATCACATACATTTGATGATGTTAACCAGCCAAAAGCATCATTCTTTACACAATAGTATCACATACATTTGATGATGTTAAACACTCAGCTGGAGTCATTGGATGAAAACATTGTGGCAGTCAATATGACCAACACTCTGTTTAATAAGTGGACAGTTTCATCTATAGCCAGACAGGTGTTTCATCTGTAGCCGGACAGCTGTTTCATTTATAGCCAGAAACATGTTTCATCTATAGCCAAACAGGTGTTTTATCTATTCTCAGATGGGTGTTTCATCTATAGCCAAACAGGTGTTTCATCTACTCTCAGACATGCATTTCATCTATTCATGCATTTCAAACCCCTGAGTCATCTATACCCAGATCAGTATTTCATCTATAGCCAGTAAGATGTTTCATCTATAGCCTGACATGTATTTCATCTATATCCAGACAGGTGTTTCATTTATACCCAGACCAGTATTTCATCTGTACCAAGACTTGTGTTTCATTTATATCTAGACCAGTGTTTTATCTATAGCCAGACAGGTATTTCATTTATAGCCAGACAGGTATTTCATCTATACCCAGACCATTGTTTCATCTTTACCCAGACTGGCATTTGTTTTTAGCCAGGCAGGTGTTTCAGTTATATCCAGACAGGTGTTTCATCTATACATAGACTGGCATTTCATTTATAGCCAGACAGGTATTTCATTTATAGCCAGACAGGTATTTCATTTATAGCCAGACAGGTATTTCATTTATAGCCAGACAGGTATTTCATTTATATCCAGACAGGTATTTCATTTATAGCCAGACCAGTGTTTCATCTATAGCCAGACAGGCATTTCATTTATAGCCAGACCAGTGTTTCATCTATAGCCAGACCATTGTTTCATCTGTACCCAGACAGGCTACTCTTTTAATCATGGTTCTTGTCAGGAGAGTCATGCAAATAAATGAATTTTAGCCTTCTGTTATGTAGAGACTCTCACAAACTAGGCAGCCCTTCTCTTTGGTGTACAAACTAGGCAGCCCTTTTGTTTAAACATGTATAAACTAGGCAGCCCTTCTCTTTGAAGGTGTACAAACTAGGCAGCCCTTCTCTTTGAAGTTGTACAAACTAGGCAGCCCTTTTTGAAGGTGTACAAAGGGAAATGGTGGATTTTCAGGCACTGGTACAAGACCAACATTATCCCTCTGGGTGCCTCAGTCCCATAATTGGCTAATTTTGTTCACTGGCTCTTCAATTAAAAAATTATCTCCAGACCATGATCCAAAGCTATATAATCTCAGATATATTCAGGCCTCATAGTGAGGTGAATTTAGGTCACAATAAGGATTTGTCAAGCCTGTTTTGAATTTAATAGGGCAAACTTACTTGGCTTGTTTCTAATTTCAAATGTTTCATTATTAATGACATGCTTAATTCATACAAGTCTGAGCCAGCAACCCCTTGAAGGTGCTTCAATGCATAGCATGTTTCTTGATGGCTCTAGCTTAGGGTCATTGAGTTGCATTTAAACCATTCCAATCAGAGCGTTGTGTGATCCTGGTTATGCAACCAGGCTTTATAGTAAAGGATAGACTGCCATCATCTGGCAATCAGAGAGTGATCTAAATTTTCTTTACCATATCCTTTCATTAATTTTCAATAATGTCAGTACTTACTGGTTTTGTGCATTTCATTTTGTGACTGGAGGTAAATCCTTTCATAATGTTCTGGACTAGCCTTGTTTCTTACAGTCTATTTACTGGACAAGTAAGGGCCCCTTTTCTTATAGTTTACTTACTGGACAAGTAAGGGCCCCTTTTCTTACAGTTTACTTACTGGACCAGTAAGGGCCCCTTTTCTTACAGTCTACTTACTGGACAAGTAAGGGCCTCTTTTCTTATGGTCTACTTACTGGACCAGTAAGGGCTTTTTCTTTTACAGACTACTTACTGTACCAGTAAGGGCCCCTTTTCTTACAGTTTACTTACTGGACCAGTAAGGGTCTCTTTTCTTACAGTCTACTTACTGGACCAATATGGGCCCTTTCTCTTACAGTCTACTTAGTGAACCAGTAAGGACCCCTTTTCTTACAGTCTACTTACTGGATAGACAATCTGATTCCAAGAAAATTTTATGGCAGTTTTTAAAGACTAACAGTACTTGATCTCTCTCTTGTTGTCAAATGTTCAGTCCAAGATATTGTTGTCCACATCAACTAACTCTTAATTTCTCTGCCTAGATACCATGAAATGCACATAAACTGCCCATCATAGACTACATAGACTATGGTTCTCTACCATTCATCCCAGTGGCAAAAGCAGCCATTTTCACCCAATATAACTGCATTTCTTAATATTACAACCATGTATTGGCATTTTTTAATAATTTTAAAAACATTGTAATAAATCATTTCCGATGTTTTATAAGTAAATTATTATTTAATATTTCAAGTTGTAAAACTAGTTTCATGTTGGGTATGCAATACAGACATTTTAGGTGTGTGATACAAAGATACAGATTGAATATCTGTATCAAAAACCAGATCAGCCATGTAAGATTAAATGGGTATGTAATAAATCATCATACAGGGGAGATTCCTTATTCCCTCAATAGTGACCATAGTAGAAGTAGAATGTTCAACAAGGCCCTCATCCAAATGTTAGCAAGATCCTGACCCCCATATTGACATTGAAAAAACTTGATGTCAAGATAATTTTAGAGGTGTTTGTCGGAATGGAGCTTTAGGGATCAATCATTTGCATTTTAAACAATTAGTATGTTTGGAATAAAATTTTCAAATGTGAATACTGAGATTTGGATTTCTGCATGATTTTGAAATAAGTTGCATAGAAATTAGACCTTGTTGACTCTCAGACTAACACCTTCTTAACATTGAAATCAGGGACTTGTTAACACTAGGACTAGCACCTACCTCATGTTGGAATCAGGGACTTTTTGACACTAGAACTAACATCTTCTTAACATTGGAATCAGGGACTTGTTAACACTTGGACTAGCATCATCCTAATGTTGGAATCAGGGACTTGTTAACACTAGGACGAGCACCTTCTTGACATTGGAATCAGGGACTTGTTAACACTAGGACTAGCAACTTCCTGATTTTGGAATCAGGGACTTGAAAACCCTAGGACAACACCTTAACATTTTAATCAAGGACTTGGTAACAATAGGACTAGCCGCTTCTTAACATTGGAATCAGGGACTTGTTAACACTAGGACTAGTACCTTCCTGATGTTGGAGTCAGGGACTTGTTATCACTAGGATTAACGCCTTCTTAACATTGGAATCAGGAACTTGTTAACTCTAGGACTAACACCTTCTTAACATTGGAATCAGGGACTTGGTAACACTAGGACTAGCACCTTAATATTGGAATCAGAGACTTGTTAACACTACGACTAGCAGCTTCTTAACATTGGAATCAGGGACTTGTTAACACCAGGACTAGCACCTTCCTGATGTTTGAATCAGGGACTTGTTATCACTAGAATTAACGCCTTCTTAACATTGGAATTAGGGACTTGTTAACACTAGGACTAGCACCGTCCTGATGTTGGAATCAGGGAATTGGTAACACTAGGATTAACACCTTCTTAACAGTGGAATCAGGGACTTAATAACACTAGGACTAGCACCTTCTTAACATTGGAATCAGGGACTTGTTAACACTAGGACTAGCACCTTCCTGATGTTTGAATCAGGGAATTGGTAACACTAGGATTAACACCTTCTTAACAGTGGAATCAGGAACTTGTTAACACTTGGACTAGCACCTTCTTAACATTGGAATTAGGGACTTGTTAACACTAGGACTAGCACCGTCCTGATGTTGGAATCAGGGAATTGGTAACACTAGGATTAACACCTTCTTAACAGTGGAATCAGGAACTTGTTAACACTTGGACTAGCACCTTCTTAACATTGGAATTAGGGACTTGTTAACACTAGGACTAGCACCGTCCTGATGTTGGAATCAGGGAATTGGTAACACTAGGATTAACACCTTCTTAACAGTGGAATCAGGGACTTGTTAACACTTGGACTAGCACCTTCTTAACATTGGAATCAGGGACTTGTTAACACTTGGACTAGCACCTTCTTAACATTGGAATCAGGGACTTGTTAACACTAGGACTAGCACCTTCCTGATGTTTGAATCAGGGAATTAGTAACACTAGGACTAGCACCTTCTTAAAATTGGAATCAGGGACTTGTTAACACTTGGGCTAGCACCTTCGTGATTTTGGAATCGGGGAATTGTTAACACTATGACTAGGACCTTCCTGATGTTGGAGTCAGGGACTTGTTATGACTAGAATTAAAGCCTTCTTAACATTGGAATCAGGGACTTGTTAAAACTAGGACTAGCACCTACCTGATGTTGGATTCAGGGACTTGGTAACACTAGGACTAGCACCTTCTTAACATTTGAATCAGGGACTTTTTAACACTTGGACTATCACCTTCCTGATTTTGGAATCAGGGACTTGTTAACAATAAGACTAACACCTTCTTAACATTGGAACCAGGGACTTGTTAACACTTGGACTAACAGCTTCTTAACATTGGAATCAAGGACTTGTTAACACTAGGACTAGCACCTTCCTGATGTTGGAATTAGGGACTTGTTATCACTAGAATTAATGCCTTCATAACATTGGATTCAGGGACTTGTTAACACTAAGACTGACACCTTCTTAACATTTGAATCAGGGACTAGTTAACACTGGGATTAGCACCTTCCTGATGTTGGAATCAGGGACTTGTTATCACTAGAATTAATGCCTTCATAACATTGGATTCAGGGACTTGTTAACACTAAGACTGACACCTTCTTAACATTTGAATCAGGGACTAGTTAACACTGGGATTAGCACCTTCCTGATGTTGGAATCAGGGACTTGTTATCACTAGGATTAATGCCTTCATAACATTGGAATCAGGGACTTGGTAATGCTAGGACTAGCACCTTAATATTGGAATCAGAGACTTGTTAACACTACCACTAGCAGCTTCTTAACATTGGAATCAGGGAGTTGTTAACACTGGGACTAGCACCTTCTTGATTTTGGAATCAGGGACTTGTTATCACTAGGATTAATGCCTTCTTGACATTGGAATCAGGGACTTGTTAACACTAGGACTAGCACCTTCCTGATGTTGGAATCATGGAATTGGTAACACTAGGATTATCACCTTCTTAACATTGGAATCAGAGACTTGTTAACACTTGGACTAGCACCTTCTTCATTTTGGAATCAGGGACTTGTTAACACTAAGACTAACACCTTCTTAACATTGAAATCAGGGACTTGTTAAAACTAGGACTAGCAGCTTCTTAACAGTGGAATCAGGGACTTGTTAACAGTTGGACTAGCACCTTTTTGATATTGGAATCAGGGACTTGCTATCACTTGGACCAGCACATTCCTGATGTTGGAATCAGGGACTTGTTAAAACTAGGACTAGCACCTTCCTGATGTTTGAATCAGGGACTTGTTAACATTAGGACTAGCACCTTCCTGATGTTGGAATCAATGACTTGTTAACACTATGATTAGCACCTTTTTGATGTTTGGATCTGGGACTTAGTAACACTAGGATTAACACCTTCTTAACATTGGAATCAGGGACTTGTTAACACTAGGACTAGCACCTTCCTGATGTTGAAATCAGAGACTTGTTAATATTAGGATTAGCACCTTCTTAACATTGGAATCAGGGACTTGTTAACACTAAGACTAGTACCTTTTTGATGTTGGATTCAGGGACTTGTTAACACTAAGATCTGGGTCTTTTTGACATTGGGATTAGGTCCTTGTTGACATTGGAATCAGATCCTTGTTGACATTGGAATCAGATCCTTGTTGACATTGGAATCAGGTCTTTTTTGCTAACACTGAAATCAGGGACTTGTTGACATTGGAATCAAATCCTTGTTGACATTGGGATCAGGTCTTTTTTATTAACACTGAGATCAGGGACTTGTTGACATTGGGATCAAGACCTCTGAGGATTAGTAAACATTCCTGGAATGTTACTGATTTTATGTCTTTTATTTATTCATTCAAATGTTTTATAATTTGAGTTTAAACAATTAAATATATATCATAGCTTCATTTATTCATTTTCATGGGTGTCACATTTTATGGTTTTATGTAAGCAAAAATGACATTTTGAAGGATACTTTATTGTTTGCTTCATTGAGGATTTAATTATATTGGGAAAGTCTTCTATTTGTAATCAGAAGTATAAATGTTTGCTATTATCTATACTTTATGTAGATTATTCATTTTGATGGATTACAACACTATTGATAAATCTTAATTCACAGGGAATTACAGATAAAAAAGTAAGTGCAATTTTCATAGCAGTTTACTTGAATGAAGTATCCATATAATTAAGCATTAAATCTACATTTTCTTGACCATTTCATTTTGGTAAATTTCAATAATATCAATACTTACAAGCTTTCATGTTTTATCATTACTGATCTTGCATTTCAGTTTAAGGCACTCATAATAAATATGTAGGTAACAGATATGTACATGGAGATATAAGTGCAATGAAACAATATATAATGCTTTACAAAAAAACATTTCTTTCATAAAGTGCTCATATAAAATAATGACATTTAAAAGAAATTATTTTATTACTGTAATGAAATTTTATTATTAAATATCTGAGTTATGAATGAAAAATGGTAGGGATAGTGTCTTTCTGTATTACACATGTTTAAAGTTTCATTTTTTAAATTTTCGGTTCAGAATAAACATGAATGTCTACAAAAATTAGTTCCTCACTAGAAAGTGAAACCACAGTATTTGCTTCTTTTTGCAACTAGACAGCTTTGATTGATTGTTTGAGCTGTAGCTCAAGTCACATCAATACATCAAAGGTTATACTGTACTGAGGCAATTGGAGAATGGTGTCTTACCCAGAGATACTCTACATTGGTTGACCTGGCCTGGATTGGGCAGGGTTCATGCTAACTGAGCCACAGCAGCTGGTCGTCTAACAGGAAAAATAAGTCCAAAATATTTAATGCACTGTATTTTTCTTACAGGAGGAGAATGGAGATTACACATTCATGGAACATGTTCGAATTCCTCTGTCAAGTGGCTCATTACTGATCATGGAAGGGTGTACTCAGGCTGATTGGCAGGTGAGTCATGCTGATTTTCCTTTGATAAATGCAATAAGGCTTCACTTCAAGAGTGCTAAAATAAATGTCATGAAAAATAACCATTAAAAATCTATACAGAAGTATTTGTATTATAATAATAATCTGTTCAAAGCTTAATGTGACTGTCAGTGAACACCACCTTTTTGCAGTCAGTTATTGAATATCCAGAACTATAATGAAATGTTCAAATCTCCTCATGAGCATTTTGTTGTCTGTTAAATAATCAAATCTACATGCTAATTTTGTCCAAACTTTCAGACATCATGGAGACACCTGGGAGCTTTTGCCATGAAACGTGTACAGAATGAATGTGTCACAATGTTTCATCCAGAAATGTGGACCATAACTTAAAAATTGCTACCAAAGTGGGAGTATTTTCAAATTACAGACTTTTGATTTGATGTAAAATGGCTTTCTAATTTATTAAGATTGGTTATCTTCCCTCTTGCCATTTGTCAGTTAACTTAAATTTCTTTTTTTTGTTTCAGTTTAATATTGTGTTTAATTTTCTCAATCATATATACAGAAGTATTTGAATTATCTTCATAACTTTTGTATATAATAATAATCTGTTCCAAGTTTAATGTGACTCAGTGAACACCACCTTTTTGCAGTCAGTTATTGAATATCCAGAAATCATCAAATTTCCTCATGAGCATTTTTCTGTCTGTTACATAATCAGGCTTACAGAATAATTCTTATGCATGCAGTGACTATCAAAAGTAATATTTCACTAAATGAATTCTTTTACTCCAGTTGCTTCTGACCCAACTCTCTATAGATCTTCAAATCCACTTGGGGACTGTACCTTTTGATGCAGTTATGGCTCTTCACCTCTGACCAGAGACCATAGGTCTTCAAATCCACCTTGGGGGCTGTATCTATTGATGCAGTTATGGCTCTTCACCTCTGACCAGAGACCATAGGTCTTCAAATCCTCCTTGGGGACTGTACATTTTGATGCAGTTATGGCTCTTCACCTCTGACCAGAGACCATAGGTCTTCATATCCACCTTGGGGACTGCACATTTTGATGCAGTTATGGCTCTTCACCTCTGACCAGAGACCATAGGTCTTCAAATCCTCCTTGGGGGCTGTATCTATTGATGCAGTTATGGCTCTTCACCTCTGACCAGAGACCATAGGTCTTCAAATCCACTTGGGGACTGTACATTTTGATGCAGTTATGGCTCTTCACCTCTGACCAGAGACCATAGGTCTTCATATCCACCTTGGGGACTGCACATTTTGATGCAGTTATGGCTCTTCACCTCTGACCAGAGACCATAGGTTTTCAAATCCACCTTGTGGGCTGTATCTATTGATGCAGTTATGGCTCTTCACCTCTGACCAGAGACCAAAGGTCTTCAAATCCACTTGGGGACTGCACATTTTGATGCAGTTATGGCTCTTCACCTCTGACCAGAGACCATAGGTCTTAAAATCCACCTGGGGGCTGTATCTATTGATGCAGTTATGACTACTCAACTATGACTAAACTCCATAGGTCTTTAGATCTATCTGGCAACTGTATTTTATTATGTAGTTATGACCACTCACCTATGGCCAGACTGCATAGGTCTTCATATCCACCTGGGTATTGTAATATTTGATGCAGTTATGGCTGCTAGCTGCTTGCCTCTTACCTAACTCAACCTGGTGACTGTAATTTGTGATGCACTTATTGCTCTTTTAAACTTAGGTTTTCTTTTTAGCTTTAATTTTCTTTAAGCCCAATTGCTGAATTGTTCAGTATTAGTTTTAACAATAATAATAATAATAATAATAATAATAATAATAATAATAATAATAATAATAATAATAATAATAAATATATATTGCATTAATGAGAGTTTCATTGTGAAGGCATTTCAGGTTGGAGTTTGAATTTTGGTTTTAATAAAACCATTTACTAATGTAATTACAATCTAATTACATATTTTAATCTCCTAATTTTTCTTGTTTGAACTTAGCTTTTCTTGGATAAGATAAAATTTTATTGCTTTGAGTGTTTTACATTTCAGCATCAGATACCAAAAGAATATCATGATCGCTCTGCAAGAATCAACCTGACATTTAGAGTTATCTACCCTGAATGAATCACCATTCTGAATTTTTACCAGTTAACTGCTCCTGTGACATTTATGGACACAGTATAGAAAAGGAAGAATCATCACCACATGACAACTACCTTGGCAGTTTTCATCATGATTTTATTATCTTTATGTCTAAAATGAGAAATTTACTTCTGTATCTACATGATGACAATGGTTCGTTCAAAAACCAAATTGTAAGAGTTTCAAATAGATGTATTTAAAAAGGAATTTAACAAAGTTTCAGAAAATGAAGTTCCAAGTAGTGCTGACAACCATAATTTATGAACCTTTTATACATGAAAAAACAATTTTATTTCACTATGCAAAGTTATGTACCAAAAGATAATTATCTTTTTTTGGTAGTAATCATGTATGAAACAATAAAGGATCTGACATTGAGGAGGACTCCAAAACATCAGTGAAGTCAAATTCATTTTTGTCCAATTTACTTTCATTTGTAACAGTAATATAATTAACACTTTTAATTAGATGAATAAATGAAGATAAATTTAGAAATGTATTTATACAAGACAATCATGTCAAAGTCTGATTTCTCTGTCAAACATTAGGGGAAACATGCAAAATGTGTAACTAATTTTGCTTCTCAATAAACACTAATACCTGTGATTTCCTACTAGTATTTAAAGACATTTAAAAAAAAAATTGTTCTCTTTCAACTTTTGTTATATATAAGTTTTTAGGTTGGAATGGAAGTAATTGCTCAGGTACAAGATTTAAAGTTTTGTTACTTTTGTGCCATTAATAATGCTTACAAAATGCTGGCACATTTCAGAATTCTTACGATTTAGGACCTTACGATCTAGGACCTTATGATCTAGGACCTTATGATCTAGGACCTTACGATCTAGGACCTTACGATCTAGGACCTTACATCTGATAAAATTATATTGCAAATAAGGGGATGGCCAGCCATCTGTTTGAATATAGACCTTATAGTTAATGTCAACTTTATCAATTCACAGAATGCATTTTATTGTATGAGGAGAACATTGGGCTTTTCAATTCACAAAAAAGGAAGAAATCATTTTTCATGCATGTATGGTACCCCATGCATACACTACCCTTTAGTCCTAAAATCGCAGAATATTCTGAAATTCAGACTCAAGGTAAACTCAAGCATTTGACACCTTGTTGGTTAGTCATTTAATATTAACCGATCAAACATCAGAATGTCAAGTGTGAATTTTATGTTTGTTGTCTTTGAATAGTTTTGTAATCTTAGGACCTGATTTGTTTGCATTCTCTGTAAGTGTACAAGCTACAGCTAATTTAGTGTAAAACTACTTGCCAAAATAGACCCAGATCAATCTGTTGTGAGATATAGCTAATTTATTACAGATCAATCTTTCATGAGGTCTTACCAATTGATATCATGCCATATTACACACAGATCAGTCTTTTGTGAGGTATAACTAAATGGATATCATGTGAGGTGTAACTAATTGATATCATGCAAGGTGTAACTAATTGATATCATGCAAGGTGTAACTAATTGATATCATGCAAGGTGTAACTAATTGATATCATGCAAGGTGTAACTAATTGGTATCATACCACTGCAGTTTTTATTTCACATAAATTTAATCCACAATGGGTGATAAACCCAGTTTTGACATGCTAGCCTTGCAAGGATAATGGAGGGAAAATGGTAAAAAAGTTCAAAGAATTTATTGTGCTTTCCTTTTACAAAATTGGGACAGGTTATTTTACTTGTTCATCCATGAGTTGCCTGTGCCACATGGGCAATATTAATCATGTCCCCTGATATTGAGATTTGAATGCATTAAATTCATCACATGGGCAATATTAATCATGTCCCCTGATATTGAGATTTGAATGCATTAAATTCATATAACAGTTTACTTATTGATAGTATAAGAGTTAAATTATAATAGTTCATTTGGTTTCAGTTAGTTTACATTTTAATACAAAAATGACATTTATATTATTGGACTGGTCAATCATTGTTGGAAATGTAGTACTATTTGTGATTTGGAGAATCTATGAAAATAATTTTGACAGTGACATTTCGTAAGTGAGTAAATTATATAAGAAGTCATATTATTTAAACAAGTTAATGATAATTATAAATTACAATCTGAAAGCATTTTTATTTACTTCATTGTCTTGATTTACAACTGTTATCATATTTAATTCTACAGATTTATTTAATGCATTTATTAACCTGTATCTTGTAACACTGTCAAATAATTAACTCTACTGGTCATAAATCAGAAGAGCTTGTTGAATGGCCTGCTGTCCATACAAAAGCTGCTTTTCCTAAACTATATGGAAGATTGACATGAAATTTTACACACACACATTCAGCGTAAGGTCTAGTCTGTCCTTTATAAAAATGGTGCCAATCCTGCACCCAAAATTGCTGCTACAATGGCCATCTTGAAAATCTAGTTATCACTGCTCCTCCAGAATGGATGGATATCTGTATGGGGTCATCACTAAAAAGACTTCCTTATAATGTCTTGTTGATGCTACTCATGGTACTGATCTGTCATCCAGTATGACTGCCATGATGGCCATCTTGATAATCTTGTTATTGCTACTCCTTTTTAGTGCAAGGTCCCGTTGACATGGGGTTTTTACCAGAATACTCCTGATACATTCTAGTTGGTCCTAAATGAAAATGGTGCTGATCTAACATCCAGTATGGCCGGCATAACAGCCATCTTGAAAATATCATTGCTTTCCCTAAACATAATATTACATCGACTTTGGGTTTTCGCCAGAAAACTTCATTTTGTGTTTAGATGACCTGAAATATAAATGGTGCTAACGTGACCTCAAATATGATTTACTGGAAAATATTGTTTAATGTTAAGCTTACTCCTGATTGGGTGGTCATGTCAAAATTGGCTTTTCACCAAATGACTTCTTACAATGCATAGTTTGTCTTACAGTATTAAAGCACCTATCCTGAAAATCAGGATCTTGTTATTGTCATAAATGGAGAGTCCTATTGACAAAGGGTTTTCACCTAAATGATTCTTGTGTCATCTAGTTGTGCTAACTTTGCTTTTATTATGGCTGTCATAGTGGTGATTTTGAAAATCAATGTTATTGTTACTGCTGAATGGATGGTCATATTTAAGTAAGAATTTTACCAAAAGACTTATAATTATGTCTAGCTGCACATTAATGATGCTACCATAGCAGCCAACGTTGTTATCACTGAATAATGTGAGATATGAATTCATTTATGGAGCTCTTTTTTTTCTAATGTATAATCAGAACTGCTTTTGCTTGTGTTCAGGTAGTAACTAAAACTGAGTGATCTCATTATTTATTTTAATAATTATTTGCCTGTTCTTTAAAAATTCAGCTTTCATTTTGTTTGAATGAATTAAATTGACAATAAGATGGAATATATATATTTTTTTCTGCGATGGAGATGAACTTGAAAGTTCTTTTGAACCAGTTTCCTTTTCTGTCTGCAAATATATTACTGTTGGTGTTATGGCAATAAAACATGTATCATCAGTCTAATAATTGATGTGCTATTGTTATTCAGCTTTGTTACTGTGGTGTGTGTGTGTGTGTGTCTGTGTGCTATTGTTATTCAGCTTTGTTACTGTGGTGTGTGTGTGTGTGTGTCTGTGTGCTATTGTTATTCAGCTTTGTTACTGTGGTGTGTGTGTGTGTGTGTGTCTGTGTGCTATTGTTATTCAGCTTTGTTACTGTGGTGTGTGTGTGTCTGTGTGCTATTGTTATTCAGCTTTGTTACTGTGGTGTGTGTGTCTGTGTGCTATTGTTATTCAGCTTTGTTACTGTGGTGTGTGTGTGTGTGTGTGTGTCTGTGTGCTATTGTTATTCAGCTTTGTTACTGTGGTGTGTGTGTGTGTGTGTGTGTGTCTGTGTGCTATTGTTATTCAGCTTTGTTACTGTGGTGTGTGTGTGTGTGTTCATTGTTTTCAGAGAAAGACTGCTTTGGTCAAAATCTAGAGCAATTTTCTTCAGGGCAGTAATAGAGTTAAGGAATTGTAGAGCATTTATGGACAATCAAATCATCAGAAAGTGTCAGTTCTACTTCACATTAATAAGTGTAATGTACCCAGGCAGCTGCATTCAAAGAATCCTTTTGTGTCAAATATATGTTGTCATCAAGGACATTCTAAGAACCCTTCATTTAAATCTTTCTATACATCTTTGCTCTTTAGACAGAATGGACTGGCCTACCATAAAAAAAACATCATAAAATGCACAACATTACTTAAGTACATTTACTCTGTCTTATAGCTGAAATTTCGTCAGTATTTTAATTGTTCACCTGTTTAATTAATTGCTACAAAATTACTTTATTTCATTAAGTGCATGTAGTTTTTTAAATGTTCCTTTTACTTGTAAAATCTGGCACATGTGTAACTGTAATGTAAAGTTAATAACTCCAATTAGTACATAAATTAGAGTTATCTCCCTTCAATCAGTCTGAATATGTATACAGCCAAATTATTTATAGTTCGTTTCTTCATGAAAATATTAAAATTCCCACTTCATTTCAAATATTTATATTTTATATAGATTGTAGTTATAGGTTATCATAATGACATAGCAACTTAACATTTATTATGGCTCAGTCCACTCAAAAAATGGGATATTGTTGTGCATACATCTTGCAAGTATGGCCTGGATAAATAGTTTGTTCATTTTAAGGATTTAAGAAAACATTCTTAGCACATTATCTTTTTTGTGTGTGAACCAAGCTTTAATAAATGTGCTAATCATGCCAGTTCATTCACACATACTCTCTGTCTGCCTGTCTGTGTAGATGGTACATAGATATGTTAATGTACATGTACAGTATTTACTTTTACTGTCTAAAATTTCCATATCTCATACTTAGCCTGGAACTACTTGTTATGACTTGAAATGTTCAATAATAGTCCATTTATAATATGTCATATATCATGTAAGAATTTGTGAGAACTGCGCGTTAACTTAACAAATTTATGTTTGAGGAGTCGATTCATGAACCAAGATCTGAGGACATGCTTACCAAAAGCATACTACCATAACCTCACTAAGAAAATAAACTGATGGTTAGAGGTATAAGTCAGCTAAATAATACAGTACAAGAAACAGTTATCATGAGCAACAAATATAAAATATAGAACGCAAAATAACTTAACAGAAACGAGGCGAATGGCTATACATGGAACACGACTGAATGAACAAGCAAGTTAAATGTAAACAAATCAAGAAAAGAAAACTGAAGGAAAGAGTCGGTAGAAGAAGATTTTACAGAAAAATTGTTTAGATTATAATCATGTAGAATCAATATTTCAAATAATGGATTTATCTGATAAAGACAATGATGAAACAGATTCTCATGATGATGAGGAACTTATACTTGAGCATGAGGCAGAAAGTTTATCGCCCAAACCTGAGACAGAAATTCCATCGTCCAAACCTGAGGTAGAAGTTCCACAATCCTAATTACCAGAGCCTGAAGTAGAAGAGACGCAGCCAGAGCCAGAGCAGCCCCAAAAGGAGGAAATTCATGAGGCTGATTTGAAGCTTATTATCATATACTCAAATACAGAAGTTACAATGCACATGATGATAACGCTCTTGCAGCAACATATTTTGAACATGTTGGAAAGTTGATATCAGAAAACAAACTAGCTCTTGCAGTGTTTATGGGAAATTTCATATTGACAGATATGCTCAGAGACAAATATTTTCCAGGCTCGTCATATTTAAGTGAAGAAATAAAAAAGTATTTTAATGACCGCTTATTTGATTTGACAGCGCACAAGGAAAAACCTTAAAAAACAGCATAAACTTTTATGATCAAAAAAAACAATTTACATGAGATGCTTACAGTGCAACTAAGAAAAATATTTAGCTAACATGATCAGATCATCAAATATCACGGAACATGTCTTTCAGGTACATTTGTGCATCTCCTTCCATCTCCGACTGGAATGATTGGCTCTTATTATGACACAGAAAAAAGTTTTCTCATGCGACTTTGATTTCTGACCCATTGGAACCAACAGAAGAAATGAAAACAATGTTTTCAACTCACTACACTAATATGATTTTTTAATAAAAAAACTTACTGCTTTATAAAAATCATATTGATATTACAAACCTCTGTCATTTTTCTTGACAAATATTTTCCGCTGGCATGATGGGCTACAGGTGTTGCAAGAACTCCTTCTATTATAAACCCTTTTCTTTGTATTATTTCTGATGTTTGGATTGTAGTGCAGGGTGCTTTCCAAAAAGTTGAGCCATAACTACAGAACAAAGAAATTAGGGCAATTACGCCTGTGTCATGTAAACAAAAATTAATCAGATCAGGACCTGCTTGAGTGACGCCGAAGTCAACATGGTCAATTTGGTTATGGAGTTCAGAAAAGCAGAACATAGTCCCTATGTGTGTTAGCAAGTATGTGAAAATTATGCGAGAAAAATATAACACCCATCATTATAAGTAAGTGTTTTGGCACTGCAGCTGATAGTTGTTTTCTAAACTACAGTCTATAAATAAAAGTTGCCTGAATTAAAAATGGATGAATTCTATACTGGTCTTGAGAAAATCATACAAAGATCGTTTACCATTAAACTTCTTGTATTCTTCTCCTAGTATGCGATTAAATCTTGCTAGCTCTATCCCCGTATAAAAATAAAAATGATCTCGATATTCCTTTCTCATAAGTTTTTTTTTACGAGCATTCTTGAGAAACTTGTATCATTCAACGATCTTACACCTTCCAACTACAATATTCCAGCATATTCATGAAACTTTTTACTTCAGTGATGTATGTATGCTCATACTTCGTTCAGTCAAAATTGTAGTCTAATTCAAATACAATTTGTCGCAAATTTGAGGTCCTGGTATTAATTGTTTTAACATAGACTGGCACACAAGCAATATAATTGTGAGTAGGTTTGAAATTTTTTTAAGGCAACACTACAATTAGTTTTCCTCGGGATACTTTTTGATGATATCATGTATTGTGGTATAATCAAGCTGATCTTGGTCACTTGGTGATAATGTAGCTGTATTCTTTATACAGATCTTTATTCAGGAATAATGATAATTCTCTTCGGTAGATTCGCCAAAGTCAACAAAATCATCACCAGCCAGTCAGTTATAGGTCAAATGCACGCAAAAAACAAATTTGTGCGATAATCTCTAATCAGGAACATTCAAAATAACCAATTTACCTGCACACGGTGGTTAGTGTGAACGGCTTTCTGAAGCGGATTCAGACTTATTTAAGTCCTGTGTCTACTGGTAACCTTCTAACTTCCTTTGACCTCTGGGATTGTGTTCTCATTGGAAGCTAAGCCTGCCTACTCTTTCTGAATTCAAGAAAGGACTCCAGCTCAAAAGTCAAGACAGAGTTGTTAACTCGTTTTATTTGAGGACACCTACGAAACATTCAGCAATGATAAACTGTTAAGCCTTTGAAGTAACCTCCTTTGAGTGGAATAGTAGATGGAAATTTTATCTTTAGCTGTCTCCGCCCCCACCCTTCTGTCTGTCATTGTTGGTTTTCCAGAAAAAGAAATAAAAGAATCTTTATTTAAACAAATTATTTCATATTGTTTGGGATTTGGGATCCTTTTTTTTAAGACATACTTGTTTGGTTCCATGTTACCTGTTTCTATTTGTTCCACCCTCGGCCTAAAGTTTTTTTTTCCAATAAACACTAGCTTCTAACCCCTCCTCAAGCATTACACCTTATGGCTGGTTTCCTTGCCAGCATTATTTATTTTCTGATCCATAACAGAACTCTTGTGTCAGTGTCCATTTTGTGGTTTTATTTATTTATTTGCTTTACAAAAACAAAAACAAAAAATTACTGTACTACATGGCTAAGTTTATGCATATTTTGTAGAGATGAAAACAGAATGTGATCAATGGAAGTTTGTTGTTGTTGTTGTTATTGTTGGGCTTAATGCCATTTTTCAGCACATGATAGGCTATTCATGGTGGCCAGTATTATTGGTGGAGGAAGAAACTGGGAAATCACCGGGAAGAACCACCGACCCACGAGAAGCTACTGGCAGGCTTTCTCACATATCCACATTTGCCAAATCCTAGATTCGAACACATGCAGACAGAGGTGAGATGGCAGTGATCCGTAATGGAGAGTGTTTTAGACCACTTGGCCACTCTGGGTCCCTGGATCAAGGGAGGTAGCTCATACGTGTCTGCTGACAATTTTTTTGCCTCTCCACCCCCCATCTATCATTGTTGGTTGTCCAGAAAAAGAAATAAAAGAATCTTTATTTAAATTTTACTTAAATTATTTCATATTGTTTGGGATTCTTTTTTTCTTTTTAAGATGTACTTGTTTGGTTCTGCGTTACCTGTTTCCATTCGTTCCACCCCCGGCCTAAAGTTATTTTTTCCAATAAACACTGGCTTCTAACCCCTCCTCAGGCATTACACCTTATGGCTGGTTTCCTTGCCAGCATTATTTATTTTCTGATCCGTAATCTGTGTCAGTGTCCATTTTGTGGTTTTATTTATTTATTTACTTTACAAAACAAAAACAACCAACAAAAAAATTACTGTACTACATGGCTAAGTTTATGCATATTTTGTAGAAATGAAAATAGAATCAAGGGAGGTAACTGACATTTTATGTGTACACATTCTATAAACTTCATCATCTGACAATCTTTCACTGTATAAGGATGTACAAGTCATGATCTTGTTTACAATCCTTATAGAAGTATTGTCATCTACCATAATTTTTTTGTGTAAACAAGAATATAGGCAACTATAAATGGTAGTAAAAATAAAGGGGGCAACAGGAACTCCAGCAAGCAACTTGTGTAAATAAAATGTTATTCCCATAGTAGAGCCAATGGCAGCAATAGCACAACATGATGAAGAATGATCTTGTTATACTGAAAAAGCATGCTGTGTCCTTGTAATAATGACATGGGTGACCACATAGCACCCTTTTACCTTATGAATCACATATCACTGGGGTATCTTAGGAAATTAATTGGAATCAAGTAAAATGTTGATAATTTATATCAACTGGGAAGCATAGGAAATTAATTTGAATAAAGTAAAATGTTGACAATTTATATCAACTGGGAAGCATAGGAAATTCATTTGAATAAAGTAAAATGTTGATAATTTATATCAACTAGAAAGCATCTTGTCTGGATAACTGGTTATCCTGAGAACTGATAATTTTATGCACAAATGAGAAATTCTGTCACACCTAAAAGATAGGAAAATAGATGTCTGCATATAATATATGGTTTACTGGATTTCTTTGTTTATCATGAGGGGCTTGTATGTCCACTTTGCATTTTGAAAAGGGTTGCAATCTCTTTTCAATGCTGCTATCTTTGCTACAATACATTCAAAAATGATGTATACCACAAGGAGCAACCATCTCCCCCTACAAGAGACATATCAACCTATGACTGCAAGATGTATTTTTTCCATAAATATATAGTTGTTCATGAAGTATTTACAATTTTATCTAGTTCAACGAGATAAAATCTTGCCAGAGTACAGCTCTGGGACATTAAGACATTATTGAATTCGCATAAAGCTCTTGGCGGGATTTTAACTAACATGAAAAAGAAACAAGTCATCCCAAAACTTGATGTACAGTCAAACCTGCCTTAAAATTCATCTGTATTTAGCAACACTAGTCTCACACAAACACTGAACCTACAAACCAAACTTGTGTCAAAATGAATTAAGAAACTGATTTTGTATATCAAGACATTCTTAAAGAAACATTGTCCTGATGGCAGTAATGAACAAACTGTCTAAAGCATGGACTGATAATGTGCAAATAAATCTTTTGCTGAGACCAATAAGCACTCTCCAGCTATACAACAGAAATATGGTTGACAATAAATACAGTGAATATAATTTCAGGCTGTTCCTTCCATTAATTTATACATTTTCAGAGAAATCAATTTTATTGTGGGTTCTCAAGCATTTCATTGCAGTAACATCAACAGGGTGAAAATTGAGGAAAATATATTCTGTAAATCATGTCACCTTTGACCTAATATTGTCTACAATATGACCAAAATCCACTTTCAAATAATTATACATCTTTTATACAAAAGAACACTTCATTTTGTGAACTTTAAATTTTATTTTTTCAGCATGTACATTATATTAGGATTATTTTACAATGTGAATGAAAAAGTTGATTCTCTATCTTTATATATGTAATGAACATCTGTCTTAGATTTCAATATACGTGGAGTGAAACTCTTAAGTTATTCTCTTAGATATAAAAGTAAGATTACTAAAGCTCTTTCACCCAAAAATGACACAACAGTAAATTTCTCTACTCTGGCATAAATATGTGATATTTTACACAAACAAAATGCATACATTAAAACTTTTTCAATCAAATTCTAAACCTCTGTAAAAAAAAAGAAAGTCAGAATTGACATTACATATCAGAGGAACCTCCTGATAATGAATGGAAGGTAATAGGATTGATTTAAATTAAATTAGTATAAACAGACATAGAAAAAATGAATGACAGATAAATAGAAAACATGTTTATTAAAACACCAAGCTCAATCTGTTTGTTCTGATGACAAGTACATTATACAACTTTAAGGACCTAAAGTTTGGTTAAGCTATAAACAATTTTATTAATTTTGCTTTCTTAATTTCCTCTTGTACAACAAAAACTAAAGATACAAAACAAAACAATTAAACCCTAAATATTTAATTGAGATATTCCTAAACATTAACAGTGTTCACTGCTTGTGAATACAACATACATCTGTTACATCTAAAGTAGTCAAAAATTAGACTGTTATGCCAAGCCTATTTTGTTTAAAAGCTTTCTTCAATAAATATAAAAGCTCAATTTGATTGACAAATTTGTCCTAAAATAAAATGAACTAAAAAAAAAAAGAAAACAAAGCTAGTTAGCCTCATACAAAAATATAAAAAAGATGCAAATGTTTGAAAAATATATCATGAAAATTTGCAGGTAAAAAAATTTGAAGGCAATCTAACTCCTGGAATACTTTCAAAACACCTACATTACCTCAAAGTGTCAAGCCAATTCTGATGCAAAAAATATAGGAACTACATCATATTTGAAACTTGTTTTTCTATTAATTATTAATTGGGAACACCTAAATACCAGCAGTTTTCAATACAGCTTTTGGTAATATTCAGTGTAACAAAAAATAACTCCACCTACTTGGAATTGTCAAACACCTCCAATATACTTTTTTCCATTCTACATCATTAACTTTCTATTTTCTTTAATAGTAATATGATTTCTGCTAATAATATTGATAAAGCACAGTGTTTTAAATTTTAATAGCACAAGAATGTTCTCTGAATCACCAATACTGCATGATATGGTTCAACATAAGCATGAAAATTCCCCCAGTGAAAACCCTATAAATGATTATGGTTATGCAGATGTGATCCATCTCATAATAGATGACATGACAGACAAATACATCATTACAATCACAAACTTCTCAAATCTGTCTGGCTGAATTACAGGGTCAAGTCATGTCAGTGTTTTTAATACTGTAATGTTATTTATTTATATAGACATCAGACTTTGGAATTAAAAAAAGGAAAAGAACCAAAGAAGTCACTTGAATGGAACTCAGATTTAGTAAATTTTCCAGCTTTAACATGGTAAAGATTCTAGTCCCAATTAAAATATAACTATTATTTTCATTCCCACCTGAATCAGTGTAAATAAATTGTTCTGAAAATTATTCTGTAAAAAGACACCTTTGTTTTAAAAGGTTGTTTTGCAATATTATGTAGTATTTGTTGCTTTAAATAACATCTAGAAAAATATAAATTTAAAAAAAGGAAATTATTAACATGAAATGAAGGTTAACTGGATATATGGACGGAAATATATTTCCTGCATAAAATCCTGTTAGAGACACAATAATTGGACAGAATACCATTTATACTTGTCAGTGTATCTCATACAATTATATACAAAAAATTTTTGAATCTTGTTTGATACATGCTTGATCAGATTAATGTGGAAATAAATAAACAAAACTCATTTTAGTCCTTGCAAATAATCAATGGCATGCAAGAACTGAAAATGGTCTTAAGTGGTCAGTAGTGGTGTCTCAGACTGAGTTTAAAATATACATTTTCAATGCAATTACACTGTTAAACCAGTGTTGAGTAAATTAAAAAGTCTACCTTGGAGACAGTAACACCCCATGACAATATATGTGTAACTTCTGATAGAAAAACTGCATAAAGGGCAACACTTCGGACTTAAATCAATTAACAGTTGTCTCTAAATACAGAGAAATATTGTCAAAAATTTCCTCTGCTTCTGGGCATCGGCATTTTCATCTATCATAAGTTGTATTACATGACCAATAGAAATAGAGATTCTTCACAGGTTGTTATTTGACACACAGGTTGTAATTTGACAGTGTCGGTTATGCAGCTATTTACAAATAAATAATCCATTAGCAGTAAATACACAAGTAAAAACTCATCGCAGATTGTATCATACTGTAATCTTGTATGATCATTTTTTTAACTTTTGCAGAACTGTTTTTATACAAGGAAATAATAATTTAGAATTATTTACAAATGTAAAGTATTACACTTTAATACAGTCTCAGTCTATTACATTATAAACATGTGATAATTTATCTACTATACAAGTTAAAATTTAATTTTCATTTTCAGTTATGTTTTCAATCTTCAACAAGTAGTCGGCACAGTTATTGTGCATAAGTTTCTGAAGAGAAAATTAGAGCAGAAAATATGCTGAAATTCACATTAATAAAAAACTGCCACAATTTGTTTGTCAGTATGTTCATAGCCTGGTTAAAAAAAAAAAAACGAATTTGAAATTGTTAACAATGCAGAGAATGAAGCATTTATCTACAGTTATAATGAATGCCAAAATTATAAGATAGAAATGGCCAAACAATATATCCAATAAATTAGCCATTCCTCATAATTGAGTGTAATATTTTCATTTTGATTCCAAATTAATTTTCAATTAATTAAATCCTGGTCCCACTTTAGGCAAATTTCAAACTCTGCATATAGGTGTTTGCATGCATGCATGCATGCATTCATGTGTGTGTGTGTGTGCCTTATTTTGGATGGACTGATTTTAGTCTAAAAAGTAGACTTCTAAAATACAGATCCAAACTCCAATTTCAGAACTGGCAGTTTTTTTTACTATGCAGAACCAAGTCTGAAAATTTTGCTTTTTCTGCAGTATCTTAATAAATAAAGTGAAATTCTACATTACCTAGCATGATGTAAAAGTCTGTGCTTTGATATGAAATATCTGTACCTTGATGATGTGATAGGCCCTGGTCTATAGGTAACATCCAATTGCAAATTAAAAGTTAATTTAAACAATTGAAATCACTTTCGTCATTTTTTACTGGTCAAATTTGAAAAACACCTGTATAGGAAAGATACCCTAAGAAATGTTTTGACTTAAATCTTTTTAGTAAATTAGGACTGTATATTTACAATACTTGTACAATATTTTAATTTTATTAACACCTGGAAACCTTAACATGAATGAATAAATATAAATATTGATAATGTGATGAATTAATCCCTATGTACTATTTACTGGATACTGGACAAGGTAAGAGCAAGAGATGTCAGTGCATAACAAACACATGCCTTATTTTCGTTAACATTTTTGAGCAAGAATTTAAATCTCAAGCTCAAAGTCTTAAAACTCTGACAGCCTATACTTTTAATTCAAATAAAGTACAAGGTTCCAACATTGACAGCCGATACCTTTAATTGGAATAAAGCTAAAATTGCAAAACTTCAACAGCATACAACTTTAAATAGGATAAAGCTAGCCTGTAACTTTAATTAAAATATAGATTGAATTACAGAATGTGACATTCTATAACTTTAAATAGAACACACCCAGATTCAGTGAACTTTGACAGGTTATAACCAGAATTAGAATAAAGCTAGAATCACAGAACTTTCAGATTTATCATAACTTGGGTTTCTCTATAAGACTGCCACATTTGGATGACACTGGTCAACATCAATATCATAAATGATCTTGTGGTTCTGAGCTTGAGCATGACGTTTATGCTCAAAAGTTTACGAAGCCTCCCTTGCTATAATGAAAAACGTATCTGAAAAATTTCTTACATTATACTTCTTATATAACATGGGTTTCTGATGTCATACAAATTCGGTTATGATGATACAGCTTTCTGCTCAAAGCATTTGATAAATGAGATCCTAGTATATCTGGGTATAAACTGTATTCATATTATATAAGTAAATTTTAGTTAAATACATTTAATGATATTGAAGAACTTTCAAAAACTTGAAATCATAATATAGATGCAGACAAGAAACCCAAGTACAGTATGATACAAACTTTAGGTATATATTAATTAATTTTAAGAAAAATGGTTAAGTTATACCCTATGATGCCAACTTCAGGCATATAGTGATATACTGTATGGAAAAATGCCAACGTAAGCCCTAACACAGTATGATGCCAACTTCAGGCATATAGTGATATACTGTATGGAAAAATGCCAACGTAAGCCCTAACACAGTATGATGCCAACTTCAGGCATGAAGTGAGAGATTATAAAGACGAGGTTAAATTCAAGTTTTATCCCTTGCATATAAAACGTTCAATTCCTATAAACACAGCGTTTACTGAATAGGAATTTAACAAAGTTTAGAATCATGATAATAATTAATTTATTTAGTCTTTCTATTTGTGACGGATCATTAAAACAATTTTTTTTCAGTTTCTCTTAAATTTGTTAACTCATTTATGGTTAAACCACTGATGCAAGGGCCTCTGACAAACAAGAGGATGATATAATACATAAAACTACCATTTTTAGTGAAAACATCAAGTTCTCGTCACAAAATAGCAGACTCACTAATGCAGCCATTGAAACTGTGTGACATATTTATGTTTCTGATGAGCATATTAAAACTTTATCAAACTAATCATGAATTTTATATCAAATTAACACTCATATGATATCCTGTGTGTACTTATCTTGCTTAATTTCCCACCCCTTGATTCTGGACCTATGACACCCATCATTCAATAAATAACGGTACTGTCAAAAGGCTGTGATGCTTACCTGCATATTTTCAAACTTCAACACCTTAGCTAACACCATGGGTATATCACAGATTCTCTAGCACTTTATGCAGTGAGCTAAAGAAAGTTCAGTATCCCAACCATTTTGTCCTCCAATTTCACAGTGACATGTCAACATAAAACGTATCAGCCATCCACAAACCTAATCCTTGGACTAAAGATAGAGTAACAAAAATATTCCAATTCAAATACCTGTCAGGACAATTAGGTTACCTCAAGGATTCTCCATTTCCCATTGACAGGATGAACCTAATGACAATATACATTTCCTCAAACTAGTGTATAATACATATGTCAAGCTTGAATCCATAAATCAACTTCATTCTAGCCACAATAAGTACAATCAAAAGAAGAAAACCAAATACTTATTGCTATAAAACACTTTTACAGCATACTGATAGCAAATCAAAATCTTTTAACATCCTTAAATTCTGTTTTTAAAAACTGAACAGAAAAGGACAGAACTATTTGAAATCATGTATTCATCAGCAGTTATAAACAACTTCAGTAGTCTTTATTACTTCTTACCATTTTTAAACATGTACATGGATTTCAGCAAATGCTGTCAACAAAGATGGAAATTGGTCATTATTTAATAAGAAATCACTGGTTCTAAAAACCAACCAATGATTGATCATTAATCCATCATTTGTTTTACTTGCAGTATTCTAATAAAGATTAAACCACAAAAAAAAACAAAATTCTTGTATTTAAAGTTCACATGGTCAACATATCACAGATGGTAGCTATGGATTTAGCAATGAGATGGTTAAATATTCACCTAAATATTATGTTTATATTAGGCATTTGGGATTTTTATTCCTTAAATAATTTACAGACTTAATTATAGTGATGTAACTTATCACATGCAATTATGATTAATTTGCTGATCAAACATCGTTGACAAAATTAATGATCTATAAATGAATACAATACTGGCTTTCAAGAATCATCAAATGAATAATTAAGCTTACAATCTCTCTTACATTATATTTGTCAGGTAACTCCCCTTTTGGTAAAAAAAATTCAATGGTGTTTGTCTTGCAATCATTTATTTAAGCACTCGAAACATGTTTAGCTCATTCATATAATTAAAAACTTGCTAATATTGAACACATTCCTGACAGGGAAATAGACTTGAATCTCTTGTACAGTCCAACCTCCCATAATAGTCAGATGTCTTAAGCAATCAGGTCTTATCTTCTGCTATTTGAGGTTTTTTTACTCCTACCATTGTGTACAAATATTTTATCTCCTTTCAACTGCCACGATTTCCAAACAGGCAACATTATTTATTCTTACAGAGTGGTTCTGTCATGACTGGTAATGATGGTCATGGTGGTGGAAACAATTTGGATATGAAAGTGAACACTTTTTTTTATTATAAAAAAAAAACTTAGATTTCAATTAGCTTTCTGAATGAAAATTGCTTACCCTACAAAATGTTTTCACCAAATTTATGACCGACATAGATTTATGAAAGAAACAGAACATCCCAATGAAAGATTGATTTTAACTGTTATGTTTTAGCAGATTTGATATGTAAGAACATATCAACTGTAAGTGATCAAATTTTTGTGTGCACTGTAAGCATAACACTCTCAAAACCAAAAGTGTTTTAAAATGTCTCCATGTGATGCCTAGTCTAACATAAAGCTAGCCTGTCACAAATATAAAACACTTCAAGATGAAACAATACGCAATTCATGGAATGTTAACAAATGAACTCAGAAGCTCTTGGCTAGGACTGGGATGGCTGATCAAGTGGTTCAAACTTTGACTGGTGGGAATCTATTCTCTGCAGGAGCTGTTCAGCCACTGGACTGAACTGAGACTCCCAGGACTCCAGTATCCATTGCTGATACTCATCTTCATCACTGTTATCATCCGACATCTCTGACATTTCTATGGCATTCTCCTTGTCTACAAAATGACAACAAACAATGAATCTTTGCCATATTTATTACCATAAATACTTACACATGGTAAGTAACAAAATAAGGAGGAGAATAAACTGTTATCATTTGTAACATGTTGTTATTGTTGTTATAGGGTTTAACGCCATTTTTCAGTACAAGATAGTTTATACATCACAGCCAGCATTAATGGTGGAGGAAGAACTTTGGAAAATCCCGGAAAGAACCACCGACCCACGAGAAGCTACTGGCAGGCTTTCTCATTTGCCCACGTTAGCTAAGTCTGGACTGGAGTTCATGCAGACAGGTGAGGTGGCAGTGATCTGTAACGGTCAGTGCTTTTGACCACTCAGCCACTCAGGGCCCAAGTTGTAACATTCAATTTACACATGCATATCCTCACAGCTAACATGTGGTGGTGACAAAACCATGTGAAGAATATAGATGCCTTCACTTCAACAAGACTTATAGTATCATTTTAGAATTTTTGAATTGTGTGTGTGTGTTCGTATTTTTAAAAAAATATTTCTACAAACATACAACTTCAGACTTAAACCATTCATACACAAATAAAATATAGTTTACAAGTCAATGAAACTGTGTACTGCCATGATGAAATAAGCATCATCTTGTCACAGGTTTCAGGTAAACATCAATCAGTATTAAAATAAAGATCCTACATTAATTGAATTTAATCAAAAAGAAAAAAATTCTTATACGTAGTAATCAGTAACTTCAACAGATGTGCAAAATACTAAGTTAAGGTGAATAAATGCCATTTTATTCACTAATAATTAATTAGAAAATATAGTAATCTGGCATTCTCAGTTGAACTAAATCCCAAATCTGTAGTAGTCTGATAATCTCAATGTCTTACTCAAATCCCAAATCTGGCCTTTTCTATCCCAAACTGATCCAAGTCTGGCCCTTTCTATCCCAAATCTGGCCTTCCTATCCCAAACTGACTCAAATCTCAGTTATTCTGTCTCAAACTTACTACTCTGACATTCTAAGACAAGAGGTCATGAACATTTGCAAATCCTATTTCCTGCACATCTGAAATTGATGTTATTATACACAACTTTGTATATTTGTTTCATCAAAAATTTCACTTGCTTACCAAGATATTCAATCAACAGTTCTGTAAGCTCCTGAGATTCTTGTTCCCCAAAGAATGCATTAGAACTTGTGATCTTCCCACTGTAGTTCCACAGAATCTGACACACCATACTGGCCAGCTCCCAGTCTGTCCGACCAAAGTCACGCAAAACTTCCACAAGTCTGCAAGATACACATCTGCCCTCATCAAAAACATTATCATCCTTTAATAATGCATCCAGAAGGGCTAAACCAGCCAGCCTTGCCAGTAATATTTGAATGGCGATAAACCAAAGATAACTCTAACTAATCAAGGATTTGAAAAGTGTTTCATATGGTTGTTTATCCCTGCATGATATTGCTAAGACATGAATATGCATATCATCATCAAAAGAGAACCATTTATAAATGAAAAATTGCTCTATGGCAAGGGTGTCTACCAATTTCTTTGCATGTTATGAAAAATACCCTTTTCAGGCCAATTAGTCAAAAACATTTCAATTTCAATGAATTCAAGACAAAATATTTTAAAGAGTTTATTATCCAGGCAAAGTACTTAACATAAAGGCCAGGACTTACATGGCAAGCCTACGATCAAAGCAGCATTGCTGTAATGCACACATTGACTCAAGGTTTAAAAGGCTGAGAGAACATGAATTAGATACATCTGAAAAGCAATCAAGATTAGTTTAGGAATTATAGGCAAATGAAAAACCTTTACAAAAACTCTGATGCAAGGTAATGTAACAAGCAATCAAACTGAAGAATGAATTGTCCAAGCTTCATAACACCCCATTCTATGAACAAAATAAAACCATTGATGGGTGTATGATACAAAATAAAACCATTAAGGGTTGTAGGATACAAAACCAAACCATTGAGGGGTGTAGGATACAAAATAAAACCATTGAGGATGTAGGATACAAACTAAAACCATTGAGGGGTGTAGGATACAAAAAAAAACCCATTACAGGGTGTAGGTTACAAAATAAAACCATTAGGGGTGTAGGATACAAAATAAAACCATTGAGGATGTAGGATACAAACTAAAACCATTGAGGGGTGTAGGATACAAAATAAAACCATTGAGGGGTGTAGGATACAAAATAAAACCATTAAGAGGTGTAGGATACAAAATAAAACCATTGAGAGGTGTAGGATACAAAATAAAACCATTAAGGGGTGTAGGATACAAAATAAAACCATTAAGGGTTGTAGGATACAAAATAAAACTATTGAGGGGTGTAGATTACAAAATAAAACCATTAAGGGGTGTAGGATACAAAACAAAACCATTGAGGGGTGTAGGATACAAAATAAAACCATTGATGGGTGTAGGATACAAAATAAAACCATTAAGTGGTGTAGGATACAAAATAAAACCATTGAGGGGTGTAGGATACAAAATAAAACCATTAAGGGGTGTAGGATACAAAATAAAACCATTAAGGGTTGTAGGATACAAAATAAAACCATTGAGGGGTGTAGATTACAAAAAAAAACCATTGAGGGGTGTAGGATACAAACTAAAACCATTGAGGGTTGTAGACTACAAAATAAAACCATTGAGGATGTAGGATACAAAATAAAACCATTAAGGGTTGTAGGATACAAACTAAAACCATTGAGGGGTGTAGATTACAAAATAAAACCATTAAGGGGTGTAGGATACAAAACAAAACCATTGAGGGGTGCAGATTACAAAATAAAACGCTTAAGGGGTGTAGGATACAAAAGAAAACCATTACAGGGTGTAGGTTACAAAATAAAACCAATGAGGGGTGTAGGATACAAAATAAAACAATTGAGGGGTGTAGGATACAAAATAAAACCATTATGGGGTGTAGGATACACTAATTTTCTAGGACTGTGACCCTGACCTCAAGGTATCAAAGAGCTTCATAGTGAATATTTCAAAGCATGATGAAGAGAGGAGAAACAACCATAGGTTAATATTTGCCTCATGCATCAAGACAGTGTTCTAGAACTAAATTTATGTAGAAAATGAAAAATTAATACACAGGTAGCTTACAGGGTTATAACATAATATGCTATCATACAGCAGATGTACGAAAAATGCCAACATAAAGATGTATCATTTGGCAAATACAGTCAGCTAGGCAGACCTAAACTTAACCCAAAGTCCTACAGCTGGAACTTTCCTTTAAAGCATCCCCTCAAAGCATGCTCTAAATATAAACTTATCATTAGTCCTCAATGTCTGTACTTTTGGATTCATTTCTTCTAGTTATTTGTTATCTTTAGTCTACTAATAGGGATTGATTTGTCCAGTGTAAAATCAAGACTTATAAATCTGGAAATTTGAAAGAATTCAGTAACGTCTGCTTTCTATACATTTAGGATTCAAACGAGACTTGCAGGTCTGGAAATTCAGATAGATCATACAACCCAGGCCTTATAACTTACTTATAATTCACAAAGTACACTAGTAAATATTGAAATATGGTATGCCCTCAAAATGTAAATCTTGATACTTACTTTGTAATACCACCTTCTTTCTTTAGGGTTTGTCTCTTCTCTTCATCAACCATAAAGTTGATAAGCACACCACAAGCAATGTAGACCACCTCACGGTTCCCCGAGTCTAACAGTGTAATCAGCATCACATCAACTGAAATGGAAATTAATTGGTTTACATATTTTTCAAATTTTTTTTTTACAAACCTTAGAAAGAAAAAGAAGTCAATATTATAAACTTGCTTATATACTCAGTCCTACTGCACAATGTACAGACTTAGCTCTGGTGTCACATAATGGACCAGCAAATCTTGGTCTATGAAGTTTGTTACAAGTAATTAGTAAACCAATCAAGACAGACTATAATCTGCCAGTGCATTATGAGATGGCCTATCTGAGTCTATGTTGTTTGCAATTGGACTCTTTTATTTATATGAGGCATGTAATGTAATATTTGATGTTTTTGTGATTTCAGAAGTTTTGCAATGTCACTGAACTTTACCCATACAATTTAAGCAACCGACTTGAACCGTTAAGGTCTGACAGTTTGGAAGTTTTGCAACCAACCATTGGTAGCTGAGCCTGGAAGGATTAGGAATAATTATTTATAATTTAATTAACAGAGTGAGTAGGTTGGTTGGTTGAACTTTTACGGCGCAGCAGCACAAAGAGGCCATTTAGCGCCATACAAATGGTTATATCCTCCATTACATACAAATGGTAAAAAAATTCTGTATCGGCCAGCGATACGAAACCAATTAGCTAAAGGTAAAATGATAAAAATGGTAATGGTAATAAAAATATATAGTTTCCCGATCAACGTGGATTGCAAATAATGTATGACAACGAAAACATATGAAAGGTAATTAAAATCTAGCGACTGTACTTATATAGCACATAAAAATGTTGAAGATGATAACATAAAAGTTATAACTTATGATATATGTTTACTTCCTTAAGGAAGTCTATAACATAACAGAGTGAGTGGGAATACTTATTAGAAATTAATTAACAGACAGATTGATTAGGAGTTCTTATTTATAAATTAATTGACAGACAGGGATTAGGAATAGTTACTTATAAATTAATTAACAGAAGGAGAAAATAATAGCTCCATTTTTAATTATATTTAAATCTTTCATGGTTCATGAAAATTAATCTAGGAAAAACAAGTATTAACTGTTATTTCCAGAGCAAGATTAGAAAGTAAATGCTTGTATTACCAAGTGGTACCACCACCAGATGACTTTTCTTCCTCTGCAAATAAAATTATTTCTTGGGAAAATATAGGGCATATTTAGCTCCAATCTAATGATAAATACATAATGTCTCCATGACCTAAAGTAACTATACGAAGCATGGTTAGTGACAAAAAATTTTCAACAGAACTTCAATTTTAGATGCATAACTTGGAGTTGAACATCTACCTTTCTTCTCAGCCAGAAAGTCTCGTACTTGTTTATGTCTTGTCAAGTTTCCAAACACTCGAGACACCTCCACCATCGCCTCCATGTTATCAGACAGTACCAAACCCATCAGAGCTGAAATGCAAAAAAAAAATTAAATAAAAGATATCAGACCAAAGTTTTCTTCCTGCTATTGTCAAAGCTGTGTTACTTTTTAATAGATCAATTTGCATAGCCTGCAAATTTATGTATGGTGAGTTTTCATCCAGCAGTGTAGGTGGAAACCAAATTATGGACCAACAGATGGTGGTATTACGATATAGCTTGCTAAAGTGCATGAATAATAATAGCTTTGTTCCATTTATTTAGTTTCTATCTACTGTTTCTATAATCTTACCATTGAAATCAACCTTGGTTATCAAGTAGTCAGTTTTTTGTGAAAAACTTAAGATATTATTTACTTTTGTAAAGCATTAGTGACCTAGTTAAAAGAATGAATTAAGATGAAAACATGCAATATACTGACATTATTTTAGTAGCAATGACACAGTTCAATGAATGAATTAAGATGAGCTGAAAAACCTGCTGTATGCTGACATTTTGTAAGTAGCAGTGACCTAGTTCAAAGAATGAATTAAGTTAGTTAAATAAGGAGAGTTAATAAACCTGCAATATGCTGACAGTTTGTATGTAGCAATAATCTACTGTATTTTCACACATATACAAGACAGGAATTCATTAATCATGTAAAATAATATTTAGTAAACCCCACCAAACTTATACCCCACCACAAACCAAACATAATCTCAAATAGACCAATTACTTGCACAAACAGTCCCATGACAATGAACATGGATGTGAGCAAATAGGCTGTAAATGCTTGGAGGAAGTTATGCCAGCAACCATTCACAATGGATTTCTCAAGCTGGGAAAACTTAAGCAAAATGGACAACTTCAGCAGCAACAGTCCAATAATGATAGTGACAAAGATGACAGCAATGCAGGAAACAGATTATGGAAACACATAGACACATTCAACAATAATGAGTCAAATGAAAGCCTAAATGGATTTCAAAGCAATTCTATCTCTAATGGTGAACATTCTGCATAATATAGCCCACCTACTGAGATTTCCCACATGGGGGGGGGGGCTGACTACTGGTTGTGTGAAAAAGAACTGATGTAACTCACCTACTGAGCTTCCCTGCATGGGGGTGGGGTATGGGTATGTAAAATTCTTTATAAACTTGAAAATAAAGTAGCTCAAAAGATTAAATGAGTTTTAAAAAACATGTTTTATGCTGACATTTTGTAAGTAGAAGTGACCTATTTTTAGAAAGACAATGAAAGATGGCTTAGTCACTTTTGTTTTTGATTTATAATTTTAGCAGCAATGTTTAAAATAATTCAAACTCAGTAATTATGTAGCAAGTGCTGTGTCAGTGATTCACATGTGAAAACATGTCCTAGAAATTTTCAACACCAGTAAATACACAGTTATTAAATGCTAATGCAAAACTTAGCCTGCTAACAGGCCAATGCCCCTACCCCCACCCCCATTACTGACAGAATAATCTCTATGATTATGTGTCAGAAAGAAAATCTTCAAATACAGTACATTGCTATTAAATTCAAGCTTTATAACAGTAACAGGAAATATAAAAATGCCAAGACCAAGGTTAAACAAGAGGCCAAAGTGGACAAGATAATTCATCTGGCTTGTGTAACCTAACAGTGGACCATTTCACTAAGTAGGTTTATTCTGTATTGTAAGTATACATTCTATGCAAATTATCTCTAAACTTTTGTATAAGGATTTTAAAATTTTAATTTTAAGACCATGAAAACACATTCCATCCATCCATCTCTCTCTCTCAAGGTTATAATTTCAGGCCACAGCCAAAGTCCAAAGAGGACTGACAACTGGTCTTACTAGTTCAATTTGCACAAGTTTGATACCCTTCCAGCAATTTTCATGCATACCTCCATGCTGCCATGAATTTGGGCTAGGTTGGCTGTATTATCAATTTCCATTTTATAAATAATGTCTTCTGAAGTTTTTTTTATAAAGTCATAAAAATTTCCAACTCATTTTTCATGACATACATAATAAAGCATACACTATAATTTTACTGACAGTGTCAAAATGAACAAAGCATCTGATATGGACCAAACTATGAATGCAAGTGTTGGATGATACTAATTGAGTAATACTAATATTATTGGATGAGTATCCAGGCCAATGTCAAGGCATGGATGCAGAACATGTCGATCAGACAAAGGAAGAGGAAAAATAAATCCCAGAGAAATTCATAAAGATTTTGAGACAGGACAATTTTGCTCATCAGTCAGAGGATGAGATTCAAACTATTACTTAAAAGTCAGGCCTTAAAGTGCAAATATGAACTTGCTTTGTTGTTGGTGCTACTATCAGAAACAGATGCAAAGACATGGATGAAAGTCAAAATGGTTCTTATTTTTAAATTAAATGTACTTACTCTTAATTACTTTGATCTGTCTGTTGAACAGAGTATTTGACAGTTGTACACACTCTTAATTACTTTGATATGTCTGTTGACCAGAGTACTTGTCTGACAGTTGTACTTACTCTTAATTACTTTGATCTGTCTGTTGACCAGAGTACTTGTCTGACAGTTGTACATACTCTTAATTACTTTGATCTGTCTGTTGACCAGAGTATTTGTCTGACAGTTGTACTTACTCTTAATTACTTTGATCTGTTTGTTGACCACGGCACTTGTCTTACAGTTGTAGTATGACAGGTTGTTTATGGTTGCTACTGTATTCAGTACCAACTCTTCACTTGTTGCCACATCTTTGCAACCTGAAAAAATAATTTTTAAAATGGGATACAAATACTGTTTTATGGAAGTTTATTATATAAAGATGCACAAATTATTTTGATGAAAATGCGCATTTTCTTTTAGGGTTGAAAATATAGTCATTGATAGATTTCCCCTCATGAATTATTTTATGTGACAACTTGTCTTAAAATTTTACTCAGAGAACAGATTTATTTTAATGGGCATTAATTTCTGTAGTTTTGTTCAAAATGATAAAAATAAAATGTTGTTTCAGTACTCTCTTTTCTGGATTGTCAATAGAGGTGTTATTTCTCCACAGAAGGGTACATGTTCATCAAATATTCAGATTTGTGGTTACATTGCACCATGAAGTCCACACCAATTAGTACCCTAGGAAATCCACAGAAATTGTTACCCTACAAAATCCACACAAATTGGTACCTCATAAAAAAATAGAGAATCGACAGTATCTGTTAAAGTTGCAGACTATTCTGACAGTTTAGAAACACTTTTATACTCTAATATTTTACATCTGAAAATCTTTCATCATGAATATTCATAATTGTTATAACAAATTTTGAGCTTTGAATAAAATCTACTATATTGCCATGGATAAATTATTAGGTTTAACAAATTTAAAATAAACAGTTCTAATGGTAGCAGGGGACAATTAAAACTTCTCAGCACATATTTTTAAACATCATTATCTTATAATGGTAATGTTAACCTTGCACTCCAAAAATTACATGTCTTCAAAGTATGCATAAACTAGAACAAGAGCTGCTGAAGGATAATATGGCTCAATTGCCTTAAGAATAACAGCTCCGCTCAAATTGTTAAAGTAATGACATCAACATCATTGCTGCTATCACCATAGTTACTGCAAAAGCTCTTCCATTACTTATAATACCATAAAGCAAGAATTTCTCAGAGTGCAATGTAATGCCTGTAAAATCATGTTGCAATTCACCCCAAATGATTGTCAAATGTTGAACCTTTATTAAATTATATGTAATATGACAATTGTGGAATGGGCTGGATGGACAAGGAAATTATATGTAATATGACAATTGTGGAATGGGCTGGATGGACAAGGAAATTATATGTGATATGACAATTGTGGAATGGGCTTGATGGACAAGGAAATTATATGTAATATGACAACTGTGAATTGGCTGGATGGACAAGGAAATTATATGTAATATGACAATTGTGGAATGGGCTTGATGGACAAGGAAATTATATGTAATATGACGACTATGGAATGAGATGGATGGACAAGGAAATTATATGGCCCCTCCATATTTATGTTGAAAGCAAAAGAAAATAACCTCTAATTTACTTTATGTTGACATTGCTGGCACCAGAAAAGTGATACAGAAAGTCCATCAAATTCTCCATAACAGTCATACATAAAGAGTGCTATGCTCTGTAACTGAATCTTATCACCTCCTGAATACAGCCTTTACAAAAATAGCAAATTATGGAAATAGAGAAAGTGGTGGACCAACGTACTTTCATTTTGAATATATAAAATGTGGAAACCGATGAAAATTAATTTTTTTACTGCAGCAGAAGTTTAAAATTGCAACTGCTTAAAAGTTTCTGCCCAAAATATGTAATTGTACAAAATATGTAATTCTACATGCTCAGAACATGATCATGTACAATGAGATTGTTCCAGATATTGGTATTAGTGAAGAGCTAAATACTTACTTAATATTCCAAGCAATAACTCCAGGCACTGTTCGTTTGATGCCACTTGTGGGCCCACATCTTCGTTGATAGATATATTTGCAACCACTCTGACAATCTTGACTAACACATCCTCAGTTTTAGTGAGGCTTTTATAGTCCTCCCCACCATCTTCTTTTTTGCTACCTTTATTTTTAGGATTATCACTTTTGTCTTTGGAATGCTTGGCTTTTTTGTCATTTGTGGACTGAGACTAAATATAAAATAATAATAAAAAATTATGTTGCAAGTAGCTTGCTTTGGTTAATGGTTAATGCAGTGTTCTTTCTTCAGATAGATAATCTTAATTTCTTACAAATGAATTAAATGTAAATATGCTAGAAATGTGTTAATGGAATAAAAATGCCCCTAAATGCAAGACATTAAAATATGGACAAACAAGTGTTACAGTATATACCCCTCTCACATATATGGAGTGCCATAAACAGATTAATGTTAACATCTATTAATTCTGTATCATTTTGCTAGACATAGTGAAAAGTTTTGTGTAATTAATGAAAATGTTTTTCAACAGTTACCTGATGGAATGTAATCGTTTAATAAATGTACTTCACATCCTATATAATGAATTATGTCAAACAATGGACGTCATGAAACAACTTGAATTTTTAACTCAGAATAAAACTGCAGATACATACTTAAATCAAAATTTATTATAACCTTTTCATTATTGGACTAGAATCTTAACCATGAAAATACCAAAAAATGGTGCCACAGTAAATCCAGATCTTTTAATATATTTTAAAACTATAACAGTCTTAATAATAATCGTGAAATTAAAAAAAAATTACAGCTGAAAATGATTTAATTCTTCAGTTAAAAATGAAACCAATAACATAAATAAAAGGCCCATCAAAAATTGGGTCAATATATGTGTCATACTCTGTACAATATATAGATACCCAGTTTACAGTAAAATGGGAAAGAGAGACAACTAAACATTTCTGCCAATAAAAACTCTAATGTAGCACTCTTATAACAAATTCTGGAATTTATTAAACAAGAAAATAGGATATAGTTGGTTTTTGCGAGTTTAGGATACTTCTTCCAAAACCACCCTCTTTCAATGCCCCTTTAGACCATGACTCAAGGAGGACTCTAACCTCAATCCTTTGCATATATATATATTTTCTGTCACTCATCTATACATGCTTTTACAAAGTTTGGTAAAAAAAATAATTCAAAAATGTCAAAGCAATGGCATTTTGTGCACTCTGGACCTTTGACTCCTCTCAAGTGAAGAGGCCCAAAAATTCTAATCCTATTGCAGATGGTCAAAACTTGAGCAACCTATGTAAGATGCTTGGTGAACTTCCATTCAGCAATTAGATGTAGATTGTTCGATCGATTGACAAGTGGAGGATATCAAAACATCCTTTTATTAAGTGAAGTAATAAGAAGCTTCAACATTCAAGTGAAGCAGATTTCAAATTTATCTTACATTTTGTTGAGTTTCCCTGTACATCAAGGTGTATGAACTTGCAGAAGAAATTGTTCACACAATAGGGATAATTAAAAAACTGCCAAGGGTAATATGGTCATTCTGGAAGTTGTGCAGTATTTCATATGATGCATTCTTTGCATCAAAATACATCACTCTGCATAAATATGTACAAAAGATTCAGCTAAAGGCAAATATTAATGCAGACCACTGGAGGAATAAATATAGGTCACAGCGAGTTTGCTTTGTTTAAAGAGCATAGTATTTCCCATGAAGCATCTATATACCTAGTTATATAACTTTACAGGCTACAGTGTCTAAGAAATTGAACTATATCATAAAGGTTCATTTAGGTCAATATACTCTGAAATATAGGCTAAAGTGACTTAGTTTTGACCTGGACATAGTACTTTCCTAGAAGCAGCTAAATATCATGTTAAATGACCTGCAGGTAACAGTGTCTGAGAAATGAAACTAAAAGAAAAGGCTAGTGCAGGTCAATGTGGTGAGAAGTATATGTCATATTGACATAGTTTTGACTAATGGGTGCATCATACCTCACAATACACCTTGATTGTCAACTATCTGACTCTCCAAGGAATAGCATGAGAAACTAATCTAAAAACAAGCCTAACAAAAGGAAACCAGGCTTAACACAAAAGCACAAAAAAATCTATCAAAATATATGTCAGTGACTGAGTTTTTACTGACTGTCATAGCATTCCTCATGACAGCAAATGTTTTAGTTAATTATGTTTCTCTGAGAATACTTACATTAACATTAGGAAGAAGGTCTGATACCTCTTGAATCCAATAATCATGTCCAACAGAAAGGGTGTGCCAGACTGATGCAAAATTTCGGGTGGACAAGAGTCCAGGCAGACATATTGTTTCATAGGATTGATTTTGCTATAATTGTTTGGGCATTCACAATTCATACATGTCAACCCCAAGAGAGGTATAAGAATGACTTGTGCTAATATAAGGGGCAAAAAACCCCCCATAAACTGAATGCAAACAGTCTTACATAGTTCATAAACACGATGCATTAATTTTCTGAAATACAAGAGAGACAACATTTCTGGAATTAACATTCTAAAAGTTTTCACTTGCCCGCATAATCATTGTCTGTTACCTAACAAGTGAATAAAATATCAGTTGTGAGTGCAAAACTGATCAACAATGGGCATCAATGTTGAAGCACAAGGCCAGAAAAAACAAATGAAGTCATTGTATATAAGAAAACTACATATATAGCAATAGCTTTTACACACTAATGCTTACAACATGTAATAAATACCTTTTATATTATACCAGCTTGGCTGATGGATGGTCAATAATTCACAAGATTAACTGTGAGAGATAAGAGATATGATATATACTGTATCAAGCAGAAACTAAAGATTTGTATAGAACTAGCCTGCTACCTAGCAATGATGAGGGGAGGTAAGGAGGAGGGTTTTGGAAGAGTTTCTTCCCTTAATCTCTATGTAACATGGAAATGCTAGATTCAAGTGGTAGCATAATTTCTTGCTAGCATTAATAATATAACTGGAGAGTGTACTCAGAGGAGAAACATTTACAGACAAATCAAGTGACTCTAAAAGCAACAGTGTCTAAGATACAAATGGCTGTGTGGATGAACACCAATCCATAAACAGGAATTGTTTTGCAATCTGGCCAAAAATGCTATTAAGCTGTACATTTGACTAAGGTTTTAGGATGCTTCTTTTTAACCATTTTAATTTTTAGCTTTTGCTTATTCTTACAGATACTTCAAAACAGGTTTTGTACAACCCACACCTGTAGAGCTGAAACATCCTAAAAGTACACAACTAGGTGACTGAATGTTGACTTGGAAGATCATACCAAACTGAGGAATAAACAGGAAATTAGGACTTAAATGGCCATTCTTCCACAAAAAAAAATGGAAGAAATTTTGGAAACCAATGACAAGACACATGCTCATTGAAAAGGCACCTTTATATACTGAAGAAAATAATGATGGTAAAAGGTTGCCAAGCTTTTCAATTGCTAAGATCACACCCAATAGGCACATTTCAGCCCATAATGAAAAACTTGCACTAATGATTTTGACTGCTGTTTCCATAAAACAAATTGTAAGAAATAATTTGACTATGCTAGCCTTTGATTACTATTTAACTATTTATGCTGCTATGAGTGATGACACATTGCCTTTGTAGTTTAATGATGATGTCATGTTATTAAAATCACTGACCTTAATTTACTATGGCTAGTATTTAAATCTTCTGTCTTTTTATAACATGTGGAAAAAAGTCTCTCTCTCTCTCTCTGAATTTTGGTGGAGTTACTTACAGGCATGTGCCCTCACTCTCTGTCCAAACTTTGGTGGAGTTACTTTCAGGTATGTGCTCTTACTCTGTCCAAACTTTGGTGGAGTTACTTACAGGCATGTGCCCTCACTCTCTGTCCAAACTTTGGTGGAGTTACTTACAGGCATGTGCCCTCACTCTCTGTCCAAACTTTGGTGGAGTTACTTACAGGTATGTGCCCTCACTCTCTGTCCAAACTTTGGTGGAGTTACTTACAGGCATGTGCCCTCACTCTCTGTCCAAACTTTGGTGGAGTTACTTACAGGTATGTGCCCTCACTCTCTGTCCAAACTTTGGTGGAGTTACTTTCAGGTATGTGCCCTCACTCTCTGTCCAAACTTTGGTGGAGTTACTTACAGGAATGTGCCCTCACTCTCTGTCCAAACTTTGGTGGAGTTACTTACAGGTATGTGCCCTCACTCTCTGTCCAAACTTTGGTGGAGTTACTTACAGGTATGTGCCCTCACTCTGTCCAAACTTTGGTGGAGTTACTTACAGGCATGTGCCCTCACTCTCTGTCCAAACTTTGGTGGAGTTACTTACAGGTATGTGCCCTCACTCTCTGTCCAAACTTTGGTGGAGTTACTTTCAGGTATGTGCTCTTACTCTCTGTCCAAACTTTGGTGGAGTTACTTACAGGCATGTGCCCTCACTCTCTGTCCAAACTTTGGTGGAGTTACTTACAGGTATGTGCCCTCACTCTCTGTCCAAACTTTGGTGGAGTTACTTTCAGGTATGTGCTCTTACTCTCTGTCCAAACTTTGGTGGAGTTACTTACAGGCATGTGCCCTCACTCTCTGTCCAAACTTTGGTGTAGTTACTTACAGGTATATGATCTCACTCTAAAACAGCCAATCAATCTGCATCAAACAACTAATTGCTTGGGAGATCAAAAAAGCCAAAATTGTATTTTACCTTGATATGTAACTCTAAATAAGTCCTTAATACTTGATTGCATATTACCTTGATATCTAACTCTAAATAAGTCTTTAATACTGAGATTATGATATCCATGGAATTAGATTCCTGGAAAAGACGTATCCTGGCATCGTCATTCTTGGCTGTCATGTTTCCAAGAATAAAACACACCCTCACAACAATATCCTGCAATAAAAATAAAGTCATTATTCCAATTCTAGCTTGCTAGATCAATCAAATGCTTCTAACATGACTTAACAGCAATATTTAAAACAAATATTGTCTAGGTAATTAATATTTTAAGCTTTTTCAGTTAGTATTTGTTTTTCTATTGGATACACACAAATTTAATGTATAAGAGTAAGAATGCTATTTTCAACAATATACATGATGCTGTTAATGTAATTATGCCTTATTTATTACAAATCAATTGGTAATGCAACACTGCCTTATTTATGACTAAATATTTAATAGCAATAATTGGTGATCTATTGTAATGCAATACTGTCTCACCTATGACTGATTATTTAATAACAAAAATTGGTGATCTATATAAATGCAATATTGCCTTATTTATGATTAAATATTTAATAACAATTGGTAATCTACAGAAATGCAATATTGCCTTATTTAAGACTAAATATTTAATAACAATTGGTAATTTAAGACTGAATAACTGAATATTTATTGGAATATTGTTTTTTTTTGTGACTGAATATTTAATACAAATATTTCATCATCTACAGTAATATTTCAACTTGTACAAATGTTTAACAGTTGAGAGAAAATATAGATTCACAACCTTCACACCTCAACAATAACAACATTCTGAGAGATGGTATCTTGTGCATGAAAGCAAGGCCTGAGAAAGAACTATGGAACTTTGTCCATTTAAGTTTGCACATTTATCATGTGTTTTTATAGTCAAAATAACCAAATCATAATTTTTTAAAAACATTTCACAACATGTGTTTTTAAAGTCAAAATATCCAAATCATAAAACATTTCACAACATCATCATGACAGCATCATTGATATGATGTAAACTCCTGCAAACCATAATGGCAAAAATCATCCAAATGCATTTTAAAATCATTTTAATAAAGTACTCTATATGTTTAATAAAATATTTTTTTTCATCATCTGGTAAATGGAATCTTTAACTTTTGTTCATTCCAAATAAATGTATAAAATCATAACATAATCAAAGTCTGCTTGCCAAAGTAATCAAATTATTGATTATATTTCATAAATTTCATTTAAAATCACTACTCATGTAAGATCCTCCTTTTCCTTACCTGAAGTGATATCATATCAGCCAATGTAGAGACCAATAAGTATTTCATGTGCATCAGTATAGTGTTGGAAAATTTTACCCAAGGGTCAGAATTTTGTGTCAGAGACTCAGACAATTTGATCCACAGATGGAATTGTCCTATCCTACACTAAAGCTTAATGAAGGATTATTTTTCTCACATTTCTGAATAAAAAATGAGCATTGAAGTAAAAATGGCATATTGTGAATAAAGGTGTAACTTCACAGCAACACACCAACTTAAAATTTCCTTGCTTTAAGATAGATCATAAATAGTTAGATTTACACAGAGAAATTAAGTGTAAACTTCAAATGACCGCTGGAAAATGATAGCTTGCAAAGAAGCCGATGAAATTATTACAGTAATGACTATACAAAACATATGAATTATGTACTGCAGATAGCTTGCACAATGTTACACACGTAAGCAGGTCAAAAACTAATGCCTATTCTTATCCATAAGGTCAAGTCCGATAAAAAACAGTGAAATAATCCTCAACATTGATCTAGAAATGAATTTTAATAAACATAATGATGCCAAGAGTTTTTTTTGTGGGATAGGCAAAACTCCTACTTCTTTCTCACATGGCCAAACTGTATCATACATGAGAAAAAGGTCATTCTTATGCATCTCTGGGTATGGCAGGTGTGGTAATCAGCCTACCCTTTATACCACAATGTTTTTAGAGGTCAACACTGCAGGGTATATTGATTCCATAGGATGTCTAAGATACCAAGATTAAAATGTCAATGTTACTGGGTATATTAATTCCATAGGAAGTCTACAGTACCAGATTAAAACATCAACACTGCAGGATATATTATCCATAGAAAGTCAACAGTACCAGATTAAATTGTCAACACTGCATGTTATATTACTTCCATTGGATGTCTACAGTACCATATTAAATTGTCAACACTGCAGGGTATATTAATTCCATAGGAAGTCTACAGTACCATATTAAATTGTCAACACTGCATGTTATATTACTTCCATTGGATGTCTACAGTAGCAAGAGTAAAATGTCAACACTGCAGAGTATATGAATTCCATAGGAAGTCTACAGTACCAGATTAAAACATCAACACTGCAGGATATATTATCCATAGAAAGTCAACAGTACCAGATTAAATTGTCAACACTGCATGTTATATTACTTCCATTGGATGTCTACAGTAGCAAGAGTAAAATATCAACACTGCATGGTAAATAACTCCATTGGAAGTCTACAGTACCATATTAAATTGTCAACACTGCATGTTATATTACTTCCATTGGATGTCTACAGTAACAAGAGTAAAATGTCAACACTGCAGAGTATATGAATTCCATAGGAAGTCTACAGTACCAGATTAAAATGTCAATGTTGCAGGGCATATTAATTCCATAGGAAGTCTACAGTACCAGATTAAATGTCAATGTTGCAGGGTGTTTTAATTCCATAGGAAGTTTACAGTACCAGAGTAAAATGTCAACACTGCAGGGTATATTAATTCCATTGGATGTCTACAGTAACAAGAGTAAAATGTCAACACTGCAGAGTATATGAATTCCATAGGAAGTCTACAGTACCAGATTAAAATGTCAATGTTGCAGGGCATATTAATTCCATAGGAAGTCTACAGTACCAGATTAAATGTCAATGTTGCAGGGTGTTTTAATTCCATAGGAAGTTTACAGTACCAGAGTAAAATGTCAACACTGCAGGGTATATTAATTCCATTGGATGTCTACAGTACCAGAGTAAAATGTCAATGTTGCAGGGTATATTAATTCCATAGGAAGTCTACAGCACCAGATTACAATGTCAATGTTGCAGGGTATATTAATTCCATAGGAAGTCTACAGTACCAGATTAAATGTCAATGTTGCAGGGTGTATTAATTCCATAGGAAGTTTACAGTACCAGATTACAATGTCAATGTTGCAGGGTATATTAATTCCATAGGAAGTCTACAGTACCAGATTACAATGTCAATGTTGCAGGGTATATTAATTCCATAGGAAGTCTACAGTACCAGATTACAATGTCAATTTTGCAGGGTATATTAACTGCATAGGAAGTCTACAGTAACAAGACTACAATGTCAACTGCAGGGTATATTAATTTCATAAAAGTCTGCAATACCAAGAGTAAAATGTTAACACTTCAGCATACATTTATTCCGTAGGAAGTTTACAGTACCAGATTAAAATTCTGACACTGCAGGATATATTAATTACACAGGAAGTCTAAAGTACCAGGATTAAAATGTCAACACTGCAGGGTATATTAATTTCAATGGAAGCCTACAGCACAAGATTTAAATGTCAACCCTGCTGGCTATATTTATTACAAATGAAGTCTACAGTACCAAGAGTAAACGTAGACAATGATACTGGGTAAAAACAGCTTTCCATTGTATGACGTGTCTTTGACCTTCTGTTATGTCTAAATTTAGAATGATAATACCACTGTCAGATTACCTACTGCATTGGGATTGCATGCATTATTGACAATTTAAGAAGCTGTGTGCTGGATATAATTATCAGCATCTATAAAACTGATCTCATAGGTAAAAATCATATGTACCATTACTGACAGCATATTACAGATGAACAGAAAAATGAAAAGATGAATAATATAACTACTAAAGGCTCTGTAATGCAAAGTTTATCATCTGTATCTTTATTACTAACTACATCTCGGAAACAAGAAGAACGCACTTACCTCTTTTTGTAAATGCTTTTTGAGCAAAAGAAGAAAACTTCGATAAGAAGTGAGATTATTTCCTAATGAAATGCAGCAATCTGTGTGTAATGTGACTTTGCTGTTGGGAAAGAAAATTAATAAATAACATTAGGAAAAATTCTTACATTTGGCAATAGATATATGCATGTAATAACATCTAAAAATTAATCTTGCCTCTTCAAAACCTAATTTAACACTTCTATAATTTTCTTTGTATCACCTAATTATGATTTATGTTACGTAATTTGATGGAAAATTGACTCTTTTTCTTCAGAACTTCTCAAAATATAAAACTTTAGTCAAACTTAATTTTTAAGCAATTCCTTCAGTTTGGTAAGAATAGGTTAATGGTTATAATGTAGCAAGAAGCTAATTTTTTGGTTTAAGTGCTGTTAATTATATTTTCTAGAACTATGATGAACAATATTCTTACTGTAAATGAATGAAATTATTAAAAATTTTAAAACTAAGCCCTGTGCTTACAAAGTTCATCAAGCTGAGTATAGACTCAAATCTAGTCTGTAGGTCTATCCCCTCCATACATCACATACATCCTTAGGTCCATCCTCACCATACATCACATACATCTGTCGCCTCCATAAATCACACACCTCTGTAGGTCCGTCCCCTCCATACATCACATACATGTATATGTCCATCCACTCCATACATCACATACATCTGTAGGTCCATTCCCTCCATACATCACATACATGTATATGTCCATCTCCTCAATACATCACATACATGTATCTGTCCATCCCCTCCATACAACACATAAATCTGTAGGTCCATCCCCTTCATACATCACATACATGTATATGTCCATTTCCTCCATACATCACATACATCTGTAGGTCCATCCCCTTCATACATCACATACATGTATATGTCTATCCCCTCCATACATCACATACATCTGTAGGTCCATCCCCTCCATACATCATCACATACATCTGTAGGTCCATCCCCTCCATACATCACATACATCTGTAGGTCCATCCCCTCCATACATCACATACATGTATATGTCCATCCCCTCCATACATCACATACATCTGTAGGTCTATTCCCTCCATACATCACATACATCTGTAGGTCCGTCCCCTTCATACATCACATACATGTATATGTCTATCCCCTTCATACATCAGATACATGTATATGTCTTTCCCCTCCATACATCACATACATCTGTAGGTCCATCTCCTCCATACATCACATACATCTGTAGGTCCATCCCCTCCATACATCACATATATGTATATGTCCATCCCCTCCATACATCACATACATCTGTAGGTCCATCCCCTCCATACATCACATACATCTGTAGGTCCATCCCCTTCATACATCACATACATGTATATGTCTATCCCCTCCATACATCACATACATGTATATGTCTATCCCCTCCATACATCACATACATCTGTAGGTCCATCCCCTCCATACATCACATACATCTGTAGGTCCATCCCCTCCATACATCACATACATGTATATGTCTATCCCCTCCATACATCACATACATCTATCTGTAGGTCCATCCCCTCCATACATCACATACATCTGTAGGTCCATCCCCTCCATACATCACATACATGTATATATCTATCCCCTCCATACATCACATACATGTATATGTCTATCCCCTCCATACATCACATACATCTGTAGGTCCGTCCCCTCCATACATCACATACATGTATATGTCCATCCCCTCCATACATCACATACATCTGTAGGTCCATCCCCTCCATACATCACATTCATCTGTAGGTCCATCCCCTTCATACATCACATACATGTATATGTCCATCTCCTCCATACATCAAATACATCTGTAGGTCCATCCCCTCCATACATCACATACATCTGTAGGTCCATCCCCTCCATACATCACATACATCTGTAGGTCCATCCCCTCCATACATCACATACATGTATATGTCTATCCCCTCCATACAGCACATACATCTGTAGGTCCATCACCTCCATACATCACATACATCTGTAGGTCCATCCCCTTCATACATCACATACATGTATATGTCTATCCCCTCCATACAGCACATACATCTGTAGGTCCATCCCCTCCATACATCACATACATCTGTAGGTCCATCCCCTCCATACATCACATACATCTGTAGGTCCATCCCCTCCATACATCACATACATGTATATGTCTATCCCCTCCATACAGCACATACATCTGTAGGTCCATCCCCTTCATACATCATATACATGTATATGTCTATCCCCTCCAAACATCTTATATATCTATAGGTCCATCCACTCCATACATCACATACATCTGTAGGTCCATCCCCTCCATACATCACATACATGTATATGTTTATCCCCTCCATACAGCACATACATCTGTAGGTCCATCACCTCCATACATCACATACATCTATAGGTCCATCCCCTTCATACATCACATACATGTATATGTCTATCCCCTCCATACATCACATACATCTGTAGGTCCATCCCCTCCATACATCTGTAGGTCTATCCTCTCCATACATGACATACATGTATAGGTCTATCCCCTCCATGCATCACATACATATGTAGGTCCATCCCCTCCATACATCACATACATAGACCTACAGATGTATGTGATGCATGGAGAGGATATACCTACAGATGTATGTGATGCATGGAGAGGATATAACTACAGATGTATGTGATGTATGCAGGGGACGGACCTACAGATGTATTTGATGTATGGATCAGCTGAATATACCAATGTATGTGATGGATGAGGTGCCTGGACATAAAAATGTATATAATGTAGAGTGGGATAAGAAATACAGATATATGTAAAGTACAGAAGGGCTGGACCTACCATAGTATGTGATAGATGGAAGGACTGTACATATGGATGTATGTTACGTATGTAGGGATTGGACCTACAGATAAATGTGAAGGATCATGGGGATAAACCATGAGATGTGATGTCTGAAGGAATTTTATCGATAGATGTATGTGATGTCTGAAGGAAATTGCGTACAGATGTATGTGATGTCTGAAGGAAATTACCTACAGATGTATGTGATGTCTGAAGGAAATTACCTACAGATGTATGTGATGTCCGAAGGGACTGTACATACAGATGTATGTGATGTCTGAAGGAAATTACATACATATGTATGCGATGTGTGAAGGAACTTTACCTACAGATGTATGCGATGTGTGAAGGAACTTTACCTACAGATGTATGTGATGTCTGAAGGGACTGTACATACATATGTATGTGATGTCTAAAAGCACTGTACATACATATGTATGTGATGTCTAAAAGCACTGTACATACATATGTATGAGATGTGTGAAGGAACTTTACCTACAGATGTATGTGATGTCCGAAGGGACTACATACATATGTATGTGATGTCCGAAGGGACTGTACATACGTATGTATGTGATGTCTAAAAGCACTGTACATACATATGTATGCAATGTGTGAAGGAACTTTACCTACAGATGTATGTGATGTCCGAAGGGACTGTACATACATATGTATGTGATGTCCGAAGGGACTGTACATACATATGTATGTGATGTCTAAAAGCACTGTACATACATATGTATGTAATGTATGAAGAACTGGACTTACAGATGTATGGATGCTAAACCTATACAGGTATACAATGGATAGAGGGGCTGGACTTACAGATGTATGGAAAAGATGTACGTAGGTATCTCTTATGATCTCTCAATCAGTAAAGATGGTAGAGGCATAAAATGTAGAAAGGAAAATGGGAATGAGGAAAACCCCTCATAGGAAGGCTTTTTAACTGATGTAATAAACTGACCTGAATATTCTAGAAATGTTTAAAATCAAATCACTGTCTGCTGAGTATGTGTCTGTAGCAGTACACAGCCCATCTATAACCTTGCATGCTAATATCCTCTCTCGACTTGTATTGGCATCGGCTAGGTTACGCAGGGTTGCTGTTAGCTGAACACAGAAAAGAGTACACATATATACAAAACTACATACAATTTGTTCCAAGTCAGTGGAAAGATAGAGTTTGACATGGAGTAGGGACATGAAGATGTCCTTTAGCCAACATGTATTCATATGCCATATCAAATTAGTACACAGGTACGATTGAAAAAAAAACATGTCAACAATATAGTACTTATTACACAGCTAGTTTTTTTTAATGATTTTCAAGTATGCTTAGCTGTGTACAGTATGTATAGAATTCAAAGATTACAGGAATTTGTACACTTTTGATTCTGTGTATAAAAAGTATGGACATATTGACATCAGTGTTAACAGCTAAATAGTTCCAGTTTGGATGTCTGATATGGAAATATGGATTTAACATTTGCATTGAACACCAGGTGAGCCATGTACAAGTAAAAATGGGTATTTAATAAACACATTTATTACACAAGATTATTGGTATTAGGTGTACACATGCACAATCTAAAATATTAGATATGCTTGTGAAGTACATTCATTATTTAATTGATCTCATAAACTTCATTTTACTCCTATGTAACCTGAAAGTCTTTTTTTTTAACTTATAAAATGTGAAACATCCATCATGCTTGAATTGTCTTCAGTTGGATTGCTGAATTCCAGTCTGAAATATTTCATTATAACTCATCTATGTTGGTGAATATGGGGTCAGTTCATGAAGTCAGACTGACAAGCCAGTTTTTTTCACTTAAATTCAAACTGGATCTATAATTCTATAAAAGATAATTATATCAAGTCAAATCTTAATTTGAGGTAAACAGGCTCATTTTTAAAAACTGTTGTTCAAAAATATATTCATATGAGAAATATGAAATACCTAAGATGTAATTTTTGCTTTTAAATCTGGAATTCTCCTGACAACAAAAGAATGTACACAAAGAAGATATTCTTTCTACCCAAAAAGCCATTAATTTTACTTTCTTTAAATCTTTTCTTACAAAACAACTGAAGGTACCATTAATTTTAATTCAATCTCCTCAAATTTATTACAATCTTTTCTGACTACAAAAATGGATTTACAAATCACTTTAACATAGTCTCCTCAAATTTATTTAAATTTTATTCTGATAACATAAGAGTTTTATGAATCATTTTAATACAAATGCCTCAAATTTAACACAATATTTTTATGAAATAATTTGATTTACCATTTTAATACAATCTTCTCAAATTAATTATACTCTTTAATGCCAACATGATTGGATTTATCAGAAGTTTTAATATCATCTACTCAAACTTATTTCAATTTAATTTGTTTCTCTAACACAACTAAGTTTACTTGGCACTCCAATAGAATCTCCTTAAATTTACTGCAATCTTTTTTCCTGACAACACAAAGGAATTAACCATTCATTTAATACAGTCTCCTACAAATAATTTTAAGTCATTTTAATCCCAATTGTACATTTCTATTTGACAATTTCTATTTTGATCCAAAATCTGCATAAATAGTAAGTCTTATGACCACTTTAAAATAACTTAAATCAGCATACATTGATAGAATCCTTCTTTAAAATAAAAATTAACAATTAAGTACATGTGTATCACAAATTTTGAGTTTAGTTAAAGTTAATGTAAAAATATCTTTTCCAAGTAACTCTCTCACTATTTACCCAAACCTGAGAGTGCGAGAGCTGACGTACCTGGACAAGAACATGGCCTAGCTGCTCACTAGTTTTCCCATTTTCTCTGTTCTGTAAAATGAAACCATAATAACACCAGATGATTTAGTAATAGAAACAAACAATCATAAATTTTCATCCCATTATGCAAGTGGTTTTGAGTTAATCCGATAATGCATCTGACCTTATATCACTTTTCTGTGTCATGAATTATATGTCACATGATCTTATGTCATTTTTCTGTCATAAATTATATATCTCACATGCCTTATGTCACTTTTCGTGTCATTAAGTATATGTCACATGACCTTATGTCAATTTTCTGTGTCATTAATGAAGGATCAATCTCAGTCAAGGCCTCATTAATATCAAGCTTGGATCTAGAATGCTGTCAACTGATCTTAGTCAAGGTAAATTAATATCAAACTCCGATTTAAAATTCTGACAATCAATCTCAATAACTCCACTATTTGATAAAGATAGCAGACAATTAAACTCAGCCAAGGTCTCAAGAAAATTAAGTTGCATGCCAAAGTTAGCTGAAATTTAAAAATTATGGAGTCAGTGTATGAAGAAAAAATGTGCAAGTCTGACAATCAGGTGCTATAACTCTGCTATACAATGATAAAGAACACTGACAATCAAATTCAGCCAAGGTGTCATGAAAATCAAGCTGCATACCAAACTTGGCTGGAATCCAATGATAATTATGTGAATCATTCTGTGGAAACAAATATTCTGGTTTGACAATATGGGCCTGTAACTTGATTCAATTATGATGCAAAATGCTGACAACAGAATTCAGTTATGGATCCATCAATATCAAGTAATATAATACACATAGTTGAAATCTCATAATAATCAAGGGAATTACATTCATTTAAATTCCCTTATAATTAGTAGCTGGAACAAATTACTCTTTAAATTGCTACTTAATTTCATTTTTAACAGTGCACTTATGATTTTTATGATTTTATTGCATACAATATTTTTACTATATATCTATATTTTAAATCAGATGTATGGACTATGTAGTCTGAAATAAAGAATTCTTATCTTTCTTATTATATTTATTGTGCAGAAAAGAAAGAAGTGATTTTGATAATAAAGGGCTATAACTCTGTTAAAGGGTGAGGAAGAAGGCTTACAATCAAATTCAGTTGAATAATAATGAAGGGAATCATTGTACTGTAATTAAAGTGTGTGGGTGGATGTGTATGCCAATCAAAACTTTGCTTTCAAATGATGTAGAAGGCTGACTGGCAAGGTCTCACAAAGCTTCCAATCAAAATTTTGCTTAAAATTCAATAATATTTAGGGGAGTTATTGTATGGAAAAAAATGTGGGTGATTGTGACAACTGGGGACTGTGACTACTCTGCCAAACTGTGGGTGATTGTGACAACTGGGGACTGTGACTACTCTGCCAAACAATGTGGGTGATTGTGACAACTGGGGACTGTGACTACTCTGCCAAACAATGTGGGTGATTGTAACAACTGGGGACTGTGACTACTCTGCCAAACAATGTGGGTGATTGTAACAACTGGGGACTGTGACTACTCTGCCAAACAATGTGGGTGATTGTAACAACTGTGGACTGTGACTACTCTGCCAAACAATGTGGGTGATTGTGACAACTGTGGACTGTAACTACTCTGCCAAACTGTGGGTGATTGTGACAACTGTGGACTGTAACTACTCTGCCAAACTGTGGGTGATTGTGACAACTGTGGACTGTAACTACTCTGCCAAACAATGTGGGTGATTGTAACAACTGGGGACTGTGACTACTCTGCCAAACAATGTGGGTGATTGTGACAACTGGGGACTGTGACTACTCTGCCAAACAATGTGGGTGATTGTGACAACTGGGGACTGTGACTACTCTGCCAAACAATGTGGGTGATTGTAACAACTGGGGACTGTGACTACTCTGCCAAACAATGTGGGTGATTGTGACAACTGGGGACTGTGACTACTCTGTTAAACAATGTGGGTGATTGTGACAACTGGGGACTGTGACTACTCTGCCAAACAATGAAATATAATACTGGCAATCAAACTCAAATTAAGTTCCATCAAACTGCATGCCATGTCTGGTTGAAATTCAATAATAATTATAGGAATTATTATGCAGAAATGAAAGTGGAACTGATGGATGGAAAGATAAAAAATTGGGCAAATAGACAGGCCAGATTTAAAAGGGATTTCAAGCATACAGAATGCACTTTTGTGTTGAATCTCTAGTGAATAAAATAGTTTTTAGATGATTATTAATTAAAATCATTAAACTAGTTACAGTCAAATGTTTATAGATATCCACCCTAGAATTCTACTGTGGCACTAGCTTTTCCACTGAAATATTTGCCACTACTGGCACAATGTTTGTTGAGGCCACACTATTTATTCTGGATGCACTAGACCATATAAACATTTCTATAAGAACAGTTCAAATAATGGACACTCTTAAGGGTTTGATATTGAAGGCATGTAATTAATACAAGTTGACAGGATTAACATCTCTGGTGAATTGTACAACAATATTGTACAGACCGATCTCACCTAAATCATACATGCATCATACTACTTGTGTGTCAGAGAAAATAGTACAAAACATCTTAATCTCAAAGTTTCCTTCAATTTAGTAATATCACATATTAATTTAGATTAATCTTTATAACAGTTAACATATCTGTGTATCAATGTTTAATGACAATAGAATCATGGGACAAACATCAATTAGAATATTTGCATTCAATCATGACAGTAAAAGAGATTTACCATACCAGACTAAGACACTATGCACCATATCACATTTAAGGGACAATATTTGCTATGCTGCACTCAACTAAGTGGCACTGAAACTGATTCAGTAATATATACCACTCCATTGAATCTACCGTAATACATAGTGAAAACTGCTTAAAATGTGATATAGCAAGTATACCATCTTGGTCAGGTTCAATATTAACTGTTACCATATAAGTCAAATATGAAATGTGTGATCTACCCTATGAATATTAGAAATCAATAATTATCTTTATTATGGATCTGTGTACATTTATCTTTTCTTCTAAATGTAATAAATAAATAAATAAATAAATAAATAAAAAAATAAATAATAACTTTTAGACACTAAAAAAGGTACTCTTGTAAAATATTATGAAACTTTACTTACAGATTTGTTAATACTGGCAAGTAATGAAGCTAGTCTCTCCACACAATCTTTTTTGACAAGCTGCTTGACAATGGATGAGTTCCCACTCAAGAACTTGAAAGCGCCTATACAGTAGATAAGAGCCTCGTGTGAGGTATTATGGTCAATCGACTGTAATGTGTCCAACAGTAAATCTGAAAAGAATACAAACATACCAAATTTATCAGACACAAAGACAAAGATGGTAGTTAAAGCCCATCACATATTTTTAAAATCAAATTATACATGAAACTGACATACCTATCTCAAACACCAAATGTAAAATCAAATTATACATGAAACTGATATACCTATCTCAAACACCAAATGTAAAATCATATGATACTTATGAGAACACAAAGGATCACAAAATAAAAGCAATTAGGTACAGATGTTGAAACTCCAATTAAGGTATATAGGAATAAAAAGATAAAGGTAAAAAAAAAACAAAAAAGTTTTAAAGAACAGGGTTAACATTTGCTCATGACTGCATTCTGTCAAGAAGTGATAACAGATGTTAATTCCAGAACTCATCAATACAGAACTGTATCTGGTTGAAATCCAACAATCCTTTATAAACATATGCTGCAATAATCAAGGACAATAATACCTGTAAATGGTATGGAAGCTGGAAATTATATTTATTCAAGGCTGGAGGACAGACAATCAGGGCTACAACTCTTGAACAAGAAGTAATGGAACACTGGAAATACAACTCATAGTCTCACTGACAAAATGTTATATGTAATACCTGGTTAAAATATATTTTAGCCAAGTTGTGCTTTGGAAACTAAAGTAAGGAGGAAAGGCAATAATGGTCTTAACTTCTGGAAAGATGCCATGATGATGGAAATAATATTCTTTTAAGAACTTGTAATATAAATTTGTATGCCATTCTGGATGAAATCATTAGTAGCAGCAGTGCTAATAATAACAATAACAACAACAACAACAATAATAATAATAATAATAATAATAATAAATTTACTTAAAGAGTTAAAACCACTAGTTATATAAAATAAATAATATACTTTGAGTCATTCTCATATACATGTACAGATATGTAAAATGTGCAATGAATTACTACCACCTGACATATACTTGCTCACTTACATGTATCTATACATATTGTCAAGTACACAGAAATGCAATGCCCAGACTAGGACACATGTAAATTGTATACATACTAACATATGAAACTACTATCAATATTCACTAGTCAAATTTAAACTCATGCATAACACATACCAATATATATTTATATACAAATATGTAGCAGGAGGAGGTAAATAGGTCAGGTGGTATTAATTAGGATTAGATTTCATCCATTTAATACACCTATGGTGAAAATGTGACATGCTCAAAGATTCTTGAGATCATTTGGGATATAATTAAATATTTGTTTTTTCTTTGCCTTTGGAATTATGAAGTTATTGGCTGTCACTGATGTAAGATTTGGGGTGTTACTAATTTCACCAAGAAATGGGGGGCAGATTAAAAGAAACTGTATACATTATTTTTGCTTTTTGAAGGTATGTTGTTCTTCAAAAGGTAGGATTTTTAAAGTATCAATTGTCTCTGTAATATTTTGAATTATACCATGGTCAATTACTGCAAATTAAATATCTTCTTAACATTAATATCAGATGTATTTGCCCAATATTATATTACAATTTTCAGTGAGGTAGATGTATCTCTTGTAAAAAATGACAGAATCAATCACTTTATTTTTCATACAAGCCTGAGTTTGATTTCTATATAATAAGACTTTTATTATCAGACCAAAATAAATTATTTTGTCAATGTCAACAAGAATTCAAAAATTTTGTCCTTGGAAATTTTTTAAAGTGTTTTCAATATTATAGAAAATGCTCAAGTTATGTAATTTTAATTTATTCTTTTGTTTTTATTAATGAAACCTTTGTTTTTAATCTGTATTTACATCTGAAGCTTGTTTAATGTCATTTAAAGATTATGTTCTAATTTAGTCATTTATACAAACAACAAACTAATATAGAGTTAGTGGCATACCACAATTCTTTTTTTTTTCATATTTATTTCCATTCAAGTGACTTTTTAAAATCTGCCATTCAAAAATGAAGTAAATGTAACACAACAATGATAACTTTTCATTTTTCTTGGAGTAGTTCATGATCTACAAGATCAAACACTTTTCAAAACTCAACCATAACAACAAGCCCAACTAAACTTCCCTCATCTAAGTAATATAATGCTTTCCAAACAGAAAATTCATAAACACTTTAATGATTGGGCCTGAGAAATAAATTTCCTAGACCTCAAATATAGACAGCAAAAATAAGAATCTTACATACATAATGAGGAGTGATACAAACAAGTATTGAAACACCCTAGGTTAGCAATACAACAGAGTAACATCATGCCAATAGTCCTGGGACCATACAACAATAAAAAATGGTTTGAAATAATTTTTAATGGAGTGAATTTTTATATAGAAATGTCAAATTTCAAGGATTTCAAGGCCTTGAATTTAAAACAACAAAATTACAGTATTTTTAAGGTTTTCATGAAAACTTTCAAACCCAGTTCTCAAGAAAAGGCTAAGTACCAACTTTAGTATAAATCAACAACTCCAATAAAGTTAAGATGCAAATATCAAGATTAGAAAGAGCTAAAACTAATGATACTACTAATTAATTGATTATTGAGCACTGATTACTTCCTGTAATATACAAATGATTATGACTTCTAAGACTGATTACAGTAAAATACATTTCTACATCATTTCATCTGTTTCTGACTTAAACTACTTGGAGCTTTTAAAAATAACAAAGCACCACGATGATAAATATATTTTTTGAAACTGATCATGAATTGTACAAAATGAAAATTAGGATAAATCATGCAATTTTATCTGGTACCCATCACTAAATCCAATAATCCTTCCTAAAGTTGGATGAGTAATTAGGTCAGTAATGGAACAGTGAAAGCAAACTCATTGGAGGTCTTATTGATACAAGGATGCATGCTGAATTCAGTAGAAATCATACAAGCCTGTTAATGTTATGCTGCGGAAAACAAAGGAAGGAGAATAGTAAATCAGGGGCAATAAATTCTGTCAATGACGATTACTAGAAATGAAACTCAATGTCTCATTAATATAATGCTGCATGCAAAATTTCATTGAAATCAAGAAATCTCTAGTAAAGCCATAATGATGAAGACACCTCTATATGATGTAGTGGACATTTAAATAATTCATAGTCTTTTAAAGATAAACTGCAAACTTTAATTAAAATTCAACTGTTCTGTACAACTTTTTCTGTAAGATGTTTACCAAAGATTTTTACCAATTATGTTGACTGTCTATATTTAGAAACAGCTGTTTCAAGGTCATTGTTTTTTGTACCTTCATCCATATTTGAAAGCAAAACATTAATTTTCCAATACTAAAAAGTCTTTACACCAGGATGCTTTTGGCTACATTTTGTAGAGCATGGGTGGTGAAATTTGTTAAAATTTTTTTCAGATGTTCTTATAGTAATAACAACCATATTTGATAGCAGATGTGATTAATTTAAAAAAAAGTCCTTTACGCTAAAATGCTTTTTATCAAAGTTGGTTAGATTCTGTTAGTTGTTTTTTTGTGTAGAGTAAAGAATGGTCTATGACAAAAACTGAAACATTGCAAGGGGTCATGGGGAGGGGGGTCTACGGCAGCAACTTGATGTTCCTTATGCATTTTGTGCAAATTGATGTGGTTTTGGAAATATGTACTTCATGTTTATTAGTTGCATCTGTTCTAAATGTAAGAAGAAAACTCAAGTTTTAATATTTAAATGAAAGCGTTTTCGCAAATTGCAAGTATAGTCTATTCCTATCATCATGTGTTATGAAAATTCCAATTTATACTGCTTGCTAACCGACTTTGCTTTTACATGCATGGACATTATCAGTTTAGTAATGTATAGAAATATTGATATGTAATTTTTTTACTTGCAGTCATTATCATATATCCAGTCAAACACAATATCTAAAATTGATAAGTAATTAATACTTCAAAAACATCATAATATTTCACCATACAGCAGCATACTGTGTTTAAGGTAAGACACTCTGTATCTCCAAAAATAGGTGACTATGTTAGTCTGACATTTATGGCCTTACAGAAGAACTGCAGCTTTGTGTTATCAAAATGATTAACCATTTTGTTTAAAAAAAACTTATTAAAATGATATTTTGGTAGCAAGGCCAGCTAAAAATGGCTTATCTGCCCTTTGTCCTGACATACTTGAGTAAGGTGTTTCTCAGCATCACCTATTTCTGAGGATGTATACCTGTAATACTTTCAAAACACAAGAATGAGATTTCAATAATTATTTTTGTTTTTTATAAATTCTGTGGAGATGGATGGGTTGTTGGTTTCAATATCATCCAATGCAGACTGATTTAAATTCAGTCACACGTTCTTTAAGCTCATTTTTGTCTGATACTAGTAAGTTGCAGATTGTGTAGATTATTATACAATCATGACCAAAATTACTCCTATTAACTCCATGAATGTTTTGACAAATCAGTGTCACCCCACCATCTTAACTGAAGAGTGAAGGATTGCTGTCCTCCTGCACACTCTGGGTCAAGGGTTGTGATGATGCCACATTGTCTCCATGTGTACAAAACTGGAGGGGTCCCGAATGGCCGAATGGTCTAAAGCGCTGTCCGTTACGGATCACTGACATCTCACCTCTGCATGTGTTCGAGTCTAGGATTCGGCGAATGTGGATATGTGAGAAAGCTTGCCATTAGCTTCTCGTGGGTCGGTGGTTCTTTCCGGTGATTTCCCAGTTTCTTCCTCCACCATCAATACTGGCCGCCATGAATAGCCTATCAAGTGCTGAAAAATGGCGTTAAGCCCAACAACAACAACAAAACTGGAAGGTTTCGTCAAGTCATGTCGAGCATTGGATTATGGTCCAGCTGGAGAATGGGTGGTACCATGCCAAATGGCTCCAACTTTGATGCCAGTATAGAATGTATTGGTATCATGAGTATATTTGGTCTGGCTTGTGGGACAGATAGCCTGGACATTCTGCTGGATGTGGGATATTGTTTCTGTAAGAAATGTCCATCAACATGCTGTTCTTCCATCCAAGATGACAGATTTATGAATCCATCCAACATTGTCCTGATGGTTGGTCTGGTTGGTCAGCAGCAAGGATGGCATACAGCATATAATATATGACAAAGTTAAAGTGAGAATATAATCCCTGATAATCATTTCAGTGTTTCATGATCCATGCATGAGCTATGATTTAAGTTTCATCCTACTCACACATCAATATTCTTGATGTCAGAACTTGCTGTAGTATGTCTGTTATATCAGCCTGGCATGACTTCAACTTAACCTGAAGTCACCATCATTGCCTCATCTGGGGTGAGAGTATACAAATGGTCAACAATTCCAAATTTATATGAATACTCAGTACTTTGTGTTCATCAGATTCCAAGCATGCCTTTTATTCTCAGCCTTTAATTGCCTTTTCAAAAGATTGGACGATATGTCTTCTACTCCCATTGCACAATGGGTGTATGAAAGAAGATTTTATGCAGGAAAGAATGGTGTTGTGGTTGTCCTTCATCTGCACTTCTTGCAAATGAGTGACTGACATCTCTATAATGAAATAGGACAAAAAAATCCATGTGCATACAACAAATAATAAATAAACTGTTCAAATAGGCGAACTCACATTACTGAGATGACTTAGGAAGTGTGACCCAAATTTAAAAGTGCTATACAATTACACTGGTGTAAATTTGAGTGTTTCTGATCAACATCACATGGACAAAAATAACTAGTAAAAAGTTGCATAAATACAAATAAATTCAGTGCGAAAATGGACATGGTGTATACACCGGTTATATGAACCTTTTGACTCATTATACCACTAAAAATAAATGCTGGATAGTTAATAATAATTCTAAATTGCAGTGGAGTCTTTGGAGGCACTGTTCACAACTCCAAGCAGAACTGGCAATTTCCGGAATACAATTTGATAAAACGTGGAAAGGGGAGTTAAGCTGTAAGAGTTATTTCCCATTGCTGTAAGATAAACAGATGGAAGACAATTTTTTGCATCTTTCAAAGATGGTTGGATTCTGAAGTAGCAGAGAGTAATTTCCCTAATGTTAGAGTGATGTAGGAATTCTAAAGTTAAAGTGATGTAGGAATTTATTTGACAGAGACACTTTGCAAGGTATAGTCATTTGGTGCATATATCAACTGCAAAATACTTTAACATTTAAAAAGTATTATTTTGTGAGTAATGAAAATCATAGAGACTGATAGTCCAAAATAATAAAAAAATTTTGCTCAAAATGTGAGATGTGCAGGCATTAAAGTTAATAATCTTTAAAAATCTAGGATTATAGTGAAGGTAGTAAAATCTCATGTATTCTCCAACAAAGGTAAAATGCTTAATATTTTGTTAACCTTCTTCAAGGAATTATGATTTACAAAAGAGGGTAAAGAAATTTAAAAATTAATTTAGATGTCAAAAAACTATTTTGGAACTTTTTCCAATTCTTTATATAAAACTATCTACAATGAAAAATCATCAGATAAGGGTTTGATCATAATGTAACAAGTAACCTGCATTGGTAAAATAATAAGCCAACTATTTCAGACACTAGGTTAAAGCACAGACTATGATAATTTAGATGACTGTATTCAAGCCATTTTTCTAACTTTTTTTTACCAATATCTGCAAACAAATTTGAAGAAATAACTTTTGCACACAAGTTCATGTCTGCAAAATTCTTTATCACTAAAAGTCCAAGTCTCTGATGTTCCCCCATTACCATTCATGGACTCAAAGAAAGCCAGATTAACCATCATAAGAACCTTTGCAATCCTATGTCACCATCACATACTTAAATGAGGGTTTTATACTGTATGTACCCACTCATAAGAGAAGTCCAACTGCACAGACCATGACCTGCCATTGCATAATGTGCTGGCAGATCAGGGTCTGTGCAGTTTGCTAGGAGTAATCAGTATAAAAAACAACATTGACCTTGACAGGTCACCATCTATCTTGTTTGCAACCTGACGACTTCAAATCAAGTGCAGATGGTAATGTTACTACTAGAGAAAATGTTAAATGAAATCAATTATGCCATTTCATGTAAAAGGCTGAAACCTGGTTATGCTTAAATATCATACATATGTACAAGAACATTTGGTTAGTATTATTACCATTACATACTCACTTATATGTCAAGTCAAACTGCAAACTGCAAAGAAACAAAGATCCTGATCTGCCTTAGGATAATGTGCCTGTCAATCAGGGTTTGCGTTGCTTGTTCTTCTGATTACACCTATCAAACTGCACAGACCCAGATATGCTGGCACATTATGCCACAGCAGATCTGGGTCTCTGCAGTTTTCAGTTGGACTGTATGAATATACATGGTAAGCTTGTGGTATTTTGTAATTAATCTATTTTTCCAATCTTTTTCTTCAGTGCAGTTCTCTTATGAGCAAGTATATATGACACTAAAAGATGTTCACTATTATAAGATGTTCACTATTCAATCTATTTAAATGCTATTACAAATCAAAGAGACTAAAGCGGTTCCAGAAAAATATGATCAAACTCCAGTACAGTTCTTACCTAACATGTTTCCTTCCAAAAAAATGGCATCATTTTTCTCGTTTCTACTGACTTTGAAGACCAGCTTACATACATTCAGCAGATTATTACCACTCACTTTGAACTGTAAAGTAGAGGAAAAGAAAATGAACTATATTCTGTGGGTAAAGCAAAACATGGTAAATTAATAAATAAGAAAATGAATACATGAGTCAGTGGTTTGGTTGACAATTGACCATAAAAAGGGGATATGCATATGGGGTTCAGCTGACAACAGAAGCATACATGACAAGTCTCTAAGAGGTATAAGCATATATATTGCTTTTGTAAGTGGAAAAAAAGCATAATTTGGTAATTACATGCCATAAATATATCACACTCTATGAAAAAAGATACATTTTTTTGCTATTAACACAGCTATGCAACTGGTCAAAATTCTTGTCACAAAGGACAAAATCCATGTGGATTAGAAACCTGAATACAAACACAAAATACACTGACAAATTATTTATATTTAGCACTCACTGTAACTAGTCTACATGTGTAACTTCTGCTAAGTGATCATTAACCAGAAATCTTGAATTCTGCAATGAGCATGACATGTCCAATTTAAGAGCTGTATTAAAATACACTCTTTTTTTTAAAGTTTGTAAAGCAGTGTTGATATGTAATTTTTCTTATCTGACATGTTTTGAAGTTTGTAAAGCTCAATCTCCTCTAACATTTTCCATCATTCAAGATCCACAACTGACACAATAAGGCATTTGACTTAAAATCTGATGCCATTTTGGTTAAGTACAGACTGGTCCACAATCTAACTAGGTCATCAATAAAATTAATCTGTGCGAAAAAGTTCATTTTTGAAGAAACCCATGTTTAATTGGAAATGGGTCATATACAGCTGCTATAAACAGCAGAAAATGAAAGTGCTCTTACACTATTCTTAACCCTTTCATGACTACAGACCGAAAAATCGGTCCAGGGGAAGTAAGTCCGAAAACACTATGGACCGAGTTCTCAGTCTAGGGCAGAGTTCTTTCTTAACATTATAGTACCCGACTAAATAACTTTCAGGATACCTCTAATAACTTCCTTCTTGTAATGTAGATGTTATATTTGGATTATCTCGTGAGTTTAGCTTATATACAATTAGAAATATAAAACAATGTACAAACTTTTAATGTGTTTTCCGAATGCTGAAATTTGTTTCCAAAATGGCGGAGTTTGAACAAATTTCAGAGGAGGTTATCAAAGGATTTGAATAATTTCGACCTGGTAAATTTGGATGAAAATGAGAGAAGATGTCTGGAGAGACAATGGAATGCACTTGTGGGTGACAGTGATTACGATGAAGAAAACATTGAAGGTTTTGAACCAGAGGAATTGTGCGCACCATGTGGTTTTGTTTGGACAAAGCCCGGAAACCAAAGAGATTTGTTTCAGTTTTCTGACAGAATTGGGCACACCCGAGTGTTTGATGGCTCCAGGAAAGCTTCGGAATATTTTCAAATATTCTATTCAGATGAAGTTTTTGGAAAAATTGTCCGTTTAACGAACTTCAATGCGACGATCAAACGTGGCAGAGCGTTATAGGTGTGTGAACAGATCTCACCTTGGAGATCATTTTGGTTCATTTTATAGAATCTTATATATAATGGACACCATGAAAGAAAGACTTGTATTGTTACTGTGATTATTCACTAATACATCTAGGGTCAATTGAACACGTTTTGAAAATTTTCTAAGTTTTCTAAGAGATAATAAAATAATTACTTGTATATTACCTGTTTTGTTACCTGTTTGCACCTGCATCTTAACATTACATCTAGTTGTAATAGATGTGCACATTTTAATGAATTAGTCATAAAATTTGATTTTTAACATTGATTTTGACACCTAATCCAGCCATATATCTTTAACATTGACAAAGTTATGTTGTTTCAAAGTCTACAAGTCATTTTGTTTTACAACTCCAAAGTTTTTTAGTGTTGAGGACTCTATGCCTACAATGTTACTTTTAGTGATGAAAGGGTTAAGTAACAGTCACCCTTTTAAGAAAATTCTCAAATTTATTAATTATAAATAAATAGATGATCATAAAAATGACAATACTTTTTACAGCTTTATATTTATTTTATTTTATAATGTACCAAAAAAGTGTAATCGATATACAGGCTAGTGTAAGGAGTAATTTGTAATAAAAACATAATGATTATGCCAAAAGTATAATGGTTGGTGCAGCAGTGGTGTATGCATGAGAGCTCTTCTGACTACAGAAGTGGTGCATGTACATGAAGCTCTGCTGACCACAGAAGTGGTGTATGTATATGGGGCTCTGCTGACCACAGAAGTGGTGTATGTATATGGGGCTCTGCTGACCACAGAAGTTGTGTATGTATATGTGGCTTTGCTGACCACAGAAGTGGTGTATTTATATGTGGCTCTGCTGACCACAGATGTAGTGTATGCATATGTGGCTCTGCTGACCACAGAAGTGGTGTATGTATATGGGGCTCTGCTGACCACAGAAGTGGTGTATGTATATGTGGCTCTGCTGACCACAGAAGTGTATTTATATGTGGCTCTGCTGACCACAGATGTAGTGTATGCATATGTGGCTCTGCTGACCACAGAAGTGGTGTATGTATATGGGGCTCTGCTGACCACAGAAGTGGTGTATGTATATGTGGCTCTGCTGACCACAGATGTAGTTTATGCATATGTGGCTCTGCTGACCACAGAAGTAGTGAATACATATGTGAGCCCCACTTAACCACAGAAATGGTTTATGCACAAGAGGCTTGGATGAATACATTTGCAAACTCTTCTATCTATAAAAATATTGGGTCACACTGGGTTATTTGAGGCTGATATAAAATATTTCTTGATATCTGAAAATAAAACAGAAATTACTTTGCTGATGTCTGATCTTTATGGAAAATATTATGTTGTTATGGATACTTTAAGAGCATACAACTTAATGCAATTAAACTGTTTCTTCAATCTTTTAGATGTGTTTATATATCATGTCAAAACCCAACTACATTACCTGAGATACTGATGCAAACACAAAACTTAATAGGACATGTGAATCTGTGGACAGGTACATTTACATAAAAAGTGTTACGATATAAGTTTTAATGACACTTGTGACATAAAAACAATTAAATGAAATCTAATTATTGATAAATATAGATAGCAGCTGTCAAATTCCATTGAAACATATTAAACTTAAAAAAGTTGAAATGATTTAACATACTAATCACTGGAGTTGTACTATCACCACAAATTCCAATCTGCAGATATTTCTAAATTATTGCGTGGTCATCACTTGAAGCAAGTGTTTCTCAAGACAAGTGTTCCATTTGCAGTAAGTACAGTCGTACTTGACCTGCTATTAGATTGTTCCAACTCAAAACTTTTACAGTTTATTTATGAAAACAATCCTCATTTATTGCATAATATACTAATGTAATTATTACTAATGCACACATTACTAATATAAAAGGATCACAATATAAAAGTTATCTATCAGACAGTAACAAAATGCCAAACACAATTACATACAATCAGTACTGAATTGCATTACATTTTATGATACAGGACTTCAAACTTGTATTCATCAGACTGAGACAAATAAAACCATTTCAATAATATAATATGCCATTTGCTGCAAGTGAGGCTGGCTGGAAACCATTTCAAGCTGGCATTCAATGATTTAACAATTGTAACAAAACAAAAGAAAGAACATGATCTTGTAAATTTTTTTATTTTGGTGGTATCAATTTTGTGGTTGTGAGAAAATAAACATTTTTATCAAGATATATATTAGTGGATTTGGAAATAGGTTATATTGTTTCAACAGAAGGATCATCATTCATTAGATTATTAAAAATGTATGACTAAAACAATCAAATGAAAATTGGTAAACCAAGAAATATTGGGAATTCAGAGTAGGCCCAAGATAAAATAGGTCAAAACATAACGAAGCAAATACAATGAAAACCAATGCAAACCAGTCAAAAAATACAAAGAATATCTTTGGGCGGTATTTTACAAAAATATATATTTTGGATCCAAGTCCCAAGATATTCAAACACTTTTTGAAAACGTGGAAAAATGTATGTATAAACCCAATAACTATAAGAAGTGAGACATACAAATGGGGAATGTTTTGCAAGGAGCCCATTGACATACTTTTAAAAACCTATGTTAAGAGAAACCATGAAAAAAAACTGAACTTAATAAAGGAAAGAAAATAAAAGTTTTGAGCCATCCCTGAAGAAAATGATGACCACTTGTACTGCTAATTACTAGTAATTTTAGGCATTTTATTACATCAATAAATATCTTTATATATTTTCTTTTTTTTCTACATTTTAAATGATTTGAACTTTATTAAAGCTGAATTTTAGTCTAGTAAAACCTGGCATAAATAAGCTTAAGTACAAGATCATTAAGCAGTGGAAACAGTTACGAAATGGTATTAACAAACCTCCAGGAATGCAAGAATGCTGGTTGACTAACTGACTTAACATATATTCTGATAAAACCTACCGACAAAATAAGCCTTGCTAACTTCAGCAGTAATCTTGGTTCTTCAAGGTCTAGCATCTTGAATATAGCCTTCAGCACTGTGGATCTCTGTTTATAGTTCTTTCCTAGCATACCCTTCTTTTCCAAAGTGTTATAAAGTGTATCAGACAAATCACAAATCTTGTCAACCTCTTTCCCTGAAAAAGACAACAGCACATAACACCTAAGTGATCTAAAACAAAAAATAAGAATAAATACCGATATCAAGTTTAATACAATTATTATAAAATCTGACTAGTATGCTTATTTACTCCATGGCCTAAAGTTCAATTCTCAGTTCAATTTAAATTCTAAATTGAAAGTTCAATTCTAAATTTAATTTAAATTCTAAAGAGCCATGACCACACATAAGAAACCAATTTTTGGAGTAAATATGTTTCTTCAATAATACTTATCCATTGTAAAATATTAGTAGAACATCTACCACCTCACAAATCCATCTCTCCAATGCTAAAAGAGATGTCCAAAAAATCTTCTGACATATTTTAACAGCAAAAAGTAAACCAAAACAATCTTCTGATTGCTGATATTTAAGTTAAATTAGAGTGGTCTCCACATGAATAGAGGGCCTGCAGTTACTACTGGGTCGGATGTGCATGCTCTTCCAAGGATGTGATTGTAGGTAGTGCTTGTAAGGGTGTGACCATATTATAAACAGGTAAGCAAGTATTAAAAATAAAATATTTTACTACAAAATTTGATTTCTTCTTCAAACATTTTGTGTGAGGAGAATTGGTAAGAGACCAAGGGAGTTAAATCCCCTAACCCTGGAGTTACCTGTGTGTCTCAGCTTTGAGGTTAAATGGATAATCCACAAAATAATGGAGAACAAAGCCTAAGCATAAACATTCTAAATTCCTTCTTGAAGTAAGCACTACTTCATAACCTGAATGTTAGAGTGTGTGTGGCGGGGTCTGCAGATTACCTTGCGACAAAGTGTCCAAAGAAGATGGCACTTTCAAGACCAATGACTGATCCCCATGAAGGGAAGGCTGTTCTTAGCGATGGAACCTTGGTTATCATAAGAGAAACTGAACAATAATATGTGAGAATGCATTTTTGACACAAGAACAGTATGACTGAATGTGCCATCCATACAAAAAGGCCAGCGTGGGCATATTATGGGCTTCTGGTTTTTTTTCTTCTGGTTATTTTCTTTTCATCTACTAGGAAGACAGATTTTTTCTTATGAAGATGAGGATAATTTCTGTGCCCCAAAAGGTAAGCAATGCAATTGAGACAAGTATTACTGATATTAAACAAGAAATTCAAAGAAATTATGTCTTTGCCTGCTTGATAAAGGTATGATTTTACTTTCTAATAACCAGGAAAACCTTTACCAATGTTGACAATGACAACACTGCCACCCACTACAACCACTGGAATGAGTGACCCATATATCTCAACTATGCTGAAGCAGGTGAGGAATATGCACCACTGTAGTGGAGTCTGACCCTGAACTCCATAGGAGGCATCTCTGCAGGTGGCAATGAATTATGGGTTGGAAGGAAAGAATAACTGCAGGAGAAAGAAGACATAGTACTGAAATGATTACAGCCACATACAGATGGTTGATTTTCTAAATTATTAATCCAAACTTTTTTAAAGAAATGAAAATAACTGATGATATATAACATGCGTAAAACATACTTTTTCCTAGTGCTGCCATTTCTTCTAATAGCGGCAATATGTGTTCTTGATAGGATTTGTTCATTTCCTCATTGTCCTCTTCTCTTCTTCCTGCACTGCCTGCAATATATACAAATTTGTACAGTTTACTATCAATCACAATGAAAGGCTAATTTTATAGTACAAGATGCATATTCTTGATACAATCAAATTTAGTTAACTTTATCCAAGCTAGAGAAGTGGTCTGCAATTTACCTCGAACACCCCTACATCACATTCCACCATCATGATGGGGATGTCTGTAGTCAAAAGTGCATAACTCTTCTCAAAACAGTAAGAGTAAAAAGCCTTATCAACATGCATGTCCTCTGAGGATGAATATAATATGTTTCATAGCAATCAGCTAAAAACTGAATGAGCAACTGCATTCCACACAATCAGTCATACACTGCATCCAGCTGCAGCTCAAAAAGGTCTCTCACTCTTACAAAAACCATGGAAACAGAAATTTGTCAGTATGTACATTTATACAGGATGACTGTAATATGTACCAAGTTTCACAGCGATTCATAAAAAAACTGCAAGACATGCTGCATTCACAAGATTCTATCAGCTTAAAGACATAAAGGACAACACTAACAAAAACTGTGGGAGCTCTGTGTTTTTTTTTCCACATGCACATCTTCAAATAATGGCCATAACAAAGCAGAATGTTTCATTGTGATCCACTGATATCTAGGGAGATTAGTTGCGTCAAATGATTTTGCCATCTGAATAATGATCCACACCACTTCCCACATTTTGTGGTGATCCAATGAAATCTAGGACTAGTTTTGCTTTGTTTGTTTTGTGTAGTTAAACATGATTTTTCAGAACATGATAAGCTATACATGGCAGCCAGTGGAGGAAAAATCTGTGAAAACAACGGAGGCAATGCTGAGCATCCCACCTTGACCACAGTCACCCTTGTGGGAATAAGGATTATTCCCTGTACGAAGGTATACCATGTTTCTGATAACAAACTGGTACAACCGATGCTCACCTAAATTGTGCTCACTTTAAAGAGGTCTGGAGATGATCTGAGCTGCAGCCAACAAACCTACAAGACTCAGTTCTAGTCTCTGCAAAGCTTGCTAACAGAAGCTTGAAAAGGTTGACTCTGTGTGCCAGACAACGGAACTATTATGTCTTGGAATGCCAAATTCCATTTAGAAGGTGAGGTCTACCAAGATAGCTCTAATTTCATGAGTATACTCAATGCCCCGAGATCTGAGTATGCCAAGTCCATTCATTTTAGCCATGTTGCTAGGGCTTCAATATTTATATCCTTTTTCCCTGTCTTGACAGGAAGAAAGGGTCATTGCTATTGACCCACAGTACTTTTTCATGCAATTAGTGTTTTAGCACACAGATTGGGTCCCTTTCTAAAGCATCAGTGAGGGGGGATGGATGACAATTCTTTGAATGCCCATTGATGACAGTCTGGGTTTTTTTGTCATGAAATATGGCTGCATCATCAGGTCACTGAGCCATCTGATCTGAACTGTATACTGATCAGGTCTATTAAAAAGACTGCAAGTCACTGACCCTGCATGCTACATGATTTGTATGAGAGCATCTTCATGGAGGTGCTGGTTAAAGGCTTGAACTTATTTGAAATGAGCCATGTCAGTACTTATGATAAATTCCTTTTGGGAAATGGTGTAAGCAATTTTGGTCTATTAAATACAAAATTGATTGTTAGGTTTGATATATCCTCATAATGACCTAAATCTGCTCTATTGTGATGTCTGATGTGTCTTATATCATGGAGTGATAGCCTTTGGTCATAATGAGCACAAATGTTTTCTTCCTAAAGCATCAGAAAAAAGGTTATCAAATTCTGGGACTGATGAGGCTGTTGATGCTGCTGTGGCACAAGTCTGATAACTTGCCACTTCCCCTTGTACAATTTCAATGTGAAGGGCCTTCTTGTTTGTTGTTGTTGTTGTTATAGGGTTTTGCGCATTTTTCGGCACAAGATAGACTATACATGGTGACCAGTATTAAAGGTGGAGGAAGAACCTTGGAAAACCCTGGGAAAAACCAATGACCCACGAGAAGCTGCTGGCAGGCTTTCACACTTACCCATGTTAGCCGAGTTTGGACTCGAACTCACATAGAGGTGAGATGGCAGTGATCTGTAATGGTCAGCGCTTTTGACCACTCAGCCACTTGGGGCTCCCCTTCTTGTTTGTGAGATTCTCTCTCCATGACAGAAGGCCACAATTCTTTTGTTTGCAAGTCTCTCCTGACAAGAACCAGGCATGAAGGAATAGTCTCCCTGGGATGGATGAAACATCTCCAAATGTGGTTGTTTGAACGGGTTGGGTCTCAGGGGTATTTTCTCTTAGACTGTGCAGACTTTAACCAGAACTTGCATTTTGTCTCATCACTTTCTGAATTATTTTCAGTATTTAGTGCTGAGGAAGGTGGAGCAAAGTGTACAATTCTTGACTTTTCTCAATCAAAATGTTCATGGAAGGGGAAGTCAAACGAGTAGTGGGTTCAATAGATGAAATCTGATGCCTCTCTAAACAACTTAGATCACTGCTTAGTTTTAAGGAAACAGATCTGTCACCCACAGAAAAAATGTTAGCAAGCAGTCAGGATGACATGTCAACATCAGCTGTTAGGTTGCTAGAGAAAGGAGAAACTTTGTTTCTTTCCCTCTCTGACAAACTGCCTTCGGAATTGAGGACAAAATTGTTACCTCTGAGCATTATCCTGCCTATTATCCTTCAGCTGGCAATTGTATTCATACTGTCATGCAATGGCTGATGGCAAGACAAGCTGGAGCAGCAGTACTTGTGATGCCTGCTTTCATACGTCTCAACTTTTCCACCAAACAGCAATGGTGTGGCAAGAGGTACTGAAAGCAGAGCAAAGGCATGATGCGGCTTTAGAATGGAGGAGTGCAGTGGGGATTCCCATGCATGACTGCTGTCTGCTCTTTGCCAGTCAGAATATAGCCAGCAATGACAATGTAGTTGGGAATTCCCATGCATGACTAGTGTCTACTCTTTGCCAGTCAGAACATAGCCAGCAATGACATGTAGTTGTGGATTCCCTTGCATGACTGCTGTCTACTCTTTGCCAGTCAGAACATAGCCAGCAATGACAATGAGGTTGGGGATTCCCATGCATGACTGCTGTCTGCTCTTTGGCAGTCAGAACATAGCCAGCAATGACAATGTGGTTGGGGATTCCCATGCATGACTGTTGTCTGCTCTTTGGCAGTCAGAACATAGCCAGCAATGACAATGTGGTTGGGGATTCCCATGCATGACTGCTGTCTGCTCTTTGCCAGTCAGAATATAGCCAGCAATGACAATGTAGTTGGGAATTCCCATGCATGACTAGTGTCTACTCTTTGCCAGTCAGAATATAGCCAGCAATGACATGTAGTTGGGGATTCCCATGCATGACTGCTGTCTGCTCTTTGGCAGTCAGAACATAGCCAGCAATGACAATGTGGTTAGGGATTCCCATGCATGACTGTTGTCTGCTCAGAACATAGCCAGCACAGCCATATCTAGCACTGAGGAAGTTGTCATCATGCCTTGCACTAACTTGAAGGTGGCATGAATGACATTTTTGTCCACATTGGTCATACTGTCTATTGCAATATTTTTATCCAATATTGAACATGGTAAATGCCTGCAATACCAGTGTTGAGTAAATGAGAATGGTAATTGGATTTCTACAAAGAATACCTTGGAACTGACCAGGTTCCATATTTTATCAGTGAATTAATCAGAAATTTCTTTAATCTTTGTTCACGGTAGAAAAAGACAGAAAGATGGATATTCTTCATCTCCTATCTCCACTGAAGCAGAACTCTGATGATTTTGTTCACAGATGCTTGAAAGCCATATTACGTATGCTCCACTGTAGGACCAGCCTATGGCAAATTGTCAGGAGGTGGGGGTGGAGTTATCCTCATCAGGTATTTTGTCAACATCTGAATAAAACATCCAGAAAGGTAGGAACTAGGACATAGCTCCTATAATAGTCACCATGTCTGTAACTCCAACAATGCCTGCAGAGAAAAAGTGGGTGGCAAGTCATCAATATATTTTCGTCCATTTGAAGCTGACCCAATGTAATGGTGGCTGTGGACACTCAATGCACAAATCTGGGCGGGTGAAGGATGAAACTTTCGGATGTAGATTTCATATGTAATCCATTTCAAAGTACCTTGGACCATCTACTTTCTAACCACAGATTGCACACAATAATGTATTTGTTGATGAATAGGTTTTACATGCAAGGCATGTCCTGTACAAGACTTCATTTGCTTTGAAACACTTGAATTTTACGCATTTTGTTAACATGATTTTTTTTCTCCTGAAAGACAAGATGAGAAATTTGGGAAATAATAAACCAAATTTGTTTCTGCACTTAAATAAACAAAACTTTTTTTAAGCAAGTGAAGAAATATCTGCATCAAAATAAAAACCACTTGCACTAACAATAACATATTGGATCACACATCCAGAAAATAAATATTCATATAAATTCAATTATTTCATACTCTGTATTTTCCAAAAATAATGATCAATGGTTGTCTAATCCATTGAAATGACTTAGATTCTGTGAGAGGTGTACCTCATACCAGCAAATATATCTCATGTCAGCAAATGTATCTCATACCAGCAAATGTATCTCATATCAGCAAATGTATCTCATATCAGCAAAAACAAAAAAACTAGGATCAACCATAGCTACCAAGCATTGAAAAAGGAGATAAGAGAAAGGGTTGGGAGAATTTCTTTCCTTCAACAACATGGCATATAGAATGGTAAGATGAATTTAGTCATCTTTCTGTGATTACTGATTCAAGACTAGAGGTCGGAGTTTCTTCTTAATGTGATCAGGGAATGTATTCACATTATGGAATTGCATCACAATTCTGAAACTTGTGCACACTGAAAGACAATCCCTTGTCATATACAAAGTGTTATGTCTCTATCTTGAACCATGGTTATAAGTTGTGCAACATTTCAAACCCGCACATGCATGAACACTTGTAAGCATGCAATGAAGAGCAGAATTATATAACAACTCTTTTGCCTCCAAAAAAGCAAAGATAATATTTTCTCAATGCTGATTCCTAGCTAAATTCATACTTGCTGGAATGTTATAATTACCTCCCCTGCCAGTGCTGCCTGCACTTGATGTTCTCTTGGTCCCATCACTAACTGTATTCTCCTCTGTCTCGGATCTAGTGCCAGCACTAGAGATTCGTCTGGAGCTTAAAGTGTTACTCACATCATCTGCTGTACCATCCAACCTGCTGTCTGTAGAGGCACTGAAATTACACAAGAGAAACTATACTTATGAGGACTATGTAGTATATGGGGAAAAAAATCACAACTAAACAGAAACAGCATGACTGCAACATATAATGGTATCAGACATTTTTGTTGGGACCATTTTTATGGTTTTCATTATTGTAGTGAGGCATGAATTTAAAAGACCAACAAAGAATTAGCCATGTATCATACCCCTCCTTCCATTTTCTTTCTTTCTTCTCATTACAAATATTAACAAAGCTACTAGTATTTGATAAATGAACACCAATACTGTAATCTGGTAATGAAAGATGACTTTATACACATTTTTTTTTACTTTAGCCCTAAAATGAATTGTAAAGCATTTAATATTGTTCCAATGCATTTATAATGATGAGGAATCTGGTAGTTTTATTTCCATTCACACCCTTAAATGAATATGAGAGATTAGACTATAGAGATATCAAAACAAAAATAAAAAATTCAAATACTGAAAATGAAAACAAAATACTAGTAATGAAATTAAATTAAATTTGAGTACAACTGTTGTAAAAAAAATTCAAATGCTCCTCTAATCACATTTCATTTTATCCAAGCAGTTTTACTCAAAAAGAATAAAAGCAGTAAAATACTATAACTCTATTATTCATGGAATACTATGTATAAACATTAATTATAGCAGAGTATTAAAGCTCATGCTTTAAGAAACAAGAAACAAGGTTTCATCAATACAAAGTCAAAATGTTGATTTTTCAGACAGAACAATTATATCAACATCATGTCAATCATGTCTTATTGTACACACAAATGCTTGCAATCTAAAAGATCTCCAAATTGCAGAATTAAAAAAATCCAGCTTTCTCAAAACCAGTTCTAATTAAGTCAGATCTTTCACTCACTGTCATTTGAGTTGCAACTATTCATTCCTTGTGAACTCTTGTGATAATGAGGTCACTTGGTTTCACTAATAAAGTGCACTGATTATTAACAGTAACATCTTTCTTTTACATGATGGCCTCCATGACCTGTTGAGTATACCAGTTGTGGAAAGTGTGATTTTAATTCTTCTTTTTTTTTTTGTTGTTGTTGTCAAGTCTATGGTTGAAGCTGGTCTGTACATGAGCCAGGCACAAGCAGAGGATTGATTCCAGAGTTTTCAATTTAGTTTTAATTTGGTGGCATCAGCATCTTTTGATTTTGAGTACTCAGACAAAAATAATGGTTGAAGTAAACGATCTTGATAGGTGTTTAATTTATACTGCTAGTAGTGTTGTTTTAGTGTTGTTAGCTGCATCAGCTTCCACTGATGTTATTCACTCTGATGGAAAATAGAATTTGGTAATGTGGGTACTTTCCTCAACAGGTGGACTATTGTAGTGATCAGGGACAGCCTCCCAGTATGGTACAAAATATTGTAGTGATCAGGGACAGCCTCCCAGTATGGTACAAAATATTGTAGTGATCAGGGACAGCCTCCCAGTATGGTACAAAATATTGTAGTATTCAAAAACAGCCTCCCAGTATGGTACAAACTATTGTAGTGATCAGGGACAGCCTCCCAGTATGGTACAAAAAACAATGAGAGAAAAATGTCCAAAGAGCAATAGCATGTATAGCAAGTGCAATAAATACAAATCTTGTGTTCTGTACATTATTGTACAACATGTAATACAAATCATGTGTTCTGTACATTACAGTACATGTAATACAAATCATGTGTTCTGTACATTACAGTACATGTAATACAAATCATGTGTTCTGTACATTACAGTACAATATGTAAAACATGTTCTGTACATTACAGTACAATCATAATATGAATCATGTGTTCTGTACATTACAGTACAACATGTAATACAAATCATGTGTTTGGTACATTACAGTACATGTAATACAAATCATGTGTTCTGTACATTACCGTACAACACGTAATACAAATCATGTGTTCGATACATTACAGTACAACATGTAATACAAATCATGTGTTCGGTACATTACACTACAACACATAATACAAATCATGTGTTCGGTACATTACACTACAACACATAATACAAATTATGTGTTCTGTATATTACAGTACAACATGTAATATAAATCGTGTTCTGTACATTACAGTACAACAAGTAAAACGTGTTCTGTATATTACAGTACAACACTTAATGCGCTTCAGTGTTCTGTCTATTATAGTACAACACTAAATATGTATGTTCTTTACTTTATAATATAACATTAACTACATACCATATATTCTCTATATTTCAGAATTACACTAAACACATGTTCTGTATAATACAATATTGCACTTAAAACAACTGAAATCCAAGTCTTGTGCTTTCTCACGGCAGTATTTTGTCTAACATGTGCCATTAAAGAATCAAATCTTTGTCTGTATAGATATAGATAAATTTTATTTAATAAAAAACATTAGCTTGTTGGAGCAATTAACAGAAACTGTGCAAATCGTGTCACCCCTCTGTCCATTCTTTTATCTTATACAACTGTTATGTAATTCCTGCATATCACATTATAGCTGTCATGCATGTAGTTTCAACATTTTCACTTAGTTTAGAATCTTGTACTGCCTGTTTGTGAGCTGATAAATCAACTTCTGTCAAAGGTTCATATCCTGACATTTCCACGTGCAAATGAATTTGATTTGCCATTTTTTAAATACCAACTACAAAGCATCTCATTATTTTCCTTCATTTCCTGTCATGGTCAATATTTTTCCTATCTGATCTTAAGGAGTACTGTTTTTTTCTCTTAGTACTGCATGGACCCTCAGTTCAGCACAGCAATCATTAGGCACATCATCTCTAGCTTAGACTGATATGTGATTAGACTGAGAACTTGCTCACCATCACTGCACCAATTGATATAAACTTCTGTACTTGGGCTGTTATTATAAGTATTACAGCTAAAATAATGAAAGGAGTCCAAGTTAGAACCGGTTTTGTGATTTAATGCATTTAATCTGATAAAACCAATAAATTTGAATTTTGTGTAGTGACACCAGATACTATTCAGTGCATTATATATTTATTTTGGTAGCTCACATAAAAAATGCTGATTCGAAAGTTCTCTTTATTTAATGTGACAATAATTGTTTCTTGCCCACTATATAAAGTTATCCTAAGATTTTCTCGGCACTAAACATTTATTTTACCCTAAAGCAAATTATTTCATGCACTTCCATTGTTGTATTGTGCAGATAACATTAGTGTAGATACAGTAATGCATGAATTGCATGGAAACTCGTTACATTTTTTTAATATCAAAATATGATATGTTTGATGAATGAGATGAACTTATCCATGTATATAGACTGGATATGGAAAACTAACAATCTGGGAATATGATTTGTATTAAGGACTCAGAAAACTTCATCCCCGGCACAAATCATATTTCCTTGCTTTTGATTTCTGTCTCCTACCCAAACAAATTGGAGAAGATACTATCAACATAAAAAGACTGACTTTTTTTACCCAATAATAAAAAAATATAGAAACCACGTAAACCCTTACCTTCTTGGTGGATATCGGACAGATGCTGAACTAGGAGCCCTATTAGGGGTAGCTTCCCTGCCATCTCCCTCTCCTCTCTCCTCCACTGAAATTGGACTCCTCTCCTTAGGCCCACTATGAATCCTTCTGGGGGTATCCTGGGGAGCACCTTTAGATGGTGATGACACTGGAATGATTACATATGCATATGAAAATGGGGAGGTTTTGATAAAGATAAGCCATGAAGTACATAAAACAATGTCATATATAAAAATAATGATCCAAGTAAAAGATCTGACAGAAATATCCATTGTTCTGCTACCTAACTTGGTCATTTGCACACAAGATGAATATAATCTGTGCATTTCCTGATAGTCATAGTAAAATCTTCTTCAAAAGGGGCTCTCTCACAACTAGAACAATTAGCAATATGTGCATTGTAAAGGGTTCTGCTCACAACTAGAGATATCAGCAATATGCCCATCACACAAGGCTTTGCACACAACTAGAGATATCAGCAATATGCCCATCACACAAGGCTTTGCACACAACTAGAGATATCAGCAATATGCCCATCACACAAGGCTTTGCACACAACTAGAGATATTAGCAGCATGTGCATCAAACAATGCTCTGCCACAATTTGCTCCTACTGACAGCTTATTGATCTTGAGGACTTTTTTAAACAGAGGAACTTAGACAGAGGAAATTGTGCTGTGAAAACATTAATAAATTGGCAATTAGGGGCTATAACTTTTCTAAGTATTGATGTGGAATCATTAACTAAACTCATTAAAGGTCTCATTATTATAAAAGTGCTTAATAAATCTGGCTAAAACCAAATTTTTCTAAGTAAAGTTGTGCTGCAGAAAACAAAATGGATGGGCAATCAGGGTCCATAACTCTTCTAAATCATAATGCTGGTAATCGAACTTAATCAAGGTCTCATTAGTATCCAAATTTGGTCGAAATCAAAACAAATCCTTGGTAAATAAATGTGCAGTTAGTCAGGAGGATAAACAATCAGGGATATAAAACTTTTAAACCATGTCGCAAGAAACAAAACCATTCACGGTTTCATCAATACGTCAAATGCCAAATCTGTCCAAAACCCAGCAAACTCTGGTAAAGTTATTCTATGGAAACCAAAGGAGGACAGACAATCTGAGGGAATTACTCCTGAAAATGATGTTGTGGAATGCCTGAATTAAATTTATATAAAGTTTCATCAAAATAGAGTCATACATATTAAATTTGTGTGCATTCAAGAAAGCAAGTGAAGTTATGCTTTAGAAACCAAATGACAGGCAATATGCTTTCTGAACTATCTCTGCAACTCTGTGGTCCCAGATTAGATCCTAATTCCAGCATGTGCAATTGTTTCCTGTCCATGATCAAAGGTTTCCATTCAAGTTTGTTAGTATCCTTGACCTGGAAGAACATTTTTTGCAATTAAAAACTGATACGATTTAAACTATCAACTTTGAGATGCCACATTTTTGTACCATCTGTGAGTGAATTGCTCCTAGTTTTCAGACTTGGGTCACTGATGAGGCTTGCCTCCACACTATTTGCATGGTGAAGTCGGGCTCGACTGGCTGATTTGCGGGTTGGCTTGTTAGGGTCACTTGGAGGCTTAGGAGGAAGTAGCAAACTTTCTACCTCTGCTTCAGATGGAAGTTTTGGCGACTGGAATAGAAGAAAGAATTTTTAAGATATATAAAAATAATAATTGTTGACTGGTATTGCTCTCTAATTGTTAAGTATTTTATGAGAATAATTACAATTTTCTGTTAAATAAACTATTGGCTTTATACAGATATGTTTGCCAGTAGCCTATCATTCAAAATTGTTATTATTCATTAAAGATTTTATTTTAAATTACTGAAATTTTCATAAACTAATGATATATTTTGAAGGCATGTATACTGACTCACAGGAATTACAACAGGAATCAAAGACTTTTTCCCTTATCTAGTAGTGACATTGGTAGCATGGTAGAAACCATGCTTTAGTCAAACAATTAAAACCATTTGGAATAAAACTTCCAGTAGCAAGCTGCTTAAACCAGGGATGATTGTGAAATATATCATATTAGAAGAGAAGCATATTTACACTGGGACTGCATTGTCTTAATTGGATATTTAATTGCAGGATTCTTAATAATTTCTAAAACAAAAACACTTAAGAATCAAATGAATAGGATAAAATTTTAAAACCCTACCTTTATTTCTTCATAAATCCCTTCTTTTGTCAGAAAATTCTCTACTTTTTCAATCAATCCCTCCAATTTTCAGTTTTAGAACAGACCCTAGAATTGGATCACATTTCTCACCCACCCACCCAATGAATACTAGAAAAATCTGTAACACTTGAATGATTGTTTTAATGACCTGGTTTTTAAAGTTCAAGATCAACATCTTAGATTTTTAAAAGTATGCATTAGCGGTTAGCATTCACCTGGTCATCATAAAAACTAAATGTACACAATTACAAAATAGGACATTTTTAATATGAAATATTTGCTGCTGTGTCATAAAAAATTTAATACCGGTATGTATTATAATATGAAAATAAACAATGTACATTGATCCATTGATAAAAAGAAATAAACAGAAACCATAATGATTCTAATAGGAACAAAAAGTGGACAATTTCAGTGGTACATTTTTTTTTTTGCAGTCTAGCTGTTTAATACTCTGATCACAAATATACAATGTCATAAATTTTTATTTACTCTATTACAATCTCCCTAGTTCTTCAAGTCTTAAAATATAACTATTAAAATTGAAAACCTGCACTCTTGGACAATTCACAAAATTTGTACATGTGAAAAAAATTCCAATTTGACGAACTTGCACTGCTTCATTTAAACACCTGATGTAGTGTTGCAGTCTATTGTTGAGAATCCAGGCTTTCCATGGACAAACTACATGTAATCCATAGGTATTTTGTTTCGGTAAAGTTCTGGGAATTTGTATCCAAAGCATTATCATAAGAACTACATGTTGAAAGTGGACTGGATTAGTTGTATATTAAATAAACATAGCATGAACATACAATGCAGTTATGCATTAGTATTAAACACAATATTACTGGCAAGTATTATCCATGAAACTGACCGACTATCACAGAAAAAAATACAAAAATAACTTATTTTTTCATATTAAATCCAAAGACTGATTTGGTTTGCCATCTCTCAGATCTGATTGTGATCTAACAAGTACAACAAAATTACTAGACCACTAAATGCTAGTAATTGTGACTTACTTTTTATTATTAAGTTCATTTTGCAATTCTTTATCTTTAATTTTGTTGAAGTTAACTTTTAATTGGCACCAGTCTGTAATGTGTTTATTTGCTAGTGAGCAATCTTCCCCATCTCATAGGCATATGTACCAAATTGTATTTGTCTATATCTAGTATTTTTTCTGTAATTGTGGTTTTTATGAGCTATCCAGGGACAAAGAGAAGTATAGATTGACAGGTGTACTATCAAATGACATTGCAGCACATGCAAGTGTAATAAAAATAGCAATAAAAAAGTATATGGTAAGTCCTCTAGATCAATAACCTGTCAAACTTTAGGACTGTGCATGCACCATCTTAACAAAAAATGGTAAATATAACAAATCAATTTGCTACCTACAGCAATGATAACATAATTCTACTGTAAGACTTACCTTTTTCATGCATATTATTGTATCATGCATGTAAAAAAAGAAATCAGGAATGCAACAAATTTGTTATGAAAATGTTACTGTACCATGCATGTAAAGAAAAATAATTAGGAATGCAATAAATTATTTGTTATGAAACTTATTACACAAGTGCTGTTAAAATTAATAACATCATAATTATCTCAACTTAATTACAACAATCCGATTCTAGGCTGATTATTAGAGGAAAAGAGTATAATCATGGTAACATTTTCGGACTGCAGCAAATTACAAGCAATCATCCAGTGAAAACTGTCTTAAGGTATACTATCATATAAAGAGAACTTTGTTTATAAAGAACATGTCTGATTCAACCAGATTTCTCACAGGGCTCTGAATATCTCTGTCAAAAGAGAATCTGGTAAAATGCTGAATTGATTGCTACTATCAACAGACGGTGATTTGGTCAAACTTTGTAAAACTCCAAAAATTAACACATGGTATCTACCATTCACACTCATAAGTCAAGTCAAACTGCAACAACAACGACGACCTGATCAGGGTCAATGCTGTTTGTTCTACTGATTACTTCTAACAAACTGCATTGACCCAGATCAGCTGGCAGATTATGAAACATCATATCTAGGTCTGTGCAGTTTGCAACTGGACTTCTCTTTTAAGTGAATAAATATGATAGCCATAGTTTCTGCAATCCCCTAAATCAAAGTTTAATTGAGGCTGCTCAAAAGGATATTGTTCATTATAACTTTGCAAATATGCATCAATGCTGGAGCAGTCTCAATCACTCAATAAAATCATCCATGAATATTTGAAACATGACACCAGAATGCTGTATTGTCACCTTATCTTGTCAACCAATCAAATCATGTTTCCAAATTTTGTGAAAGCTTTGTTCTGGTGTTACAAAGAAAACTATATTTAAAATCTTGCATAGCAGAGACTATCACAATAAGGTCTAATATAGACATGTCAAGACATACCAAACCTTCACAGCAAGTCTTGATAAAGACCTGCAAACTCTAACAAGGCCTTCACAACAAGATTTGATACAGACCTGTTAACCCCAGCAAGATCTACACAACAAGGCTTGATAAAGACCTGCAAACTCTAACAAGACCTACACAACAAGGCTTGATAAAGACCTGCAAACTCTAACAAGACCTATACAACAAGGCTTGATAAAGACCTGCAAACTCTAACAAGACCTACACAACAAGGTTTGATAAAGACCTGCCAATTCTAACAAGACCTTCACAACAAGGTTTGATACAGACCTGTTGACCCCAGCAAGATCTACACAACAAGGCTTGATAAAGACCTGCAAACTCTAACAAGACCTACACAACAAGGCTTGATAAAGACCTGCAAACTCTAACAAGACCTATACAACAAGGCTTGATAAAGACCTGCAAACTCTAACAAGACCTACACAACAAGGTTTGATAAAGACCTGCCAATTCTAACAAGACCTTCACAACAAGGTTTGATACAGACCTGTTGACCCCAGCAAGATCTACACAACAAGGCTTGATAAAGACCTGCAAACTCTAACAAGACTTACACAACAAGGCTTGATAAAACCCTGCAAACTCTAACAAGACCTACACAACAAGGCTGGATCAAGACCTGCAACCTCTAACAAGACCTACACAACAAGGCTTGATAAAGACCTGCAAACTCTAACAAGACCTACACAACAAGGTTTGATAAAGACCTGCCAACTCTAAAAAGACCTTCACAACAAGGTTTGATACAGACCTGCTAACCCCAGCAAGACCTACACAACAATAATAAAGACCTGCAAACTCTAAGTAGACCTTCATAATAAGGCTTGATACAGACCTGCCAACCCTACTAAGACTTTCACAATGTCTTGATAATGACCTTCTAAACCTAACAAGGCCTGTATACTAAGGCTTGATACAGACCTGCAAACTCTAACAAGATCTTCTCAGCAAGACTTGATGAAGACATGCTAGTCTGCTAATCCAAGGATGTCTAATAAACAGACCTTCTGTGAGCAGCACTTGAATCAACATGAAATGATGTCCAATAATCATAACTGCTGTGAGCAGCACTCAAAGCAACATGAAGTCTAATAAACAGAACTGCTGTGAGCAGCACTCAAAGCAACATGAAGTCTAATAAACAGAACTGCTGTGAGCAGCACTCAAAGCAACATGAAGTCTAATAAACAGAACTGCTGTGAGCAGCACTCAAAGCAACATGAAGTCTAATAAACAGAACTGATGTGAGCAGTACTCAAATCAACATGAAATGATTTCCAATAAAAAGAAATGTTGCCTTTCTTGTTAATACTTCTGTGCAGTATTTTGAACATGCTAAATGGCTGGCCATCCTTTTCACTATCAACATGTTTCCATTTTAGTATCATGAGATTTCCAAATCATGCTACAGGCAATCTCGATCATGCTGGCATTTTGTAGGACAAACATGGAAAGACTAAGTCATTTGATGTAAGGGTTGCTGTATATGGACTAGAAGTCAACACTGTAAGAGTTACTGTGCATGGGTTGAAGTCCATACTGTAAGGGTTAACTTGTATGGGTTATAAGTCCATACTGTGAGAATTACTGTGTATGGGTTGAAGTCCATACTGTAAGGGTTGCTGTGTGTGGTTTATAAGTCCATACTGTAAGGGTTGCTGTGTATAGTTAGAAGTCTATACTGTAAGAGTTACTGTGTATGGGTTGAAGTCCATACTGTAAGGGTTGCTGTGTATGGGTTATAAGTCCATACTGTAAGAATTACTGTGTATGGGTTGAAGTCCATACTCTAAGGGTTGCTGTGTATGGGTTATAGGTCCATACTGTAAGAATTACTGTGTAAGGGTTGAAGTCCATACTGTAAGGGTTGCTGTGTATGGGTTATAAGTCCATACTGTGAGAATTACTGTGTATGGGTTGAAGTCCATACTGTAAGAATTGCTGTGTATAGTTTGAAGTCCATACTGTAAGGGTTACTGTGTATGGGTTGAAGTCCATACTGTAAGGGTTGCTGTGTATGGGTTATAAGTCCATACTGTAAGAATTACTGTGTATGGGTTGAAGTCCATACTCTAAGGGTTGCTGTGTATGGGTTATAAGTCCATATTGTGAGAATTACTGTGTATGGGTTGAAGTCCATACTGTAAGGGTTACTGTGTATGGGTTGAAGTCCATACTGTAAGGGTTGCTGTGTATGGGTTATAAGTCCATACTGTGAGAATTACTGTGTATGGGTTGAAGTCCATACTCTAAGGGTTGCTGTGTATGGGTTATAAGTCCATATTGTGAGAATTACTGTGTATGGGTTGAAGTCCATACTGTAAGGGTTGCTGTGTATAGTTTGAAGTCCATACTGTAAGGGTTACTGTGTATGGGTTGAAGTCCATACTGTAAGGGTTGCTGTGTATGGGTTATAAGTCCATACTGTGAGAATTACTGTGTATGGGTTGAAGTCCATACTGTAAGGGTTGCTGTGTATGGGTTGAAGTCCATACTGTAAGGGTTGCTGTGTGTGGTTTATAAGTCCATACTGTAAGGGTTGCTGTGTATAGTTTGAAGTCTATACTGTAAAGTTTACTGTGTTTGGGATGAAGCCCATACTGTAAAGGATACTATTGTAAGGGTTACTGTATATGGGTTGGAAGTCTATACTGTAAAAGTTACTGTGTATGGATTGGAAGTCTATACCGTAAGGGTTACTATGAGTTGAAGTCCAAACTGTAAGAACTACTGTGTATGGGTTGAAGTCCATTCTGTAAGGGTTACTGTGTATGGGTTGAAGTCCATATTCTAAGTGTTACTGTGTATGGGTTGGAAGTCTATACTGTAAGGGTTACTATGAGTTGAAGTCCATACTGTAAGAACTACTGTGTATGGGTTGAAGTCCTTTCTGTAAATGTTACTGTGTATGTGTTGAAGTCCATACTGTAAGGGTTACTGCCTATCGGTTGGAAGTCCATACATGTACTGTAAGGGATACTGCCTATGGGTTGGAAGTCCATACTATAAGAGTTAATGTGCATGGATTGAAGTCCATACTATAAGAGTTAATGTGTATGGGTTGAAGTCCATACTGTAAGGGTTGGTGTGTATGGGTTGAAGTCCATATTGTAAAGGTTACTGTGTATGGGTTAAAGTCCATACTGTATGGGTTACTGTATATGGGTTATAAGTCCATATTGTAAGGGTTACTTTGTATGAACTGAGGAAAATACTGCAAGGGTTACTACCTATGAGTTGGAAGTCCATACTGTAAGGGTTACTTACTATGGGTTGGAAGTCCATACTGTAAGAGTTACTGTGTATGGGTTGAAAGTCCATACATGTACTGTAAGGGTTAATTTATATGGGTTGGAAGTCTATACTATACAGGTTACTGCCTATGGGTTGAAAGTCTATACATGTACTGTAAGGTTTACTGCCTATGGGTTGGAAGTCCATACATGTACTGTAAGGGTTACTCTCTATGGGTTGAAGTCCATACTGTAAGAGTTACTGCCTATGGGTTGGAAGTCTATACTATAAGGGTTACTGTCTATGGGTTAGAAGTCTATACTATACAGATTACTGTCTATGGGTTGGAAGATCTATTGATGATAAGCCAATCTTTATTTTGCATATATTTATTAAGGATATATGTGTCAAATAGATTTAATAAGCTGGTTCATATTAACACAAATATTTTAGTGAAACAAATTTATCAGAATTTTATTTTCATAACACACTGGCAATTTACAGTGCTTTCTATATACTATGCATAACTCAAGATTGGAACTATGAAACTGTTTCATACTGAATAGCAAAGAGAATAACAAAACTTTTCTATTTATCTATGTGACTGTCATTCTATTTATCTGTGTGACTTTCTTTCTATTTATTAATATGAATGTCTTTCATTTTCCCTATGTAAATGTCTTATTATTTATCTTTGTGCTTGTCTTAATAGGTGCATATATATATATATATATATATATATATATATATATATATATATATATATATATATATATATATATATATATATATATATATATATATATATATATCCATGGTAACATTTTTTTACTAATTGAAGAATGTAAAATGAAAGATTTGTATTGACTGATTGCCTCATTATAAGTTAGGCACTGTTTCCCTCACACATATCATTTCATTTTATAAATATAGTTCTCAAGTCTAATCCATAAACCTAGAAAATAATGGTTATATAATGCACATCACAGCATTTTTAAGAGAATAAAATTTTAAATTTAATGAAAAAAAATTTATTACAAAAGTGTAATGTACAAATAAAGTAAAGTATATAACAAAACAAATTTTTTGCTAAAATAGCACAAAATAACTGATAATTTTATCACAAGTATGACAAATTTATTAAATTCATGAAACATTTAAACACTCCAGACATTATCATTTACACTGTACTATAACATATTTTTCATTGACATCTATTTCTTATAAGTTCACATAAATACTTCTGGCTGCATTGAGAAAAACTTGGTCTTGAATAGGGATCAAAATTACTAATGATACAACATGTAGGATCGGAGGGGGGGGCAGTATAGCTACCCACACCACTAACATAAAAGCAAGAGTAAAAACAAAGTTAGTTAAATAAGAGGTTAATTAATTTTGATAGAAGATACAATACTGCATAAATGTCAATTTGCAAAATTAGCATTTGACTAAGACAACATCTACAATCCACTGCACTGACACCAAATGCACCATATCAAATTTTACCTAGATAACATGTACTGCACTGACACCAAATGTACCATATCACATTTTACTTAGACAACATGCACTGCACTGACACCAAATCACATTTTACCTAGACAACATGCATTGCACTGAGACCAAATGCACCATGACATTTTACCTAGACACACATGCACTGCACTGACACCAAATGCACCATATCACATTTTACCTAGACAACATGCAGTGCACTGAGACCAAATGCACCATATCAAATTTGACAACGGAATAGATGCCAGCCTTTCACAGATTAACTATCAGTGGAAGCTGATATATTTGGACAAGTATATGTTAAATTTTGTCAACAATTAGTATTATGATAAACAGTTCATACCACTACCCTCAAACGAGTATCAGAGCAGTATGTGCCATTTCCAAGGTTACTGCTGAAAACACCCAAGACACAATTTACCAATACCTATGTGCATTAAAAAACAGACTCATCCAGTCTCTGCATTAATAATATGTATGGATCTATTTGTCTACTGTGGAGTCAACTAGCACAAGCAATGTGAGATGCATTGTTTACGTGTAGCAAGACTTAAAACAATGACCTAAACCAGCTCTAAGAGAATACTACTTCTTCTAAACAAAAATATGCCCAAGATACCAGCAGGTGGTGTCTTAACTGGGTTAATGGTAATATAAAACAAAAAGGATCCTTGTATTATGAAATGGTAATAAATTATAGGTGATCTCTCAAAATAATGGTCTTTAAAATGAAGTTTTATTATTAATTATTTTCAAGGTATGAAAAATGTACTACTTGGATCCTAAACATTCCTGATACAGGACAATAATTATAACTGTCTCCTTATTCTGTATATCAGGTACAGTATAGGGCCGCTGTTAAAAGACTATAAAATTCAGTTCTCAATCACAGATACAATACACCTCACTCCTACAATACTGATCTTTGACACTTTTATCAACTACCATAGTAATATTCTTATTCAAATAATAATTCTCAAATGAGATCCCATTATAAAGCCTTTTCTCCCCACACCATAAAAAATAAAATAGAACTTAATTTTGGGAGATATATTAAAGTACTTTAAGATGTAGTGTTAAATTATTTGGACTCGAGTCTATACTTGTCACTTTTATTTTATGTACTTTACCTGCGATTAGGCTCACATTTAAAATCGTCTATTTAATGCTATTTTATCTATAATACATACAGCACCAGAATCATTAAAAATATTTTAATTACAATTGTCTTTACTTCAACATAATACTCTAAAAGATGAGCGGACCCATAATATTCTAAGGACTTTTAAGAAATAAACTCACCTCAAAACTGTGATATCAGGTATAACTTCTGTAGCATAACAATTTTCAATCAAAGAAAGAATTTGAATCTCTAGACTTCTTTCCCCTACCCCCGAAATTGCTGGCTATCACATTTTATTTAAAGCTTGAGGTTGAGGTCCAGTTTAATGCTCAAAAAGTCTTGAGAATATGCCTGTAACACTGCATCTAATGTCTACTGTCCTTGAAAGCCACAACAAGAATTTTGTCTATAAATTATGCTTACATTCTCCTCAAGTGACAGAAATGTTGGTGTCTGAAAAAAGAGGCAATGACAAAACAGCATCTATCATTCTCAACAGAAATGCATCATTCAAATATTGTAATGATTATGTTTGCACCAGAAATTACTGCCTTTTTTATATTGTCTCCTCACTATAAGGTACCTCTGAATAACAATTTAATCATACATGTATAGTCTTGGATCTCATTATATTACTGTATAAAATACTGTTCATAATTTACCCCAGTATAATGCAACCTCACATTATCGCATTAGTCCAGAAAAAACATAAATGTAATCCATCAATTAACACTGTTTAGAGGATTTGTGAAAATGTACAACAATGTAAGTAAGGTCACCTCTTCTACAACCATATCTGTGTTACATGAGGGACACTGCCAGAATGGGGAGAACTGGATTCTCAACCATGTCTGTATTACATAAGGAACCTTGCTAGAACAGGAAGAATTGGATCTACAGCTGTAGGTCTATTACATGAGGAATCTTGCTAGAAAAGAAAGAATTTTATCCACAGCTGTAGGTGTATTATTACATGACAGACTTTGCTAGAACAGGGAGAATAGGATCCACAGCTGTAGGTCTATTACATGAGGAATCTTGCTAGAAAAGAAAGAATTTTATCCACAGCTGTAGGTGTATTATTACATGACAGACTTTGCTAGAACAGGGAGAATTGGATCCACAGGTCTATTACATGAGGAATCTTGCTAGAAAAGAATTTTATCCTTAGCTGTAGGTGCATTATTACATGACAGACTTTGCTAGAACAGGGAGAATTGGATCCACAGCTGTAGGTCTATTACATGAGGAATCTTGCTAGAAAATAAAGAATTTTATCCACAGCTGTAGGTGTATTATTACATGACAGACTTTGCTAGAACAGGGAGAATTGGATCCACAGCTGTAGGCATATTATTACATGACAGACTTTGCTACAACAGGGAGAATTGGATCTACAGCTGTAGGTCTATTACATGAGGAATCTTGCTAGAAAATAAAGAATTTTATCCACAGCTGTAGGTGTATTATTACATGACAGACTTTGCTAGAACAGGGAGAATTGGATCCACAGCTGTAGGTATATTACATCAGGAACCTTGCTAGAGCAGTGAGAATTGGATCCACAGCCTTATGTGTATTACATGAAGGATCTTGCTAGATTGGGAAAAATTGAATTCACAGATGTATATATGTTATATTAGGAACCTTGCTAGACTGGGGAGAACTGAATCCACAGCCACATCTGTATTACATGAGGAAGATTGGGGAGAATTAGATCCACAGCTGTTTCTGTGTCACATAAGGTACATTGCTAGACTGGGGAGAACTCATTCACTGCCATATCTGTGTTACATAATGGACCATGCTGGACTGAGAAGAATTGAAACCAGTCATATCTGCATTACATGAGGAAACTTGCTATACTTAGGAGAATCAAACCCACAGCCATATCTGTGTTAAATAAGGGACATAGCTTGACCAAGGAACTTTATAGTGATGGACACAACAAACTTCTGAAATCAGAGGTCACTTGGTTAAAACTCATATCGCAGTGATTGGGTTTCTCTCATGCCACATTAAAAAATATATATTTCTGGGTTCAACAGCAACTACCCTTGTTTCTCATAACCTGTGTGGTCATAGGTAAAAATGAAAAGAAACTAGAGAAATGATATAAAAACTACTCCTGGGAGTTTGTAAAGAAGAACTGGGTTTTCAGCATAAAGATATAAAAAATACTCTCATCACCAATCTCAAATGTTTGAAAGCTTTGAATTCCAGTCCGATTTTCAACTATTTCTGGGTCAAGTGCTCTCTGTGAGGGTGAAACAGAAAAGCCTGAAAATGTTGAGTACCCCAACAGTGTTACACCTAGAACCCCAAGGTCAGAGTGCATTGTGTTCCACACCCTCTAAATGTTTTGAGACCCAAAACATTTTAATAGGACAAAGGAAAAAAAGACAGTAAATAATGAATTGGCATTGCTAACACAATGAGACTTATAAAAACATTACCATGTTTGAATATCTAGTTAATCTGACATGATCTGCACCATGGAATTTTCTGTTCCTTATTTTGCTCTTAATTAACATTAGTATTCATTCAATACCCACCAACTTTTATTATCATGAATAACTATTTTTTCAATTAATTTACTTTCCAAATAATTAGATCATTCGTCACATGAAAAACTGTGCACATTCAAAAAATTTAGTCTCTTTTGACATTAAATAAACCTCAAAATAAATTTATCAAAGTATGTGTCACTTCAACCTTGAATAATATTTTACACATGCAGATGTCAAAGTCTTTACATTGCAACCTGGTTGACTATCACACAATCCTTAAATGTTTTCACTGGCAGATATTTTTTTAAAACAGATATTCATTGCCATCTGACAGTTTTTAATACCTTTAGTGACTTTGGTCACAGCTAGTACCAACAGAGATGGGCATTCACTAAAGAAAAGTTGCAGGCATTTTTTTGTTTGATGTCTTACTGAAACAGGGTGCCATAGCAGGGGCACTAGGATGAAAATCTGGGGGGACATTGGACAAAAATTGCAGAAAACCTGCAATCATGCACTCAAGGTGTAACATTGCTGCACCCAAACCATTATGTTATAAGTACATATTAACACTGCAAATGCCATGAAGATGCATGCAATAAAGATCTCCATGTTTTATTTCAGTTACATAATTAAACAGCTCTTTTTCTGAAAAGGTTATAAAAATTTATCATGAAAACCACTAATACAATAGTCAATATGACATGGAAAGGTTTTATCCAAACATGTGAAGAATGATAAATCAATGATGTATCTATATATGACAATATCAAAATGACAAAATATCAACAAATTACTGACATCAGAAGACACATGATGGTGAGAGTGATGAAAGATCAACAAATTATTCACGTCATAAGACATTTACATGACAGTCAGTGACATAAAATCAGGTTCAATTTTTTGTTCTTATCATATATATTTTGTGTAAAAAGCATACTATTTCATGCAAATACCAGTAAAGAATGCTGCACATTTGACCAACTAAATCCCACCCCCCAATGAAACTAGCGGACTGTAATCAAGTTGCGTTATTCCAATGCTTAGTCATCTCTACCCCTAATATTACGCATCATTATACACACCTCCCAGATCCATAACCAGCTAATGGATATGGATTCCAAAAACATGGACATCCTCAATCATGTCCCTAAATCCAAATTCACTACCTCAAACTGTAGGTTGAGTTACCATATATTATATAGACACACATACAGATGGTACAGTTACCATATATCATATAGACACATCCAGATGGCAATGTTACAATATATTATATACACACACATCCAGATGGCAGAGTTATCATATATTATATACACACACATAAAGATGGCAGAGTTACAATATATTACACACACACATACACACACACACACACATCCAAATGGCAGTTATCATATATACACACACATAAAGATGGCAGAGTTACAATATATTACACACACACACACACACACACACACACACACACACAGATGGCAGAGTTACCATATATTATATACACACACATAAAGATGGCAAAGTAACAATCAACCTTTTCTTCAAACTCAGTTGGGCAAATTCGTATACAGAGCTTTCAATTACATTCACTCTAATCGTGTTCAACCTGACAGCCCTAACCATTAGGAAATGTAATATAAATAATTCTACAAAAGTTAGCTACATTAGCAACCCAGGGTCCAGGAAGAGCCAGTAAGATAGAACATTTAACTTGTGTGGGATCAAGGAGAGTGGACCCTTGGTTTTAACTGTTAATGTTTTGTTTCCATGCAAATATGCAAATCTTTGATGAAGTCAATCACTAGTTTTGTTGGTTTTGTGCAAATATTTTGTAACAATGATTTATCTTAAGCTATACATATCCCACACACATACATGTACCCTTGCACGATGAAACTTTAGACCTAGATGGTCAGTAAGAAATTCTGCATGGCATACTTACATGATCTAGAGGACTTAGTTTTGTGCCTGAAACAGGCCTTGAGTCTGGTCCCTCAAAGTGCCGAGAGCCGAGGCTGTAGAACATCAGTAAAATTTTTAATTTATTACATAATATTAGCTTTTAATAATGATAAGTTAAGGGGAAAAAAACTTGTACAGCAATCAAGTTTAAAACTTTGTTGGCAAGTAAAGCCTTGTAAAGTTTGCCTAAGAATTTTACATAACATGAAAGAAAAATTAGGCCATTTGTTCAAATCCCTCATTAAAATATTATTTCCATTCCACATAAGATTTTTTTGCCCTAATGTTAACATGTCTTCTAAAATTGATGTTAAATCTGATTTAAATGTGATAAAAACAATCAGAAAGTGCATCATAATGTTTCAACAATATGATGCATTGCATGTAATATATCATTTAAATTTCCCGCTTTGTTCCATTTAAATCAAGACATTTTTAACATGTATGATATCATTAAAGAATTTAATTAAATAAGGAAGCAAAGTAAATGGACAAATTTAAAAGGAAAAAAAAATAAAACATTATTTTAAATCTTAGGTCACAGTGTACATGATGTAGTCAAAGGTGACAGGGCTGTGCATACTTTGTACTTTAAAACTTTATGTGTGTAAACTGTTTCATTCAAATGCTGTTAAAAACTAATTACCTAAATGCACTTGGTGGTCTATTTTCTGAATTTCTAATACTTGTAGATCCAAATAAAGTTCTTCGATCTTCTCGGGGGGTGAATGGTCTTTTGGTCTTCACATCTTTCAAGGACTGTCGAGCTTCATTGATAATCTTGATGGATATTTCCTTGTCTGGAGGTTCATAGAATGGCCGTGTATCTTTGGATTTCCGTGGAGGTGTGGGCTCCATCGCTTGGAAGAATGCCTCAGACAACTGACCTCTACATGTTCATTCTGTACAAAAATTATAAACCATTTATTTGTCAAAGTTCTCACAATTCATACCGATTGTTTTACATAAATTGAGGTTTTTCCTGAAACAGAAAACATGCAGTCTAGATTTAGGTTTCTCTTCAGTGACCCCAATTAAAAAACAAATCTTTGGAATCCCATTGCCTCAGTTTTCAACTAGAATTTATTAAATATTCCTGTAGTTCTTTATTTTGACCTCCAACCCAAAGTTTATGCAATGTCAGTGTTTATGCAATGTCAAATATTGGTTTGGTGTGTGCATCTGCCATTTCTTATACAATAATGATGTTCACGTACATGTTTATAGGGCGGGGATCTCAACAGTTTCCAAGCTGTGAGCTCTTGGTTGCTCATTTTTCCTGATGTTATAGGCTTTACATGGTGGAGAATGAACTTGGTAAGACCCCTGAACCACAAACCCATGGAAAGCAACTGGCAAGCTTTCTCACATACCCACATTTATTGAACAACGACTTGAACCCATATGGACAGAAATGAGATGTGAATAATCTGTAAAGGTAAAAACCTCTGACCATTCATTCAATGAGAGAGAGAGAGAGAGAGAGAGAGAGAGAGAGAGAGAGAGAGAGAGAGAGAGAGAGAGAGAGAGAGAGAGAGAGAGAGAGAATAGTATTTTATAGTATTTTAATTCAGAGTGTACAGTCTACTTTATGCGACTTAGATTGGCTTTACCAAGATTCAATAGTGAATGATTATAGATGTGTTTGATTCTGTGGGTTTAATGCCAATTTTAAGCACATTATAGAAAGTATATCACACTTAAAGAAATACAAAAACAATTTCTTTGCAGTAACTCTTAATCAACTTATTCAGTGTTTTAGCAGATATTTGAAAATAAATGCTTCAATATTATTCTGTAAAATTATACTTTAGAAGTCTAAATCTGCCATTTCAAGGACAGGTAAGTACTTTTTTTTTCTACCTATAAATGTGTCCTTGTTCCAGGATGCATTAAACCTTTGTATATTTTATTTCCCATTAGACTATCAGACTGCACCTGCTACAATGAGGATTTATCAGTGTGTGCCAGAACAATTTTTCAATAATGACTCTTAAATTTCAGTTATTTTGTCAGTAATTTACAAACACACCTGACAAATAATGATACAATTGTCTATGTCAACACTTGTAAGGAAAATTATCAAAAATACTAATAAAATTTACATTTACACTTTGTCAGTAGAAGACTACAGTTCATTATGCATAGCATAATGAATGATATCCAAAAATCTAGATTAGCATCATTAAATGGAACTAAAAGTAACTAATTCATTTTATGTATTAACTATTTCAATGCCATTCAAAACATGATAAAGCATATCTCTTATTAATAATGGATGGTATATTTACATCAAATTCTTTTAAACCAAAACGATCTGTGAAAGAGTTGATTTCTTTATTAATGAGTGATCAGTTTCTTTTTTGGGTATTCAGTAACAATGTAGTTGCCTACTTTGATTTACTTGCAGTATCAAAAATGGGCACTTCTAGAACTCAGATCAGGATGAACATGGTGGATTACATGTACCCAGCCCTGTGTTTTCCAGCATTTATAAAAGGAATGGTGTTGTGCTGTATGTCAGTTTGAACTGTTTAAATCATTGCTGCATAAAACGAATTCGGCAATTTTAGCTACATTTCGAGATGATGACGTAAAAATTCGAAGAGAAACAGACTCGATTATCATTCACAACGCTGTTCGGAACGATCTATCGAGTTTCAGTGTTACATGAAGTAACAGCTTTGTCTCATTTCAAAACTATACTGACATTATACACAATCTGGCACTGATATATTTTAACAAGAATATCTAATTTAGGAGGTAAAAGCATTGTCCCAGGTTAGACCAACAAGTAGGTCTCTGCTTTTTTTCTGCTGCTGTCAGAAAAAAAAGCAGCAGAGACCTACTTGTTGGTCTAGTCCCAGGTATGAAGGGATTTCAATGAACAATGCTGGTACCTACATTAATCGTGTGTGAAAGTGAGGAGTACTGTAACCAGAAAATGTCAAAAGTGATTAGATACCTAGGATACATTAAAAATTTACTCTGAAATCGAGTTTATTAGAGCACAAGACAATAGAAGCCTACAGACGTGCAAATTTTCAGGTAAACAGACCAACATCTTTAGAAAGCAGACCTGTTCCACTGGCACTTAACTTCTCTTTTTTGTTTAAATACAGTTTACACAGTAACTTAATTACCTTGAAGCCTTCATTGTATATCTGCAACTATATTGCATGCTTACCCAAATAATCTATTATAGACAACTCTCGGATACTGTTTCAATATACAACGGAATGTTGAAGCTTGTTTCGAGCGTAAATATAGAACGGGATTGTCAGCCCGGACCCGAGACTTAAAACTTCACCTTGTGCCGCATTTACATATAATTATTTCTATGATATTTTAGCACTACATTTGTTTCATTTTAAGTCTAGTCTGCTTTCCCTGAACTTTGTTATTTGTTAGGCCTAGTAGTAGTAGTAGTAGCAGTAGTAGTAGTAGTAGTAGTAGTAGTAGTAGTAGTAGTAGTAGTAGTAGTAGTAGTAGTAGCACTACATTTGTTTCATTTTAAGTCTAGTCTGCTTTCCCTGAACTTTGTTATTTGTTAGGCCTAGTAGTAGTAGTAGTAGTAGTAGTAGTAGTAGTAGTAGTAGTAGTAGTAGTAGTAGTAGTAGTAGTAGTAGTAGTAGTAAGGAAGGAAGGAGGAGGAGGAAGTATTAAAATTATGTCGTACTTACTAAAAAAAATTATTTAAATCGATATAATTTAACACAACAAATGATCAACCGATCTTTTTACCTACATGACATAAAAAACATAAATACTTGAAATGAAACATGAGATGCAAAACCTATAAACACAGCATAATACATAGATACAATTGGACTAAACACATATAGAGCATAACTAAAATATAAGAAAGCAAAGCTTTTTAAAATTAAATTAAAAGTGAATAATATTTAGGTAAATTAAAAGCCACCGGTTAAGATAATTTGAGGGATAAGAAAACTATGTTACTAACTATTCTAGGTAAAAATCGAATTCTAAATTAAACGCAATAGGACAAATTTTTATAAAAGTATGTTGAAATGCAGATTACGCCTTGCTTACAACGAAAGGAGCTAAAAGTAAGACACTTGATAGTGCATAAGACAAGGAAAAAATAAAACGGTAACACGTGTATTATATTATTCTAGGCCGTGAATTATTGTATTTTCCAAGAAAAATAATTTAGATAATTCACTAGAATGGAATACTAATAATATTTTTTCACTACCGCATCAACAGACACCGATAACATTATGACCAATAAATCATGATATATAGATCCTTGGTATACTGGTAATTATTGCCGCCTCGTATGCAGGCGAACAAAGTTAAAATCCCACATTGCGAATATATAGTTTTTCTTCATGTTTTAATGTCATGTTTTACTATAAATTGGGACGGAGAATTGTGCTATTACTGATATTTTCTGTGTGAATATGCAAAAAAAAAAGACAAAAAAAAAAAAACAACAGCAGAACACAGACGGGAGGACGCTTATTTGGACATTTAAAAGTCTCTAGAGCCATTGCCGAATGTCTGCACATTTTCAGGGTTGGCATTCTTGCCTTAAGTAACAGTTTATCATAACTATTTGTCTAATCGTCACACACGTCTCAGAACGCGCTCTTGTAATTTATCAAGTTTAGTAGTGTTCACTTAACTAAAGAAAAATCATGCTAAGGCAAGAAATGCTATGCTAATTAAGTTCTGGCCAAGTGTTTCAAGAAAGATGCTTTGAATTTGTCTATGTGAGTGATATTGCCGTTTATAGTCAATGTCAGTTCCTTGCAGTTTAACAATTTCTTCCATTTTATGACATTACTGCTTGGGGTGCTCCACACATATCGTCACGCCAATGTTTCCCATATTTTTTTTTACCCCTACCCTTCCCCGTCACATTTCGTCACAAAAACACATTCCCCTCCCCTCTGTGACATTACAAATCTCTTATCCCGCCCCATTTTTCCACAATTGTTTTTAATACTTTAAAGTAAATGTAATGTAAATCAGTCAAGAATACAGACAAAACAACAATCTTTTTTTTTTAAATGTAAAATAGTGTTTAATTAATCAATCTTTTACAAGGACTGCTTGTCTAGTTAAAAGTGAATAAAACTATTTAAAAAAATTTAATCAATTTTAACAAAAAATGAAATGCAAATTAAACACATCAATTAGTTCTATTCTTACTGACATTAACGTTTCAAGAAAGCCACAAAAATTGTAATAGTTTAAAATCTTCTTTTCATAGTTATCATTATTCTAAAACAAAGTAAGCTTCTCCTCCATTGAACGAATAAGAAATCCATTTGTTTCTAGATTAACATTCCCTGCACAGTGGCGGCATCTTTCTCTCCACTCAGTTAAAATCGTTTCGTCCTGGAGCATTTGTCGCAACGAAGACAGAGTCAAAATCATGTTGCAAGAAATGTTGGGTGGCAACTTTAGTGACTTTTTGTACCCTGGGTTTTCATCTGGCCCACCATCAACAGCAAACATTAGAATCGACTTGACCAATTTATCAATACCAGTCCTGGTTATCATATCAAACTCTGTCAGACACAGAAATTTTTCAAAGTCAAATCCATGGCTGAGTACTGTTGATGCGGAGTGTTTTCCATATCGGATGGCTATAAACGTTGCGGCAGTTATCCAATAGGATCTATGTTTCCAAGAGTGTTGCGATGGATCTCAATGCGGCATACACCAAGGGTATAAGCTTGTGCCGGGCAGCAACTACCCAGTCATGGCCAGGAAGACTTACTGTATAAGCAAAGTGCATTAGCAGTGGACTCTGCTTATTGGCAGCGACCAGACCAATGATAAAACAAATCTCATCAGGTCCAATCATGGAAAACAGTTTTTCTAAATGTCTTATTGTATCTATGCAAAACTGGCCATCAGTATGTTTAGTGTGATAATCATTTTGCACTCTTTTTAACTTCGCTGGGAAAGTAGTTACATGATGCTTAGCTTTTTTTTTGGTTTTTGTAGAATATGCTAGCACATAAGCATTAAATAATGACTGATATAATTGACTCGTATCCATTGCTTTGGGCTGCCGAAAAGTCATGAAATTTAAAACTAATGTAACGCTGGACACCTTATGTTGTATGGTAGCAATAGTGTAAATGTTACTGGTGCCTCAATCCTAAAAGTTTTTCTCTCCACTCATCCTTTCTTTTTGAGACTGCTTTATTTTTAATGTCATCAAGCTTAAAAGACTGTAGGATCGTTTATAATCTAGCACTTAAGTGGTGTTAACAAAACGTTTTCAATAAAAAAGAAGGAAGAACCTAATATTTGATATATTTATTCCCTTTAATGAGCGACGTCCCAGCGCTACACAGTGCCCAACCTTGGCGTTACTCAACTAATTACAGTTTGGGGTTTTATTCACATACAAATATTAAAGATTAAACGCTCACTGAGGACCGAATACCAGCTTTCAACTTGCTAAACTCGTTTGTCTTTGATCTCATCGCATTGTTGTCAGGATGGTGATAACATCATTTCATTATTTCAAAAAATTAAATTTAATCAACAATAGGCCTGCAGTTTATTTAGTCTACATTTTGATTTTAAAGTGTGAATCACATGATTCTAAAAAGAATAGCATAATTGATAAAACAAGCCAGCTAAAGGTTATAATAATTATGCAATATTTAATCTGAGATAACAATATTAATATATAATGTATAGATAAAATATATATTCTAATGAAAATATATGCAAAAATGATATGCTTCATTCAAAAAAAGGAATATATCTTAAAAAATTGAATCAATTTACAACCATAGAATGTCGTCTTTTATGCACAATAAAAATATTTTTGGGATGCATAAATGAGCACAAAAAACAGGGTTAAAAGAATGAAACATGATGGAAATGGGAAACAGAAATTTACATCATAGATTTCTAAATTCCTGTTTTGATAAACCAAAGCTAGTAGGATTGCTTTTCTTTATTCTAGGTTTTATTTGACTGAGTTAAGTGAATGAGTCATTTCGGGCAATAAAAATAACTTTTCCAAGTCAATAAGACGGGGGTGGGGGTGGGCAACGTGAGAGGAAGAAAATTTACAACAGTTGTTCTTAATCTTGGGTTTCTTTATGTTGATCGTGTTCTGATGTACCTGTCCGTAGCGATAGATAGGATGGTGAAGTAGGTATGCATGCCATTGATATATTTAACATAACTATACCTATATATGCAACTTCTGGAGGAAGAATCCAAATTTTCTTCAACTTCTAGTATGTTCTGGTAGCTGTTTTAATAGACTTTCGTATTAAACCATGGAGCTCTTGTGACGATGCATTGGACGTCACAAAAATTGCGCAAGTATTTATGCCTAATACGCAAAAATTGATAAAACAAAGTTAATGCGCAATAAATACCGGTAAGGAATGACAAAAATATATTAATAATGCATAAACTACTTTCCTCGCGTATATTTTTAGACATCTTAAGACGTTGTTATATTCTGTGTTTTCAGTCTAAGTAAAGTATATATAATCCATGAAATTGATGTGCAACTTTTATGTATGTTGCATACAAACGATCAATCAAGGAATCTACTTCCGTACTATTTGGTTGTGTTCACGGTTATTTTGTTTCGTATCTGGAACTCTAGTCCCGCAGTTTAGTTAACAACCATATCTGCATCTGCGTATTGATGAAGAACCACCGGTATCCGTTTCCGGTGTTGATTTTCACCCGGTTACACATGTATCATTGATAAACTTAAAACAAATATGCTTAATTGCAACAATTTCTTATCCTAGTTGCAACCAAGCACGTAAATTTGTTTTTAATTAAAGTGGTGATTGGGCAGTATGACGTAGCTAAAAACATTTATGACGTAGCTAAAAACATTGAAGACCAGAATTTGGCAGCACAAATTGTCGAACCACGTTTTTTGGGAACATCACGAACGGGTCAAGATTTTTGCAGAATTATACAATAATCAAGCTGGTCATAACGGTCACCTGTATTCAGGTACACCTGATCACAACGGTTAGTATACCACGGAAAATTTCCTGTGTAAATACCTATATTTAAGGGGCCCCGAGTGGCCGAGTGGTCTAAAGCGCTGTCCGTTACGGATCACTGCCATCTCACCTCTGTCTGCGTGGGTTCGAGTCTAGGATTCGGCGAATGTGGATATGTGAGAAAGCTTGCCAGTAGCTTCTCGTGGGTCGGTGGTTCTTTCCGGTGATTTCCCGGTTTCTTCCTCCACTATTAATACTGGCCGCCATGAATAGCCTATCATGTGCTGAAAAATGGCGTTAAGCACAACAACAAACAACAAACAAACCTATATTTAACGGTAAATTATGGTCAGCGCTAGGTTAATGGCAAAATATTTTTTTTTATTTTTTATTTTTTGTAGGTCGAGCTCTTTCTGCCCAAATAACGGCTTTGTGTAGTATGATCCACTGTCAGTTAACATCAGAACGATGACTCACATTTTCAGGAATATCTCGCACTTTTTAGCTCATTTCGGCGCATGTCTACAAATTCAATCTATGTTTTATTCAGACGACTTACTTTGATGTCCTTTACCTAATAAATTCAAATTCACCTTCACAAGCTTCAGGACATGCTTTAAAGTTCCATTGATGGAAACTGGGAATACTGAAATTGGTTAAACAGATAATAAGAATCTGGAATTAAAGTGATCAAAACAATTTCCTCAATATATTTGTATTCATTTCATTAAAGAAACAAACTTTAATTTATCCCGATTTCATCATTCCCGACTTAAGTCACTCAGGGGGAATGTATTTAAGGACGTAATTACTATTGCCTTCAAACCAGCATGACATGTATGTTTAATTATTTTTAATTATTTTCAGCTTTTGTTATATCGTGCTCCATTTTATGTAAAATTATTTTTAATTGGATTTCTTTGTTTTTCAACAATAATACGATGAATCTGTTGTTATTTTAAGATTTTGAATTAAAGCTATCTTCAATGAAAAAAATAACTGTGAGATATACTGCACTTATGATATCATTTGCATAGCTGCCATTCCTCATGATTTTGGTGTGAATTTCATGACTTTTTCAGTGATTCACAGATTCACGCCGCATGCAAAAAAATAATGAATTTTCCAATTTTCAATTATTTTAAAGGAAGCACATTGATAGCAAAAACCACAGAGAATGGTAAAATGAAAAACTCCAGTAGACTTCAGCCATAAAATATATTAAGCCATAAACGGAAAATCTGCAAGCTACCAATGCTGAAACATTGTTAGTTTTTTTTGTTGGACACATTCTAACTTTATCAGCTGAATCCCATGCTAAACATTTGTTCTGATAAATATTGCTTGACTCGAAGATCATTTCACGAATTTATGTGAAGATTCACATATTTTTTATCCCAGTTTTCACTAATTGTAAACCTGGAGGATTGGCAGCTAAGTATAAGCTACTAACAAAAGCTTAGCTTAAGAGGATTTTTAATCTGTAATCATCAAAGGTCCTTAATCATCAAAGCTGTCTTTTGGTCTCAGTGGGTTTGAGAGACTGCCTAATCCATCATTTGTTTAAAATGTGAACACCTGTTTTCTTGCCTTATTATGCCAGTTGGCCTAACAAAAAGCAAGTCTTGTGTTTCACAGTCACCGGTAATGTTTGGATGGGTGTGAAAGAAACTGCTAAAATTTAATTAATCAAAACTTTGACACATGTGACAGTAATATGAGTGTCAGTGAGGAGTTACTTTTCAAGATTGATTTAAGTGAGGATACAGCATCCTATACTGGAACATTGTATTTTATTTTTGTTTTTGCTAAATAGCTAAATATGTTATTAATAATAAATGCAATAAAATCCTAATAATACTATTACTACTATTAAGTCTGTTCAGTGCATAGTACATGATTTATGTCACAAATCAAGTTCGAGAGCTGAACTTACCTTTAAAATTCACCTGTATAAAGGCTATTTTGACCTTTCTTTATAAGTTGCTCCTGTAGAAAGGTTTACTGGTTATAAAAATTGCATGTTTTCTGCATAATTCGAGTACACAGAATTCCAAAATTAACTCAACATTCTGATATCTTTTGAAATAAATTCACAGGAAGGATTTAAATATATGCAACATCCACAATTTTTAATGTTGGTCTTTTGTAAATTTGCTCAAATTTCTTACCTTATGATATTTCATGCTGAAATTTGAATATTTCTTAGATATGTTTATTTAGAAATGTAAGAATGTCAGAACATTTAGATTTAAGAATATATTGACTTTTTGTTTTGCTGGTAGTTCTGAAGCCCATCTTTGCATTCTTACAAAGGGTTGCTTGACATTTTCTGTATGAAATAACAAATCTTGGCCTTCTTGATCCATAATAAAATTGGTCCACCTATGTTTTGAGCCCATAATGAAATCAGACTAATCAAAATTAACCAATTAATACTTGGCCTATAATCTTAGGTACTCATAGCTGCCAACCCTCATGATTTTGGCTTGAATTTCATGACTGAAATGGTCTGGTACTGCTGATCGCGATATTATTTGAACTACAGACAATTTGTATAGTTGGCCCGGTAGCAAGCATTTTAGAGTATTTTAATATTTTTAATCTCTCTCTCTCTCTCTCTCTCACACACACACACACACACACACACATATATATATATTGAACTAAATGACTTAGAATGGGTGCCATCGAAACTGGATTCTAATAGGACTTTTTAGTGATAGGACTTGTGTTTACATTCTTAAGATCAACTTTTGGATTATATTCACCAACTGTATGTCCTATTTAATTTTTACATTTTTGTCTAGGGAAATAAATTGTTTTGTTAAAATATACAAAACTTGTTGGCTTTCACTCTTTTCTTTGTTACTGAGTATGAGCCCTTGTCATTTAACATTTTAATTTGTATGATTGGGAAGTGCAACTGATGTAAATAGGCATGAAAACAGGTGTTCTCACTTCAATCAATTGATGGATTAAACAGTTGCTCAAACTCACCAGCCAAATAACAGCTTTTTGAGATATCTCTGATTATTAGGGACTGAAAAGAAGCTTCCTGCAGCTATCAGTTCATGTAATATATCTTTGTATATATCCTACCTTGGTCATGAAACAAATTAATTTTAATTTTCATACTTGGATTAGTCACTGCTGATAATGTTCCAGTGATCGTGGAAGGCATAGGTGAAAAAACCCCACTACTTTGTTAAGAAACACATGGCTACTGCCCACAAAAGACAGGTGACTGCTGTTTGCATGACATTTATATAGGAAATTTTCCAGGGTGGGTGGGGTTTAGAATGGTCATAGTGACCATTTGACCTTAGCTAACTCTTAGGCCAGGTTTGATTGTATGTATGCATATATATTGCCATGCTGCCACTTTTCCCCGTTACATTATCATTTCTCCCTATTCTGTAGGAAAGGAGAAGTCACTTCTCCCTACAATCCAAGTCTAGTTTGACCCTTGTTTTCAGTTAGTAAGAACAAGAAAAGTCTTTGAGTGCGCAGATGGCTGGTGAGGCCAATCCATGCTCTGAAGTGTCTAGGGCAATGAAGGCAGGGAATTGCCAGGGCCTGGATCGATTGAGGCGTTGGTGCTGGCTCTGCTCTTCCACTGCCGGTGTTTATGTTTGTCCTCGATGATCCTTTGCTCTTCAAAAGTAGCAGCGCCTGAATTGATCCGTTGGCACCAGGCGTCGCGGTCTTTGGCAAGCTGCTCAGCTGTCTGAATCAATGCCACTGGACTTCATTGAGGCTTTGAGCATGTCCTTGTACCGCTTCTTTTGGCCTCCTCTGGAATGTTTGCCTTCAGCTAGTTCCCCATAAAACAGTCTCTTCGGAATGCACTCATCAGGCATATGGCAGACATGGCCAGCCCATCGGAGCTGTGATCTGAGCATGGCGTGGACGATTGTCATCTCAGCTCTCAGGAGGACTTCTGTGTCAGGAATCTTGTCATGCCATTTGATGTGGAGCAGTTTTCTGAGGCAGCACATGTGGAAGGAGTTTAGCTGTCTTTCATGACGACTGTACACTATGTCTCAATGGTGTACAAGAGGGAGGGCAGTACTACTGTGTGGTACACCTTGATCTTGGTTTTCAGCCTGATTCCTCTTCTATTCCACACAGAGTTGTGTGATAGTACTGTGTATGTATCACAGTTACAGAAATCATTCATTCAATATGAATAAAATTCATGGTTACAAACTCCTTGACTTAGAATGGGTGTCCAACCTTTTTTGACTGGGGTCTAAAACACTTAAGGACATGGGCCACAATCAGTTTAATAATTAAATATGAAAATCGAACCCAATTATGACTTGACAATACATGTAATATCATTTTTATTACATGGATGTAAAAAAAATTGTTAAATACTCTAGTCATTATGGTGGTCAAAGTTAGAAATCAATGCAGAAAAATGGAATAAGTATGAATTAAAATGGATATTTTCAAAAGGACTACCTATGTGGCCATGGGCTGGATTTGAGTGGCTTAGAATTTATATTAGGTTAAAATATTTTATTGGATGCCTTTTTTAAGTACTAGCTTAGCATGATTGTCAATCAGTCACATAGGTACTGCTAGGTATATTTAACCATTGATGCATTATGAAGTCAGTTTTGAACAAGGGACAGCTTATTATTATTCATGTATAAGTGTTAATTATAGTTAACTAGAAAAACACAAAAACAAATAGTATTGTTATCCATTCATAGTTTATGTGCTTCACTTTTTACACAAAGTTTATAGTTTTTGATACAGTTAAGAAAACTTTGTTCCCAGCTTAATTAATTTCTGCTCCCCGTATATGATGGTTGTGATGAACATAAAGCAAGATCTGTCACATGAAATGCCTTTACCTAAACAATTCCTGGTTTCATTTGCAAAGCTGATATCCTTGAATGATTACAGTAACATTAAGAAACCACAGTTTGGTTGTAAAACACCTGTCCACTATAAAACACCTGTCCACTGATGAAAACAGATAACCATTTAATACCTGACTTTATAGGGGAAATTTCAAGAGGGTAATCAAAATGATCATTGACACAAGGTGACCATTGGAGCAAATTTGAAGTTTCACCAGTATATCAGAGATGGTTCAATACTGGACAGTTAAAATGAATGTAAAAAACAACAGAAGGAATGAATTCTTTTTGGCCAGTAAAACATCCATCCTTTCATGGGCCTCTTGTTATCTAAAAACTATGATTAAGAGATAGCTTTAAAGAGATTTGGAAGTTGATTTCATTGATCTTCTAGCCATGATACGATGTTCAAAGTCTAGAGTTCATCACATGATTGTTTTGTTAATGTCAACATGTACAGAATTATTTTGTTAGTGTTTATAAAGAATATCAGAGATGACCGAAGTACTCAGAAATTTAAAAAATAAAATAGAAGAAATAGACTGAAAGTGGATTCATAGAAATTTTTTTTAAAACATCATTCATATGAAGGTGTTCATTTTTGAGATGTTTTAAATTTAATTTGTTTTTTCAGTGAGAAAATGGCTGTCTTTGGAGCTCAACTAGTATTCAACCTCATAATATTTAGTTTCCTGCAGAAATTGTCTCCCATATACTCCTTTGGCCGATGGCTTCTTTGTGGAAGGCTTTTTCGATACCTTCATCCTACTGATGAACAGATCAAGTCAGCTGCAGGGATGTCATCAGGAAAAGTTAAGAATCGACGAGAAGAGAAACGAAGACATGCAAATGCAAAATTAGATACAACATTTAATGTGCCAAGAAGTACTCATATTCATCTAGATACAGCACCTGTTGAAGCAATAGATTTGGTCTCTCTCCATTATTATCCTGAGTACCAGTGGTTGATGGATTTTTGGTTTGCTGCTGTAGTAGTATATATTTTAACAGAAGTATATTATGGACTGTTGCCGAGAAATGAAATGAATATTAGTGTTATGTGGTGTCTCTTGGCAATTGGCTTTTGCCTGAGACTTCTATTCATGCAGACCAGTATTTACTTCACACTAGAAGAAGGAGGAGAAAGAATTCTAGTTGTAACTTTTGGATTTTTCTACCTAGTAGCTGCAATGGGAGTGCTCGTAGTGGATGAAAAAATATTAGAATTTGGATTAGAAGAAGCTTATACCAATTTCTCACTCAGTGCCACAAAGTTTTTAAATACTCATGGGATTGACTCACAAGGGCCAGTCTCATATTTAACATTCAAAATAATTTTAGCATTTGTTTGCTCAATCATTGGTGCTCTTTTGATATTTCCAGGGTTCCGAATGGCTAAATTACATCTAGACTCCCTGAAGTACAGCCGTGAAAACCGTTTAAAACAAATAATACTGCATCTGAATTTCATTTTTCCATTAATTCTGGTCCTTTTCTGGGTTAGGCCAATTTCTCGAGAGATTTTATGTGGTTTAAGCTGGGAAGTTACTACAAGGCTGTTGTCTGAATCTGTATTTGAAGTGTTACGTATTTTCCTCTTTGTGATATTTTGCATTACAAGACTAGTGCTAATGGCAACACATGTTCAGTCTCACTTGAATTCAGCGTATGAACGAATTGAAAATTTGAGGAAAGAAAGCGGCAAGATTAGTAATGTGGAGATTCAGAAGATAGTGGCACGGATTTTTTTCTATTCTTGTATGATAACTCTACAGTATATCACACCAGTATTATTACTGACACTTTTGATGATGCTGTACAAAACATTAGGAGACTTTTCATGGGTAGCGCTGTTTGGTGAACCTGCAGAAAAGTTTGTAGAGTCATTGCTAGGACCGCAAGCTGATGTTGCTGCCACAGTTACAGAGCCTGCCATCGCCAATAGTACAACAGACAGTATTGTTGCTAAGGCCACTGAGTTTTCTCTTGCCTTCATGAACTTACGACAGGTTTTTACTCCATTGTGGTATCGAGGGTTGTTGTCATTTCTGTTATGGTGGACAAGTGCATCATGGTTTACGTCTATGGCATTTGGAGTCTATTATTATTCAAGGATGACATAGAATTTTATGACAGCAAATTTAATTACTGTAAAATGACTCGTACTTGGTTTTCAAAACTTTTGCACTCTCAATACGCAAAATGTACCTACCATTTTCTATTAGTATCTGCATAGCATCCACTGAAGTACAACCACTGTACAGTGAAATCTTGAGAATTTACACGTGGAGTTAGATCTGAGCTTCAGTGTCATGATAGATCGTAGATTTATGCCCCAGTAAGCATTGTGGGTATATATTGGTAATCCACTCATAAAGTGGGCTTGAGTGACAGTTACTTGGTACAGCTGGGACAGAACATTTCACAGGCATATATCATTGAACTATACTCAACATCACCCTCCACTTGCACGAGAGAAATATGGTCAATATTTTTTGTGTGTACTGTATGTGGGTTTGTTTAGTACTGATTAATATTAGCACATGCCTAATGAAAGAAAATAATAAATATTAAGTAAAATATTTATTGAAATTTTGTTGTACAGATTTCTTAGCATACATAGGATGGTGCATCAATGGCAGTAACAAAGTTGTACAGTTTATCTCAATTTTATGCAAATTTGACTTGTACAATTTTTAATCATTAGGGGTGAAACCTGTCTTTTAAATATTTAACTTCAGGCATTTGAAAGGAACTTGGAGACATTGTAATCCTGCATGCATGTGCAAATTTGTTACATGTGAGTTTATGTTTGGCATTCATCTACTCTATCTGAGATCTCAGTATGTTTTGATATTATGGATATTGGATTCTTGAGAAATTGGAGATTCCTTTGAATTACAGTATGAAAAATACACCCAAAATTTGAATTCATTTTAGCTTCCAATGCTTTTGGTTGTATCTGTTATGAAAACAATTGTTTCAGTATTGACCTGTTATTTGCCAGCCATATTTGTGGAGGGATTCAGTATTGACCTGTTATTTGCCAGCCATATTTGTGGAGGGAGCATACATGTTACCCTAGTCCGAGTTTCCTCTGACCCTTGACACCCCATTTTTGATATTTGGCTTTTTATGTTGGGATGTAGGGTCAGAGTCTATTCCTTATCAAAAACTTGGAATTTGCCAACACCATTTGGTGTTGGCATAGGGTACTCGCTAACTATAAGGCCTAGAAAACTTAAATGACCTTGCATTGACCCATAATTACATTAAATTGATAAGGAAATCATTTATCTTCTCAGAAATTACAAGCATAACACCGATTTTGTCTTTAATCCGTTGTCAGACAAGACGTAACTACATCGTCGATGAATTTTGACCTCGATTGCACCATTTTAATTGCTAGTCACATGACTAAATCTCGCAGCCCATGTGCATAAACGTCATAGGTCAAATAGTCACGTGATAACAACAAAGTGCGTTGACATGTAGTTTCTGCGTGTGATCAGTCAGCCTCTTTCCAGGAAGATGCGACAGCGACATGTTTCGGGCTGCTGTTATCCCAATTAATATGTTGAATAATACGTGTTTTTTCTTGTTATTGTATACATTGCGTGACTTTCATTCAATATTTTCGAGTTTACGTCTTCTTTCTGCAATACTGGAATTGAAGGTTTTATGCATAAACCTAAATTGCAACATGGCAGGTAAAGACGAATACACGGAATCTCTTGCCAATGAGATACTTTAAGAAAAGGGATACTATTTTAATATTAAAGAACTACAGTATGATGTAATAAAATCAGTTATAAATGAAGGTGACACATTTGCCGTCTTCCACAAGGGGTATGGGAAAATGCGTTTTTTTGTTGTTATCACGAGACTATTTGACCTATGACGTTTATGCATATTGGCTGCGAGATTTGGTTAGTCATGTGACTAGCAATGAAAATGGTGTGAACAAGGTCAAAATTCATCAACGCTGTAGTTACGTCTCGTCTGGCAACAGATTAAAGACAAAATCGGTGTTATGCTTGTAATTTCTGAGAAGATAAATGATTTCCCTATCGATTTAATGTAATTATGGGTCAATGTAAGGTCATTTAAGCTTGCTAGGCCTGATAGTTGGCGAGTACCCTATGCTGACACCAAATGGTGTCGGCAAATTCCAAGTTTTTGATAGGGAATAGACTCTGACCCTACACCCCAACATAAAAAAACCAAATATCAAAAATGGGGTGTCAAGGGTCAGAGGAAACTCGGACTAATGTTACCCATGACTATCAGTGGTATCCCCTTGTTCATTTTGCATCACATTATCCTGACACCAGGTCAACCAGTCCTAATACTAATCTCTGAATGCCGAGTGCTGAGGCAGTTGTACCATTTGTATAAGTCATTGGTACACTGACTTAGGGGGTTGGGTTCGAACCTGTGACCTGCATCCGAGGTGGATGCTTTAACCACTTAGGCCACTGATGTGGTCAGTTATGGTATGAGGATCTATATAAATAAGATTTAGACCAAGTTTGATTTTTATTGTGTTTTGGGAAATCAGAATGTAGTAATGGCCATGGTTCGACTAAGCACTGCAAGAAATGCTTCCCAGGCAACAGAAGGAAAAAACACTTTGAATAGACAAATTAAATTTGGTACATCTGTTAGTTTGCATATGTAGATGTCACAATTAGATTTTCAAGACTTTGAATAATTTTCATACATCTGCCAAAAGGCAGGATATTGTGATGTCTGTCTGTTGCCAGTTCTGGTACTGCAAAAAAGCTCAAATTCTCCATCATCAAAGGTTGCTAAACCTTGTGGATGGCTTGGACATGGGCTTAGGATGACCACACTTGATTTATCACAATGTTAGAGGTCAATGACACTGAATTAAGTAAATAATTTTTTACATAATAACTTGAGTTTTCCACCATCTGCAGTCACCAGATTTGGTGAATAACTTGTTCTTTGGGGGCAAGGTGAAAGGTCAAGGTTACAGTATCATAATTTCTACATAACAGAACCACACAAAACTTTGGATGGCTTACTTGGATTAAAGAGGTATATTGATTTTTGGGTAAAAGATCAGAAGTGAAAATCACTAAAAGAAAAATGTCTTTTTTGCTGTATAAATTTAGTTCTGGACCTTGAACCATGACCAGAGTTTGTCATTGCCTTGTACTTAATGTGTAGAAGAGGCCTATTGGTTTGATTGGTCATTGGTCATGGTGGCTCATTGATTATTAAGCATGAGGTGGTCATATTGTATTCCATTCAGAGTCAGATCAAAATTAATTTTGCCTGATACATTTTGTTTTGTGTGTCAGAAAATCAGGAATTTTTGTAAACATTTTCAGTAAGGAATAGTCAATAGTAATTTTGTTTTGGTACCATTTTTATCATGAAGTGGAAAGGCAGAGAAATGAATCCTCACATTGTGTCATATGTACACATTTATAAGATGGATTCAGATCCTGATCAATGAGTGAATAATGCAAGGATTAAAAGCAGACCTTGTAAACTTCAAAAACTCGGAAAGTTTCATTTTGAACTTAACAACTGAAGGAAAACCTAAATTAGAAAAGAAACACCCCCTCCAAAAAAAAAAACAAACTAAAACTTTGGGAAAATGATGAAATGTTATACCCTATTCCCACAAAAATGCTCTTTGCCATGGATATTCAGGCTGTTTTTAGACATGGGTATATTGCTAGGGTAAGTTAATGCAAATACTTGTAGACTGAAAATTTAGTAACCTTTTTAGAAGCAGAACTAAAACATTACTAAAGACCATTTAGTGTTTAATTAACTTGAAATGGAGTTTTCTTTTGAAAGAGTCCATGCTTTCTAGACCGGATTCTACTCCTGAATTCTTCAGTAAACAAAACCTCTCTCCTGGCTTTGTGGTGAATTCTTATGGCATGGTCCTGCAGCCATAGTTCTTTCATCAACAAAAGATTGTGTCCACTCTGAAGACCTACTTTTGATTGCCATCATTGATCAGACTCAGAATAGGACATTAAATTATCAGTGTCTTGTGTAAGTTTATGATGATCATGCATAATAATTAGTTGATCATGCATCGGATTGGCATATACATTGTTATCACACTGCAGGTTATATCTATGATTTGATATTTAGTTTATCATGCATCTGATTGGCATATACATTGTTATCACACTGCAGGTTATATCTATGATTTGATATTTAGTTTATCATGCATCTGATTGGCATATACATTGTTATCACACTGGAGGTTATATCTATGATTTGATATTTAGTTTATCATGCATCTGATTGGCATATACATTGTTATCACACTGGAGGTTATATCTATGATTTGATATTTAGTTTATCATGCATCTGATTGGCATATACATTGTTATCACACTGCAGGTTATATCTATGATTTGATATTTAGTTGATGATGCATCTGATTGGCATATACATTGTTATCACACTGCAGGTTATATCTATGATTTGATATTTAGTTGATGATGCATCTGATTGGCATATACATTGTTATCACACTGCAGGTTATATCTATGATTTGATATTTAGTTGATGATGCATCTGATTGGCATATACATTGTTATCACACTGCAGGTTATATCTATGATTTGATATTTAGTTGATGATGCATCTGATTTGGCATATACATTGTTATCACACTGGAGGTTATATCTATGATTTGATATTTAGTTTATCATGCATCTGATTGGCATATACATTGTTATCACACTGCAGGTTATATCTATGATTTGATATTTAGTTTATCATGCATCTGATTGGCATATACATTGTTATCACACTGCAGGTTATATCTATGATTTGATATTTAGTTGATGATGCATCTGATTGGCATATACATTGTTATCACACTGCAGGTTATATCTATGATTTGATATTTAGTTGATGATGCATCTGATTTGGCATATACATTGTTATCACACTGGAGGTTATATCTATGATTTGATATTTAGTTTATCATGCATCTGATTGGCATATACATTGTTATCACACTGCAGGTTATATCTATGATTTGATATTTAGTTGATGATGCATCTGATTTGGCATATACATTGTTATCACACTGGAGGTTATATCTATGATTTGATATTTAGTTTATCATGCATCTGATTGGCATATACATTGTTATCACACTGGAGGTTATATCTATGATTTGATATTTAGTTGATGATGCATCTGATTGGCATATACATTGTTATCACACTGCAGGTTATATCTATGATTTGATATTTAGTTGATGATGCATCTGATTTGGCATATACATTGTTATCACACTGGAGGTTATATCTATGATTTGATATTTAGTTTATCATGCATCTGATTGGCATATACATTGTTATCACACTGCAGGTTATATCTATGATTTGATATTTAGTTGATGATGCATCTGATTTGGCATATACATTGTTATCACACTGGAGGTTATATCTATGATTTGATATTTAGTTTATCATGCATCTGATTGGCATATACATTGTTATCACACTGGAGGTTATATCTATGATTTGATATTTAGTTGATGATGCATCTGATTGGCATATACATTGTTACCACACTGCAGGTTATATCTATGATTTGATATTTAGTTTATCATGCATCTGATTGGCATATACATTGTTATCACACTGGAGGTTATATCTATGATTTGATATTTAGTTGATGATGCATCTGATTGGCATATACATTGTTAACACACTGCAGGTTATATCTATGATTTGATATTTAGTTGATGATGCATCTGATTTGGCATATACATTGTTATCACACTGGAGGTTATATCTATGATTTGATATTTAGTTGATGATGCATCTGATTTGGCATATACATTGTTATCACACTGGAGGTTATATCTATGATTTGATATTTAGTTGATGATGCATCTGATTGGCATATACATTGTTACCACACTGCAGGTTATATCTATGATTTGATATTTAGTTGATGATGCATCTTATTTGGCATATACATTGTTATCACACTGGAGGTTATATCTATGATTTGATATTTAGTTGATGATGCATCTGATTGGCATATACATTGTTACCACACTGCAGGTTATATCTATGATTTGATATTTAGTTTATCATGCATCTGATTGGCATATACATTGTTATCACACTGGAGGTTATATCTATGATTTGATATTTAGTTTATCATGCATCTGATTGGCATATACATTGTTACCACACTGCAGGTTATATCTATGATTTGATATTTGTTAGACATGAAATACAAGCTCATGTTATTAAGGTCTTTGACCACTTTTAAAATGAACTTGTTTTGTGCATATTAATGAAGTGATATGTCTAATTGGCTGTGCTTGTTACCACTCTAAATATTCTATTTGGATTTGATATTGATCAAACTTAGTCAAAAGGCTGTGTCAAGCTGTCCAAACAGATAAGTTTCATTATAGTGAGATCTATGCATATTTGATCTGATCTTAGATTTGATTGGCCAAGTTTCTTGCTACTCACGTGAGGTATGTCTGACCTGATTGTGAGCAGACTTGATAAATTGGTAAATATCATTAAAATGTTGGCCAAGTTTTTTTTTTGAGTGAGATCTCTTGCTTCAGATGGTTTTGAACTTTTTGCCATTTTGAAGACTGAATGGGGTAGTGATTGGGATCCATGCATATCTAGAAGGTGGTATTATATGGAGGCGAGTCATGATTGAGGTCCATACATATCAGGGAGTGATCCATATGTATCAAGGAGGTAATATTACATGGAGTTGAGTCATGAGCAAGATCTATACATATGAAGGAGGTGATATTACATGGAGTTGAATCATGAGCGAGGTTCATACATATTAAGGAGGTGGTATTATGTGGAGTTGAATCATGAGCGAGGTTCATACATATTAAGGAGGTGGTATTATGTGGAGTTGAATCATGAGCGAGGTTCATACATATTAAGGAGGTGGTATTATGTGGAGTTGAATCATGAGCAAGGTTCATACATATTAAGGAGGTGGTATTATGTGGAGTTGAATCATGAGCGAGGTTCATACATATTAAGGAGGTGGTATTATGTGGAGGAGCATTATGAGCAAGATCCGTACATAACGAGGAAGTGATATTAGATTGAAGAGAGTCATGTGTGAGATACATATGTATCAAGGAGTTGAGTCCAGAGTGAGACCCATACATATCAAGGAGGTGATATTACATGGAGTTGAGTCATGGGATTGATATGTATCAAGGAGGTGATATTACATATGATTGCTGAGTTTGTCAGCTCCCTAGGGACTCTTGTTTTTAATCAGATTTGAATCAAACTTGTTAAGTAGTCCTATATCATGAAGATGTTGGATGGGTTTGATTATGAGCGTGTATATATATATATATATAAAGCATATATAAAGTAATCTTGTATTTGATTGATTGAGCTTGTTACTCTGGAGGCCAAATTTGGAATTTGATTAAACTTGGTGAATAAGTTAAACTGGTGCATCATCTTGGTCTTGTAATATATATATATATATATATATATATATATATATATATATATATATATATATATATATATATATATATATATATATATATATATATATATATGTGTGTGTGTGTGTGTGTGTGCAATTAAGATGCTACTGTATTTTCTTGGCTGAGCTAGTCTCATGTTTAGAGAGTTTATTTCTCATTTTATTTCAGTTAAATTTAGTAAGGTGGCGCTCACCAGTTATTATGTACTTTTGAGAGAGTGATGTATGTAAGGTGAAGTTGTTTGCATTTTTAACATGCACAGTGGAGAGAATGTTGGCATACCTATATACTACTTTCATGTAATGTGGATGCAATTTCTTTGGATATTGTACTTTTGGAAATTTTAAATGATCTTAGGACACTGCTAACTAAAATGACTTCTCCCTTGTGCTCCAAAAATCAACCTAAATTTGTCTAAAGTACAATATTCTTGGCAGCTATTAAAATATGGACAAGGAATTTTGCCAAACTAGATAATACCAGCTTTTAAAAAAGCAATGACTGAATTACCAAATACATAAAATGTAAAGAAAAGCTATCGGCTCTTTTTTTTACAATATACCTCTGAAGTTAAGTGAAAATGTGCAAGTAGAGCTAGCACTGTTTTGAAAGGTGCACATCTGGAGTAAGGCCAAGCTGTGTACTCTCTAACCCATATTACACCCATCAATCATACATCAAAATAAAGGGAATTAAAGGTTCTTTGAACAACACCTAAGATATACAAAGTCTCTTTTAAATAACCAGTATAACTAGTGAGGAAACCCGGGGAAACTCTTTTTCTTTAAAATTTTAACCCTATGCTAAATACGAAACTGTAGAGCGCCACCTAAATAGCTTGATGGATACTGTTTGAGAACTATTCATACTAAAAATATATTTCCGGCTGAAAATAACTTTTATCATACTGTTGTAAAATGCGTAAAATTTACATCATATATAGGTTGGGAGTTATTTCAAACAGGGTTGTCATTGCAAGTCTCATTAAGACATTAGTGAATTGGTTAGTTGTTTTTTAAACAAAGGAGTGATATCAGGCTTACCTGGAACTCTTGTTTATGTGATAGACATTTTTTTGTTTAAAAAATTGTAGCCAAGGACTTTTATTTTAAAATTCTGTATATATAGAGTTTTGAAATATTTATGTTTTGACAAAACCTGCTTGTGTGTAGTGATATGATTTGTATAGTTTTGATGATAATCTGACTTTTTGTTAAGAAATATTTGCATGATGTGCTGGTTTTAATGTAATTACTTTAACACTGTAATGTGGATTGTCAGCTGTATAAAAAATTCACTGTAGGACCCTTTGTTATAATACATTTCCTGTTATTATGAGGATATGCTCATAGACCCTATTTTATTGGATGGTACTAAAATTGTATGCATAATGTATTTCATGATAAGCCTGTTTCACTATAAGGTGATATGCTTTGGCACCCAGGGACAGTGCTTTGAGGGAATCTGTATAGGAAAAAAATATCCTGAAGTACAAGACAAAAAACTTGCAAAAGTGATACAACCATATTCATATGTCTATATTTAAACTGTTCCGCTTCATTTATTTGCTTTTATTAAATCACCTACCATATATACTTATATATCGAGTCCAAATGTATATAAACATAGATAACATGTGTTACTTATTCTGCCGATTGCTTCTAACAAATTGTATAGACACAGATCTACCGGCACATAATATGCTGGCAGATCTTCATCTGTGCAGTTTGCTGTTGGACTCAACTTATAAGCAAGTATATATTGTACAGCTGTAATGATGTTAAACACGATTAATAAGTGCCAATACCAAAAAGTTACAAATGCTTGTATTGCGATGCATTTCATTGCCATTAAGCCAGTTTTTACAATTAATTTTCATGTCTTTGCTAAATTATGATATATTCATTGGTAACTCAGTTCAAGGAGAAAGGTTGCTGCAGATTTTTTTTAAAAGTAGTTGTTGAATCATTAAATTTGTTGCATTTAGTACCATAACATCAACCAAATTTGTTTCCAGTGAAGTGGAAAATTTACATGAAATGTATAATTCTAAATATATACATGTAATTTGAAAAAAAAAGTGTTCCCATTTCTTATGCAGATCTTAAGTATGTTGAAGTTTTCACCTTGTAGTTGATTGCATGCTGCTTAATTTGGTATTATATGTGGACATGTTTGTTTTTTGTCGTGGAAGAATTTAAATCCTTCCATGAAATGTCATAATGTGCTTTCTCTTTTACCAGATATTGTTTGTTACTAATTATAGTAGCAAACCTTGTATCATGCAAAATATTTTAACAAAATAGAGAGCCAATGACCTTGAGAGCAGCTGTAGGAGTCAAGGGGTGGCAACTCTAATGTAACTGCATGGTGGGGGTGCTTTACAAATATTATGTACTTGTGAGAGAATGATAAGTGTATGGTAAAGAAGTTTGAATTTGCATCATGAAGAATGGCAGAATATTAGCATATGTTACTTTCATACACTGTGACTGAAATTTCTTTGCATATTGTACTGGTGGAAATTGTACATGATCTAAAAACACAGCTAACCAAATTGGCTCCTACCATGTTCTTGAAATATCAGCCAGAAATAGTCTAAAGTACACTGTCTTTTGTAATTATTAAAACAAGGATAATGCATTTTTCCAAAGTAGACAATACTAGCATATGAAAGTGCAATGAATTCATGAATTAAATATATAGAAAGTTTTAAAAAGTTATCTGCTCTTTTTTGGGTCACAATTTGCCTTTGTAGCCCAGGAAGTGAAAATGACCAAACAGCTTGCAGTTTTATCTGACATTAGGCCAAACTGTATACTCCATAAACCAAATGACACCTGTCAATCATATTCCAAAATAAAGGAAATTAAAAGTTCCTTTAGCAATAACTAAGATAGTCTTTTCTTTTAAAAAAGCTATGAAAACCAGTGAGAAATACCTGGGAAATGTGAAATACCCAAATCTAACCCAATGAAGAATATGAAACTTTAGACGCCACCATAGTAGTTATCTCCCTTAGATGTTCCAGTGTGCATTTAAAAGGTAACCCAAATAATTAAGTAATTTTTTTAATAAGGTTTCAGATGTAATTACAAATTATTTAGTGGTACATATAAAAATTTCCAAAAATATTGATAATATTTAGCACAGTTTGTGTTTGATATTAAAATGATGCTATGGCTATATTTGTGCGTATTTGTTAATTTGTATTGCTTCTTTCCTCCAGGACATCAGTATTTCAGAACTTTGATTTCATCATTTAGTACATCATGTGAACAATGTTATTTTTACTGTAAATGTCTGAAGGATGGATCCTTGCATTATTGTTATGTTGGAGTGCTTGTTTTTTTTTAAGCCAATACATTTTAGCATTCTTTGATAATGTTTTTCTGAAAATGTTATTTTTTAAGATTGATCTACCCCAATGTATCTAGCCCAAAACTTGTCCATTTGTTTTGGGAAGTGCCATTGACATCTGTGTCTACTGATAATGGTTACTTCAAGAATCAGAAGGACAATTATCCATATATATATATATATATATATATATATATATATATATATATATATATATATATTTATATATATATATATATATATATATATAGAGGTGAATTATGTAATCAGACTTACAGTTTCTACAAGTTATTCCTTATAAGCAGGTGCCTTTCATTTGGAGGTATTTAAGATGGAATTCACTGTTATTATAGAGGCCAAACTCCATTGCATTCCTGTTTTTTTTTCTTCTACTTTGTAGGATAAAAACATGCTTGATATTAAGCAAGTATTTTTATAGAAAAAAAGAAAAAATTAAATGCTAAGTGTTAAATTATCATCTTACATTGGTTTTCTTTTTTTAAAAAAAGAGATACATAATACACGGTACTGTCCACATATAGTTGCAGTATTCAGATTTGTATTATTTTATGTTTACAGCCATTGTTCTTAGAAAGGCACTACAGTTTAGTACTGGTATTATACATAAAAATACAACTGAAGTTGATTTGTTTGTATTGCTTTTGAAAGGTTTTGGTATTAATGGGAACTTATTCAAGGCTTAGTATGAGTATTTGATTTCCATTGTATTGTTTTTGAAAGATTTATGGTATTAATGGGAACTTAAGGCCTGGTATGTGTATTTGATTTCCATTGTATTTCTTTTGAAAGGTTTTGGTATTAATTGGAACTTATTCAAGGCTTAGTATGAGTATTTGATTTCCATTGTATTGTTTTTGAAAGATTTTGGTATTAATGGGAACTTAAGGCCTGGTATGTGTATTTGATTTCCATTGTATTTCTTTTGAAAGGTTTTGGTATTAATTGGAACTTATTCAAGGCCAGGTATGTGTATTTGATTTCCATTGTAATGCCTTTGAAAGGTTTTGGTATTAATCAGAACTTAGGACCTAGTGTGTGTATTTGATTTCCATTGTAATGCTTTTGAAAGGTTTTGGTATTGGAACTTAGGACCTAGTGAGTATTTGATTTCCATTGTAATGCTTTTGAAAGGTTTTGGTATTAATTGGAACTTATTCAAGGCTTGATATGTGTATTTGATTTCCATTGTATATCTTTTGAAAGGTTTTGGTATTAATCAAAACTTAGGACCTAGTGTGTGTATTTGATTTCCATTGTAATGCTTTTGAAAGGTTTTGGTATTAATTAGAACTTATTCAAGGCTTGATATGTGTATTTGATTTGCATTGTAATGCTTTTGAAAGGTTTTGGTATTAATTGGAACTTATTCAAGGCCTGGTATGTGTATTTGATTTCCATTGTAATGCTTTTGAAAGGTTTTGGTATTAATTGGAACTTAGGACCTAGTGTGTGTATTTGATTTCCATTGTAATGCTTTTGAAAGGTTTTGGTATTAATGGGAACTTATTCAAGGCTTGATATGTGTATTTGATTTCCATTGTATTTCTTTTGAAAGGTTTTGGTATTAATTGGAACTTAGGACCTAGTGTGTGTATTTGATTTCCATTGTAATGCTTTTGAAAGGTTTTGTTATTAATTGGAACTTATTCAAGGCTTGATATGTGTATTTGATTTGCATTGTAATACTTTTGAAAGGTTTTGGTATTAATCAGAACTTAGGACCTAGTGTGTGTATTTGATTTCCATTGTAATGCTTTTGAAAGGTTTTGGTATTATTTGGAACTTATTCAAGGCTTAATATGTGTATTTGATTTCTATTGTATTTCTTTTGAAAGGTTTTGGTATTAATCGGAACTTAGGACCTAGTGTGTATTTGATTTCCATTGTAATGCGTTTGAAAGGTTTTGGTATTAATTGGAACTTATTCAAGGCTTAATATGTGTATTTGATTTCCATTGTATTGCTTTTGAAAGGTTTTGGTATAAATGGGAACTTATTCAAGGCCTGGTATGTGCATTTGATTTCCATTGTAATGCTTTTGAAAGGTTTTGGTATTGGAACTTAGGACCTAGTGAGTATTTGATTTCCATTGTAATGCTTTTGAAAGGTTTTGGTATTAATTAGAACTTATTCAAGGCTTGATATGTGTATTTGATTTCCATTGTATTTCTTTTGAAAGGTTTTGGTAATAATCAAAACTTAGGACCTAGTGTGAATTTGATTTTCATTGTATTTCTTTTGAAAGGTTTTGGTATTGGAACTTAGGACCTAGTGAGTATTTGATTTCCATTGTAATGCTTTTGAAAGGTTTTGGTATTAATTGGAATTTATTCAAGGCTTGATATGTGCATTTGATTTCCATTGTAATGCTTTTGAAAGGTTTTGGTATTAATTGGAACTTATTCAAGGCCTGGTATGTGTATTTGATTTCCATTGCATTTCTTTTGAAAGGTTTTGGTATTAATTCGAACTTAGGACCTAGTGTGTATTTGATTTCCATTGTATTTCTTTTGAAAGGTTTTGGTATTAATCGGAACTTAGGACCTAGTGTGTATTTGATTTCCATTGTATTTCTTTTGAAAGGTTTTGGTATTAATCGGAACTTAGGACCTAGTGTGTATTTGATTTCCATTGCATTTCTTTTGAAAGGTTTTGGTATTAATCGGAACTTAGGACCTAGTGTGTATTTTATTTCCATTGTATTTCTTTTGAAAGGTTTTGGTATTAATCAGAACTTAGGACCTAGTGTGTATTTGATTTCCATTGCATTTCTTTTGAAAGGTTTTGGTATTAATCGGAACTTAGGACCTAGTGTGTATTTGATTTCCATTGTATTTCTTTTGAAAGGTTTTGGTATTAATCGGAACTTAGGACCTAGTGTGTATTTTATTTCCATTTTATTTCTTTTGAAAGGTTTTGGTATTAAATCGGAACTTAGGACCTAGTGTGTATTTGATTTCCATCAGATAAAGAGTAATAAAAAGAATACCTGCAGATCAGATGTTGATTATCCTATAGTAATGTTACTTATATTAAAGTGTGTCAGTGTTATGACATTCCACACACACACACACACACACCTTTTCATGGAATGCCAAATTTAATTTTATTAACTTTATTTTCCATTTTATGTATTTGAAACAAAACGTTGCATTTTTAATATCTTTAAAGTTACAAACAGCTTTTGTATTGTCAATATCATTTACTCCAGACACATAATCAACACCAGTGTTCATAAAATTAATGATTTTAATTCAGAATCTTCATGTCTGTATTGTATAAACTGACAAAAAATGTATATGACAGAAACACTTTTCGATAATTCTAAAGTGGATTACATAATTCATCAAAGGTTTGGATTTATTGTCTTGTTTATTTGGATTGTTCATTATTTACTTTGTAATAAATGAATATTTAGAAAAAGAATTTGTTTCTTGTTAGTTCCATTCAGTGTTTATAAAAAAATAGAATTAGAGTCCAGAAATTCTGTACCTGATAAAGTTTTTCAAGAAAATTTTAATGCATCTCTCACAATGGATTTGAATGGTTTATGATGGTGAAAGGACTGGACTTCATTTATAAACCTAAATTATAAATATTCAGCATATCCATATTTAAATATATAGCCAAAGTGACTTAGTGGTTAGAATGTTGGACTCTGTGGGTTGCAAGTTCAAGTCAAAGCTCTGGCAAGTCTAGGTCAGCAGCCAAATTATGTCTCAGAGTAAGGCAGTGTACTTTGATTTGCCATTCTTGTAGGTAAATATGTCTATGTTGTTGTTGTGTGTGATTTTTGTTTGACATAGCTTTGACAATTTTCCAGTTGTATTTCTACAATGTCTGCAGTGTGGCAGTTTATTGTATTGTCTAGTACTGGGGCATCATGCCAAAGACATATAGTATCCTGACACCAGTCCTAACACTGAAGATTTAATGCTGAGCATTCTATGTTTAACTAGACTGTAAATAATCTTTGATTTGAGCTAAGTTCATACTTGGTCACAATACATAGTCAAAGAATGACTTTATTGTTGAAAATAACTACCATATTACAAGTTGGATCCAGCTGCATGGCCCTAGATTTGCTGTTACATAATGACATGTTACTTCTGGGTCTGTGCAGTTTGTTTGGACCGATCAGTAAATTAGTTTGGTTTTGTGGTTTTATGCCACTTTTCAACATGAAATATAAATGATGCCAGAATATTTGCTTTGGGAAGAACGACAGACCCATGGGAAGGTACTGGCAAAGAAAACCCAAACTGGTTGAGTCAAGACTCAGACACATGTGGACATGTAAGATGTGAGTGATCAATAAAGGCTGGCCCATTAGCTACCATTTTTTACTTGTGCAAAACTGACGACAGGTGGGTGCTTGCCTTAAAGTTATGTTAATGCATAGCTTAAGGAACTAAAGTGAAACGGAAGAAAATTATGCTTAGGTAGTTGACGTAGCTTACACCAAATGTATGTTATACACACATTAAGCACTTTAGAGAAAAGAGCCCCAGATCTGTTAGTGCATTATGCAACAGATCAGTCTAAGTTGTTTGCAGTTTGACCTGACTTATAAGCAAATATAATAAGTAATTACCTTTATTAAGTGCTTGCAATGAATATAGTATAGTTAATCAAGGGCATACAGTATAACTTAATTTTATTATAGTTGTGTCATGCTGGTTTCAGGTGTCTGTTCAACTTTATTTCAGTCTGTCCAGTTCACTAATTTTTTGCTAGCAAACGGTCCAGATATCTTCTGTCATGGACTGTGTGCAAGTTCCCACATCCAAAAATGTCAGATTTCAACATCTGTCAATTCAATGAATGCTAAATACTTGTCTGCTTTGCTGTGGCATAACTCAAAAGCTGTGCAAAGTCACTATAGCAAGCAAGCAAATTCACTGGGACCTACTTTATCCAATGGTGAGTAGTTGATGTTGTTGTGGGGCTTAATGCCATTTTTCAGCACATGATAGACTATACATGTCCACTAGTATTAATGGTGGAGGAAGAAACCGGGAAATCCATGGAAAGAACCACCGACCCACGAGAAGCTACTGGCAAGCTTTCTCACATATCCACATGGGCTGAATCTTATTCTCGAACCCATGCAGACAGAGGTGAGATGACAGTGATCCATAATGGAGAGCACTTTAGACCACTTGGCCACTCTAGGCCCCAAATGGTGAGTAGTACCTGGAAGACTAATATGTCCATCACATTTCATGACTGTACATACAAAAGTGGCTGTGATAATTGACATATAGTATATGCTGACAACAAAAAGTCATGCATATATTGCCTATTTTTGCAGCCAAGATGTGAAAGCATTAAGAAAATTTAGATATTCAGTCAGATATTCAAATATCCTTTATAATCTGTGACATCTGAGTCAGATATTAAAGTATCCTTTATAATATGTGACATCTGAGTCAGATATTCAAATATCCTTTATAATCTGTGACATCTGAGTTAGATATTAAAGTATCCTTTATAATCTGTGACATCTGAGTCAGATATTAAAGTATCCTTTATAATATGTGACATCTGAGTCAGATATTAAAGTATCCTTTATAATATGTGACATCTGAGTCAGATATTCAAATATCCTTTATAATCTGACATATAAGTCATATATTAAAGTTTTCTTTATAATCTGTTACATCTGAGTCAGATATTCAAATATCCTTTATAATCTGTGACTTATAAGTCAGATATTAAAGTATTTTTTATGATGACATCTGAGTCAGATATTCAAATATCCTTTATAATCTGTGACCTATAAGTCAGATATTAAAGTATTTTTTATGATGACATCTGAGTCAGATATTCAAATATCCTTAATACATGTAATGACATCTGAATCAGATAATTAAATATCCTTTATAATATGTGACATCTGAGTCAGATATTCAAATATCCTTTACATTATGTGACATCTGACTGAGATATAATATTGTGACATCTGAGTCAGATATTCAAATATCTTTTACATTATGTGACATCTGACATAAAATATTGTGACATCTGACTGAGTCAGATATTCAAATATCCATTACATTATGTGACTGACATCTGACTGAGATATAATATTGTGACATCTGACAAGTCAGATATTCAAATATCCATTTGTAACCTATGGATAAAAGTAATATATTTCAAACCTTTGACTACATTTGGTAAGTTTTGATGTAAATTTAAATAATACAGGTAATCAGACCTTGGAATTTTTATAGGTCAAAATTAATAACCTTATTCTTCAGTATTAGTCTTGTTTCCCTACAAAATGGGAATAAATGTATTGAGTGTTACTAATTAGTATAAAATAATAAATATTTCACAAATTGTGTTTTACAATACAAGTCTGTGGAGTGGACCTTATTTACTGTGATTTAGTGTACATGTATGGTATTTTATTTTCAAACTTAACAAGGGAATAAACCTTTTTATTTCAAACAGGACTAGCACCCATCAATCTTTAACTTATTGTAGCAGTTTATTGATTTCAAAGCTCATTCAGTTACAAATCTATTTTATAGCATCAGACTTATTCATTGTTTAATCTGTACATTTTGTTGATGTCTTATGAACAACTTTTTGGGTGACAGTCGACATTAAGCATATACATGGATAGCTAACTGAAGTCAATATATAATCTCTACATGCTTGTAAGTTGAGTCCCTCTGCAAATGGTACATACTCAGGTCTGTCACTGCATAATGCACCTGCAGATCTGGGTCATGCAGTTTATTGGGAGTAATAGAGCAAACAATTTAGACCCTGATCAGCAGGTGCCCTATGACAGCAGATCAAGAGTCTGTGTTGTTTGCAGTTGAACTCTACTTATGAGTACAATATGACAAGTAAAATATATAGTTGGTGGCATATAGAAATATTGGTTAAATTACAGATGGTGGCACATGGAAATATTGGTGAAATGTACAGTTTGGTGGCATGTGGATAATAATAATAATAATATAATAATATAAATTATAATAATAAAGAAAACACGTTACAGTCAAATCCAAAGAACAAATGGCAGGTTTGAAAAAATCCATCACAACGGTATAATTACTATACTAATCATGTTGGCTTGAGCATTGTTTGAGGATCAACAGGTGTATACCAGTAATAAACGTATATTTATTTGAATGTATATTATTCATGACTATAGCTCAATTAATTTTATCTATAAAACCCCAAAAGATTTCATGTACCTGAAGATTTCAAGTTTCAGTATTTATCAACTACCATATATACTCACAAGACCAACTGTAAACAACATAGACCCTGATCTTCCAATACACAGTGTGCCAAAAGACAGTCTATGCATTTTGTTATAGGTAATCATTAGAACAAACAACATTGACCATGATCTGCCAATACACAGTGTGCCAAAAGACAGTATGTATTTTGTTAGAGGTAATCATTAAAACAAACAACATTACATGATCTGCCAATACACTGTATTGAAAGACATAGTCTTTGTATTTTGTTATAGGTAATCATTAGAACAAACAACACAGACCATGATCTGCTAGCACAGCAGATCTATGTTATTTGCTGTGTTACTTGACTTATCAAATAGTAAGTTCAGTTGGAAGATAATTTCCTTGTGAATATTTCAGCATCCATGATTGGCACAGCACATTTCCTTGTGAACATTTTAGCATACAATCTTGGCACAACAATCTTTGAACCACTATCGTATACAGTTAAAACAGTTATGAAGATTTCCCAGTAAATCCTTAACATCAAAGGTTGGCACAAATAATGGAGTTTAGTTTGGTAGTTACTTTGTCTCCAGTGACATGAAATAGGGAACACTGGCGAGATACTCAATCTTGGTCACCTGATCGGATGATCCCTGGAAAAAAATAGACATGATTTATCAATGGCAATGTTAATTAGGGTGTCATCTATATATGTACTTGCTTATAAGTTTAGTCAAACTGTAGCAACAAAGATCCGGATCTGCCATAGCGTAATGTACCTGGAGATCAATGTGTTATCTGTTCTACAGATTACTCCTAACAAACTGAACAGACCCAGATCTGCTAATGTTTTATGCAATCTGGGTCGGTGCAGTTTGCAGTTGGAATTCTATTTAAAGCGAGTATATACGGTACTTGAAATTTTGGTCCAACTGCAAACAACATAGATCAAGATCTGTTGTTGCATCATGCACTGAAACTGCATAGACCCAGATCTGCCAGCACACTATGCGATCACAGATCTGAGTCCCTTGCAGTTCTGTCTGTCTTATAAGCAAGTAAAGATGGTCTGTTAAAAAGAATACTTCAACTGGCACATAAGTTCCTTCCAGAGCACATTATACATTATACACACTGTATTGTATCTTTTAGCTTTAACTCATAATCTCAAGGTCAAAAGGTGAGTCTTCCTAGATTTCAGTTATGAAGTATGTTTAAATCATTAAAACTGTCATTAAAATACTTCAAAGAAAGAACTTGACCTTTCACTCTTAATCCAAAATGAAGAAAAGTACCCCTCCAAAGGCAGCATATTTATTGGACACATGGCTGTTGGAAATTTTAAGTGGAAAAAAAAAGAAGACTTGTACAATGGCTACTCTTTAGCACTGACATTGAATATAAAAACATCAAGGTTTTTAAAACAGTAAAGCTGCCTGTACACAAAGTGAACCTATGAAGCTGTTTAAATTGACAAGTGAAGCAACCCAAATGGCAGCTATTTAAATTGATGAGTAAAGCAACCCAAATGGCAGCTGTTTAAATTGACGAGTGAAGCAACCCAAATGGCATATGTTTAAATTGATGCATGGAGCAACCAAAATGGCAGCTATTTAAATTGACAATTAAAGCAACCCATATGGCAGCTGTTTAAATTGATGAGTGAAGCAACCAAAATGGCAGGTGTTTAAATTGACAAAAGAAGCAACCCAAATGGCAGCTGTTTAAATTGATGAGTGGAGCAACCCAAATGGCAACTGTTTAAATTGACAAGTGAAGCAACCCAAATGGCAGCTGTTTAAATTATCTAGTGGAGCTACCCAAATGGCAGCTGTTTAAAATAATGAGTGAAGCAACCCAAATGGCAGCTGTTTAATTTGATGAGTGAAGCAACCCAAATGGCAGCTGTTTAAATTGATGAGTGAAACAACCCAAATGTCAGCTGTTTAAATTGACAATTAAAGCAACCCAAATGGCAGATGTTTAAATTGATGAGTGAAGCAACCCAAATGGCAGCTGTTTAAATTGATGAGTAAAGCAACCCAAATGGCAGCTGTTTAAATTAACGAGTGAAGCAACCCAAATGGCAGCTGTTTAAATTGATGAGTGAAGCAACCCAAATGGCAGCTGTTTAAATTGATGAGTGAAGCAACCCAAATGGCAGCTGTTTAAATTGACGAGTGAAGCAACCCAAATGGCAGCTTTTTAAATTGATGAGTGGAGCAACCCCAAAAAAAGCTGTTTAAATTGATGAGTGAAGCAACCCAAATGGCAGCTGTTTAAATTAACGAGTGAAGCAACCCAAATGGCAGCTGTTTAAATTGATGAGTGAAGCAACCCCAAAAAAAGCTGTTTAAATTGATGAGTGAAGCAACCCAAATGGCAGCTGTTTAAATTGACGAGTGAAGCAACCCAAATGGCAGCTTTTTAAATTGATGAGTGGAGCAACCCAAATGGCAGCTGTTTAAATTGATGAGTAAAGCAACCCAAATGGCAGCTGTTTAAATTAACAAGTGGAGCAACCCAAATTGCAGCTGTTTAAATTAACGAATGAAGCAACCCAAATGGCAGCTGTTTAAATTGATGAGTAAAGCAACCCAAATGGCAGCTGTTTAAATTAACGAGTGAAGCAACCCAAATGGCAGCTGTTTAAATTGATGAGTGAAGCAACCCCCCAAAAAAGCTGTTTAAATTGATGAGTGAAGCAACCCAAATGGCAGCTGTTTAAATTAACGAGTGAAGCAACCCAAATGGCAGCTGTTTAAATTGATGAGTGAAGCAACCCAAATGGCAGCTGTTTAAATTGATGAGTGAAGCAACCCAAATGGCAGCTGTTTAAATTGACGAGTGAAGCAACCCAAATGGCAGCTGTTTAAATTGATGAGTGGAGCAACCCAAATGGCAGCTGTTTAAATTGATGAGTAAAGCAACCCAAATGGCAGCTGTTTAAATTAACAAGTGGAGCAACCCAAATTGCAGCTGTTTAAATTAACGAATGAAGCAACCCAAATGGCAGCTGTTTAAATTGATGAGTGAAGCAACCCAAATGGCAGCTGTTTAAATTGATGAGTAAAGCAACCCAAATGGCAGCTGTTTAAATTAACAAGTGGAGCAACCCAAATTGCAGCTGTTTAAATTAACGAATGAAGCAACCCAAATGGCAGCTGTTTAAATTGATGAGTAAAGCAACCCAAATGGCAGCTGTTTAAATTAACGAGTGAAGCAACCCAAATGGCAGCTGTTTAAATTGATGAGTGAAGCAACCCCAAAAAAAGCTGTTTAAATTGATGAGTGAAGCAACCCAAATGACAGCTGTTTAAATTGACGAGTGAAGCAACCCAAATGGCAGCTTTTTAAATTGATGAGTGGAGCAACCCAAATGGCAGCTGTTTAAATTGATGAGTAAAGCAACCCAAATGGCAGCTGTTTAAATTAACAAGTGGAGCAACCCAAATTGCAGCTGTTTAAATTAACGAATGAAGCAACCCAAATGGCAGCTGTTTAAATTGATGAGTAAAGCAACCCAAATGGCAGCTGTTTAAATTGATGAGTGAAGTAACCCAAATTGCAGCTATTTAAATTGATGAGTGGAGCAACCCAAATGGCAGCTGTTTAAATTGATGTGGAGCAACCCAAATGGCAGCTGTTTAAATTGATGAGTGGAGCAACCCAAATGGCAGCTGTTTAAATTGACAGTGGAGCAACCCAAATGACAGCTGAATGAAACTATCAAGCATAATCCAGCATAATAAGGGCAACCTTTCCTTGTAACAGTTACCTGGTATTATTTAATTTGGATTACTTGATTGATAGGGCATCTCATTAAGGGTTACATCTTTGTGTGTGGACCGAAGACATCTAACTTGATGTTAACATCTACTATCAGATTTTACAATCTGACACAGAAAACACAGAAAACTGCTGCTATTCATGGGGAAACTACCAAAATAGTGAGAAACTTAAGCTATCGTAAATATCCTATGATAAACCCATACAATATAATAAGCTGAATCCATTTGAACACCATAAATATAGACCCATGATAACATATGATTCGTATCTGATAACAGTTATAACAAGTTCTAAGTTTAGAAAACTAATGATACATTGTACATGTTTACAAAATGTAAATGTAGCACACATAGGCATATTACAGGATAAATATGGTTCTCAGTGAAATCCAATCAAGATTTTTGTCAGCAGTGACACTTGGTCTTCAGATACTTGAGAACAGGCTGGCACTAATCATTTTAATGTTCACACTATCATCTTAATGTTCACATTATCATCTTTATGTTCATATTATCATAATGTTCACATTATCATCTTAATGTTCACATGACCATTTTAATCTTCACATGAACATTTTAATGCTCAAATCATTATGTTCAAATGATAATTTTAATGTTCACATAATCATTGTTCACATTATCATAATGTTCACATGATCATTTTAATGTTCACATGATCATTTTAATGTTCACATGATCATTTTAATGTTCACACAAGCATATTAATGTTCACAATCATTTAACTGTTCATGTGATCGCTTTAATGTTCACATGATCATAGTGTTCACATTATCAGTTTAATTTTGACATCATTTTAATGTTCACATGAGCATCTTAATGTTCGCACAATCATTTAAATATTCACATGATCACTTTAATGTTCACACTCATCCTAATGTTTACACAATCATTTTAATGTTCACATGAGCATCTTAATGTTCACACTCATCCTAATGTTTACACAATCATTTTAATGTTCATATTATCATGCTTTATCTTTAGTATTCATTTTACGTGCAGTGACCTTGACATTGACCTTTAAACCTAGTTCAGCAGTGAGCTGTCATTACTAAAATATAGTCAACACATACAGTTTGTTTATGAAATTACTGAGGGTTAATGAAATTTGTAGATACAAATTAGAATGAATAGTCTCCGTCCAATCTTTGACATGTTCGTTGTAATCCATAACTGTACCTCCAGAATACTGTAATTTGTTTTACTTCTTAAAGACTGCTGATAGAAACTGGATGGAACATTTACATTTGAACTACATCTCTTTCACCAGTGACTGTTCAGGCCATGAAAGCAAACTGCCATAACATTGAACAACTTCCTATAAACTCTGATTATAATGAAAATGACTTAAACAGACCTAAAAGGTTATCCGGTGGTAAGTATTTAAAATATTTGCTGGTAAGCAGATATACATGAACATAGCTATTTTCCATTACATATTTTTTGCATTGATTAAAATATGACTTTTGTGAAAAAATTATTCCACAACATTACGGACTCAAAACATTTGTAAATATACAATATTTTAATCCATTTTAATTTACTGTTCTCAACTAGCTTTTCTAAAAGACCTGCAATAAACTATCCACATCATGGCTTCCATTCAATGCACCAATTAGATGAACTTTGAACTAAAGTCTACATTTTCGACTTTCTGCCCCTTTAAAACAATGGATAAATGTTTTCTCTGGTAGAGTGGTCTACAGCATTAGGTCTAAAGTAGTTAATATTATGATAGAGTGGTCTACAGTGTTAGGTCTAAAGTAGTTAATATTATGGTAGAGTGGTCTACAGTGTTAGGTCTAAAGTAGTTAATATTATGGTAGAGTGGTCTACAGCATTAGGTCTAAAATAGTTAATATTATGGTAGAGTGGTCTACAGTGTTAGGTCTAAAGTAGTTAATATTATGGTAGAGTGGTCTACAGCATTAGGTCTAAAGTAGTTAATATTATGGTAGAGTGGTTTACAGCATTAGGTCTAAAGTAGTTAACATTATGGTAGAGTGGTCTACAGTGTTAGGTCTAAAGTAGTTAATATTATGGTAGAGTGGTCTACAGTGTTAGGTCTAAAGTAGTTAATATTATGGTAGAGTGGTCTACAGTGTTAGGTCTAAAGTAGTTAATATTATGGTAGAGTGGTCTACAGCATTAGGTCTAAAGTAGTTAATATTATGGTAGAGTGGTCAACAGCATTAGGTCTAAAGTAGTTAACATTATGGTAGGGTGGTCTACAGTGTTAGGTCTAAAGTAGTTAACATTATGGTAGAGTGGTCTACAGTGTTAGGTCTAAAGTAGTTAATATTATGGTAGAGTGGTCTACAGCATTAGGTCTAAAGTAGTTAATATTATGGTAGAGTTGTCTATAGCATTAGGTCTAAAGTAGTTAACATTATGGTAGAGTGGTCTACAGCATTAGGTCTAAAGTAGTTAATATTATGGTAGAGTTGTCTATAGCATTAGGTCTAAAGTAGTTAACATTATGGTAGAGTGGTCTACAGTGTTAGGTCTAAAGTAGTTAATATTATGGTAGAGTGGTCTACAGTGTTAGGTCTAAAGTAGTTAATATTATGGTAGAGTGGTCTACAGCATTAGGTCTAAAGTAGTTAACATTATGGTAGAGTGGTCTACAGTGTTAGGTCTAAAGTAGTTAATATTATGGTAGAGTGGTCTACAGTGTTAGGTCTAAAGTAGTTAATATTATGGTAGAGTGGTCTACAGCATTAGGTCTAAAGTAGTTAACATTATGGTAGAGTGGTCTACAGTATTAGGTCTAAAGTAGTTAATATTATGGTAGAGTGGTCTACAGTGTTAGGTCTAAAGTAGTTAATATTATGGTAGAGTGGTCTACAGTGTTAGGTCTAAAGTAGTTATACCTACATTTGGCTGCTGTGGGTTAAGACTCACTAGGAGTAAAGCTTTATCTAAGTCATATTTGAAACATTTAGTTTCAAGATAATCTACAACAATAACTGCCACCATGATCAACACCAGTGATTCTCATAGATCTCTTTGGATACATATAAAGATACTATACCAGATTGATTGATTCTAATATCCTTTGCCAGGTACTTGCATCAGCCGTCAAATCATCGGGTAGCGCTATAGAGAGTATCTGTTTTAACTCATCCAGAGAAATTTTTCCTCTTTGATTGACATCCATAGATTGGAAGAGGCTCTGCAGTAGAAATTAATAGAGATATTCAAAGACCAATAAAAATATTGTATAGTATGTTAACTATGTCCTATTTTGTACAATAAAAGAAAACTGTATGAAATCACTTTTATATTCGATGAAGTCTGAGAAAGGTACTCTGGGTGAGACATTCCTTCAACTTCATTGACTGGTGTCATTTTATAGTTTAAATGACTGCAAGTTTTTAGACTTTCAGTAAGCAATATGCTAAAATACATCCAGAATATTGGACATAACCATCTACTGTATATATACTTGCTATAAGTCAAGGCAAACTGCAAACAACAAAGATCCTGATCTTTGTTGTTTGCATCAGGCAACAAACCCAAGTGCACAGATCTAACACCCACCGGTTACTCCATCAAGTCATTTCCCTGCCACTCCCATGAAGGTGGAATTGCTATCATCACAAGGAACTCCATGATCAACCGTCTTAACTACTCTTCAACTTTCAATTTTGACCACACATCGTTTGAACTGAACTAGTCCAAAGTACACTCACACTGGAACAAAGGTCAATCCAATTTTTCTACCTTTACTGCCCTCCTCCTAGTAGAAAAAAAACAAGCTGACAGAATCTCTCTTTTTGGAGCAGTTTCTGAATCTCCTGGAATATGGAAATTTGATAGGTGGCAACCTAATTATTCTTTGAGATTTTAACTTTCACTGTGACTGTCCTGAAAACCAATGTACATCAAAACTCCTAGATTCCATTCACGTATTCAACCTCAAACTTAGTTAGCCAACCCACCCATAAACATGGCCACATTTTAGATTGGATTCTTTACAGACCTGATGATAATATTCTTCAATCCACTCTGGTTTCCCATGAACTTTCATCAGATCACCTCTGCATTATATGCCATCTTAATGTATCAGATCCTAACCCTCCACCTTTATTCGCTACTAAGAGAAACCTCCGTATGATAAACAGAACCAAACTAATGCACAATATCAAAGCAAACATAACAACAAGCTTACCTACTACAGCAGAACAACTTGATAACTGCCTGCATTCATTGCTCGACAAACACGACCCAGCAACCATGTGCAAAGTAGCAATTAAGAAGTGTTTTCCGTGATATAGCAGTGTCAGGGACCAGCTTTGCACTGATAAAAGAGACCGTCATAAAGATGAGAGGCTTTGGCTTTCCACCAGACTCACTACTCATAAACAAGATTTTTGATGTGACTAAGAAGAATGTCACAAACATAGTCCATGCAGCAAAATCAGCCCACTACAGCACTACGATCACAGAAAGTTCCAGCTGCAAAGAGCTATTTGAGATTACTAACAAGCTACTGTCAAGGAATAAATGTATACCACTTCCAGCTACCTTCTCTAGAGTTGACCTTCTGGACCTGTTTGCAAATTTCTTTTGTGACAAAGTACAAACCATCAGATAAACTTGACAACACAATTTCAGTTGGATCATCATCACCATACAGTTGTGATACAGAATTTCAGTGGCAACCATTAGCAGCATTTGAACCTGTCTCTATGGATTTAGTCCATACAATCATGATGAGGAGTGCACCAAAGTCATGTGAACTGGATCCAATTCCGATGTCACTGCTGCTAGAGTGCTTGGATCCAATATTGCCTTCACTAACTGATGTTATTAATACATCTCTCTCATCCGGGGAATTCACATCATTTTACAAAACTGCCATTGTAACGCCTCTGCTGAAAAAACCAACACTTGACCATAATGATCCAAAGAACTACCACCCAGTTTCTAATCTCTCATTCATGTAAAAAATCATAGAAAACATTGTTCTATCCCAACTTGTATCTCATCTGAATTCAAACAGTTGTTTTAGCAATGTACAGTCTGCATATCACCCTCACCACAGTATGGAAACCACTTTTTTGAAAGTAGTCAATGACCTTCTCTCCACTTTTGATGGCAGAAAGACTACAGTCCTCGCTCTCCTTGACTTGTCTGCAGCATTTGACACTATAGAACATGATATATTACTTCACCCTCTCCAGCATGTATTTGGCATTCATGATACAGCCTTACTATGGTTCAAGTCCTACTTAGTCAACAGGACACAAATTGTGTCCGCAAATGGAAAACACTCCAGCCCAAGTGATCTATGTTGTAGTGTTCCACAGGGGGCTGTTCTTGGACTTGTTCTCTTCATTCTGTACACTCAGCCACTCTCAAGTATCATAGATCATCATTCAGTGTCTCACCAATTGTATGCTTATGACACCCAAATATACAAATCTAGCCATGTAGCTGAGGTTATAGCTACTATCCATAGAGAGGTGCATTTATGATATGAAATCATGGATGACATGAAACAAGCTGCAGATGAATGATGATAAAACTGAATCCATCCTGATTACAACACAAAGACTTTCTCATATTCACATCTTTTACCTCAGACATTAAATATCAGCAACACCAACATTAAATTCAAGCAGTCAGTACAAAACCTCGGTGTCACTCTTGACAGTACTCTCTCATTGCATCAACATGTTATGAACATATGCCGGGTTGCATATCTTGAGCTGAGACACATCAGCTCCATTCGCAAGTATCTGTCTGTTGATGCAACTAAAACACTTGTGTGTTCCTTAGTACTTTCAAGACTGGACTATTGTAATTCAATTCTGTTTGGTTCATCTCAATATCTCCTTCAGAAACTTCAAAAAGTTCAAAACACTGCTGCTCAGATCATCCTTAGAGTACCATGATCAGAGCATGCCTCTCCGATGCTCTGTACCCTACACTGGCTATCCATATGATCCAGAATTAAACACAAAATTTGTTCTCTGTGCTACATTTCACTGACAGGCTCCAGTCCAACATACCTATCTGACCTCACCCATGTGTACACCCCTGCAAGATGGTTATGCTTCTCTTCTGACACTCAAATTTTAAATATTTCCACTATGAAGTTGAAATCATATGGACAATGTTCTTTTGCATACCAGGGCCCAGCAACATGGAACGAATTGCCCACTGCACTTAGAGTGATCTCATTCAAGAGCGCCCTTAAAACCCATCAATTTCAACTGCAAGAACAGTCATAAAGATTTAACAATGTATCCTTTTAAAATATCCTTTCCTTAAAAATTTACTGCATGTTTTTTCTGTTTCTAATTTTTAAGGTGTTTTGTTTTTATTTTTGAAATTATTTCATTATACATGTTTTTATTCTTTTTAAGTGTTGACAAATGTTGTAAAGCGCTTAGAGCTTCTAAAGATTAGGCGCTATATAAAGTCCTCATTATTATTATTATTATTATTATTATTATTATTATTATTATTATTATTATTATTATTATTATTATTATTATTATTATTATTATTATTATTATTATCCACTGTAGCATAATGTGACTACAGATCAGGGTCTATATTGTTTGTTCTACCTACTACTTCTAACAAATTGCACAGACCCAGATCTGCCAGTGAATTATGTGACAGCAGGTCTAGGTCTGTGCAGTTTGACTCGACTTGAAAGCAGATATATATGGTACTCTGGTTGAAAAAAATTTGAAAAGCAACCTACAGCAAATTACAGCCAATATCTGACTGTGCAGTAAAGACAACTTACCACATACTGTGATATAGACTCAGCTAATGTAGTGAAATTAATTATTTCATATGCTTCTTTGACGGGACCACTGAAAATAAACAAATATGTAAACTTATTAATTTTGTCCTTTGGCTCTAAGATGGCTCATGCCACTTTTGTGGATATGACCAACTTAAAGAAATGGTTAGAAAAGTGAATATTGTATTAATATTTAACATGTTTTACTTCATTGTACACCAAAGCATCCAACGGGGGACAAATAGGAGCTAAATTGACACTGTAACTGTGGTATTTGAATTGTGAACGAAAAGGTCTCAGTTAATAAAATATTTGATATAATGGGGTCTTTCTGTCTGAGAACTAAACATAACCATTACAAATTGTGGAAAAACATTACAAATATGTTATAACTTTATAGGATGCAATCGATACACAAGTGTGAGACTACAGTTTTGCAGAGCCATAGACTATTATCTGACCACTTGGCTGGTTCCTTATGAGGGTCATCACTATTGGTTTCTACAGGGAACTCAGCTATTGTTGATACAATTGTTTTAGATAGCAGAGAACAAAATTCCTTACTTTTAATTTCTACTTTCATTTTCTGCTGCTACTTTTAATGGCATTGTTCAGCACATGATAGGCTATATATAGAGGCCAGTAGATTTGGTGGAGAAAGAATCAGAAAACACAGGAAGTTACTAGCAAGCTGTCTCATATACCCTCACTGGCAGAGCCATGACATGAACCCACACAGAGAGTGAGATCTGTAAAGGCAATAAACACATGGCAACCAGTTCCATGTGGGAATGGTGTGCACCCTTTAATTCCTCTACAAAATATCATTATAAATGTCTGAAGCTACCTTCTGAGGTAAACAGACCTTGTATATTCAATTTTGTCTTGTTTTTAGAAACAAGTTACAAGTAAAATGAAACTTATCACTAATTTGTTCAATAGACATTCTAATATAAGAAAGCAAAATTGTTGTTCATTAAATAGTTATATTTTATCACTTAAAGGAGCATATATGGATATAAAAAATTCAACTAGCTAACAATTAACTGACAGTCACTTGATATGCTTAAGGCAGAACATATCCAATCAGCCCTATGTTTTGAATCATTCTTTAAAATTAAGAAAATGCTTTGCTGTCCCCCTGACCAAGAAAATTAGTAGGCTGGTAAATAGGTAGGTAATTTTGCTTGTTTGGTAGCTCTTACCTGTTGTACAATTGTAAACAATCTTAAACATTTTACAGTGGCATATTTTGAAAAAACGTTTTTGAGAAAAAAAAATCAGTCAAGCAGTTATGATGGGTACCTGGACAACAGTCAGCATAAAAGCTTTATGAGGGTGGCCTTGAATATTTGACATACACCATGACACACAGACTGTATATCTTAAATTTGTCATCAACTTTAAATTAAATTAGGAGGCAGAGAGTAATTCAACACTTTGTACAAATGAACATCTATTCACATATCCAGAAAAAAAAAATATATACCAATATACCAAGCACTTTAAATTTTTCTTAGACATTCTAAACCTACCTAGTTTCTGTTATCGTTTTGGTTAAATAATTCATTGTAAGGAATTCTTCAATCCCAAAAAATGTACTTGAGCTAACTAATTCGTAGACCTGAAATTAGAAAACAAAAAATGCTTACTTTGTTGATTGAATGTTGGGTAAATTTACATACTATTGTTAAACCTAACAAGAAATGAAAATCATCTTTGTTTTTGTTGTTGTGGAACTAGGTGTTGGTGTTCTGGTTGTAGAAGGTGTTGGTGTTCTGGAAGTAGAAAGTTTGGTGTTTTGGTAATAAAGGTTTCGGTTTTCTGGTAGTAGAAGGTTTGATGTTCCTAAAATCTACATGTGTTCTTACTTCTTTGCAACTACCAGCAAGTCAGAAAATCTGTATTTTAAGTGTTATCTCATTCTTGTAACTGACAGGAAAGAAAATTTAATGTCATTTTCTGAGACTTAAAGTGGATTTGATAATTTCATGGTTACTTCAGGACACAATCAACTACTGAAAGAAATGATTATAAATTAGGATAGACAAATATTTATCTGATCAAAATTCTCTTTCATAACATATTACCTGTTTCATGAACTTTTCTTGATTTGGAGATAAACTTTTTGGAAGCTGTGTTTGTACTTGATTATACTTCAGGTGCCTGAAAATCAAATATTAAAATTTGAAGACAAAATGTAATGAACCAATTAGCAACATTTGTTCTTAAATTTTTAAATTTAGGTGTTAATTTACACATAAGGTAAACTGCCTCTAAAAGTAAGGCATGTACCTTTGTCAGACAAATATAAATGTACTTTTCTTGCACTTTAGTACATCAGGAGCCTGACATATTGTATAGTTATGATAATATGTTTATTATTGCTTTGTGGGATGATGATTCATTATGTATTTAATTATTACATATTGTATGTGGGAGACATGTTACATAGTCTCTTCACCAGAACAGAAAATATTTCTACTAAATAAATAGCTTGAAGGTACCATATCATCATGGCTACTGTCAGCCTCCAAAACAGACTGCCAATTATGGTTATATATATATATATATATATATATATATATATATATATATATATATATATATATATATATATATATATATATATATATATATATATATATATACACACACAGTACATACATACACATATACAGAAATATTCTGTATTCTCAATACAGTATGCCTGTATCCCAAAATAATATGTAAATTAATATAATTGATAATGTATTCAACTTTATAAAAGCCATGATGTCATAAAACTCATTTTCTGTGTTGTGTCATAATTAAAGAAACTTGTTGTCTGATACAACATGCAATTCACTGAAAAGAGCTCATTATATACAATGTTATTCAACTCATTTCATAGACCTTATGAAGATGCTCATTATATACAATGTTATTCAACTCATTTCATAGACCTTATGAAAATGCTCATTATATACAATGTTATTCAACTCATTTCATAGACCTTATGAAAATGCTCATTATATACAATGTTATTCAACTCATTTCATAGACCTTGAAAAGGCTCATTATATACAATGTTATTCAACTCATTTCATAGACCTTATGAAAATGCTCATTATATACAATGTTATTCAACTCATTTCATAGACCTTATGAAAATGCTCATTATATACAATGTTATTCAACTCATTTCATAGACCTTATGAAAATGCTCATTATATACAATGTTATTCAACTCATTTCATAGACCTTATGAAAATGCTCATTATATACAATGTTATTCAACTCATTTCATAGACCTTATGAAAATGCTCATTATATACAATGTTATTCAACTCATTTCATAGACCTTATGAAAATGCTCATTATATACAATGTTATTCAACTCATTTCATAGACCTTATGAAAATGCTCATTATATACAATGTTATTCAACTCATTTCATAGACCTTATGAAAATCCTCATTATATACATTGTTATTCAACTCATTTCATAGACCTTATAAAAAATGTAAATCTGATCTAATGCTAAATACTTTTTTCTGGTAAAGATAAAATATATATGATTGTTTTTAAGCAGATAGTTTTTTTTACTGTTAACTCACCCATCATTATCTGTGTCTAATTTTTTGAATGTTTCTTCCAGTTGGGTCTGTTCTTTCTCTGATAAGGCTGTTCTCAGTTCACTGCCCTGTGTAACAAACAAAAATACTAATTAATCTTCTTGATCATTCAAAGTGACCATAAGAAACTGACAACAGGAATTCTGCCAACCAAATTCCACAAACATTCAAAACTTTAAATTTAAAATGTTTTCCCACCCACTGTTCCAGAGTGACTCTGCAAATGTTTTCTAGGATGAACTGAATGTAATGATGTACCATGGTTTTTCAATGTATATAATCTGTGGTGAGGTAGGTTTTCCTACACCATAGATCAAAATAATGAAAAACATTCACGTATAGAGATTAAAACAAAAAAAACTAACAACTTGCAAATGATGTTGTTTATCTCACTGTCAGTCACTCAAACTTGTTGCTAATTTGTTTTTTTAAAAAATGCATTAATTGAGTATTATTAACTTAATAGAAATTTCATGAGTGAGTAACATTGAAAATTTGCTAGTTTCACAACAAATTTGTATACATGTACTTGAAAAATCTGCATTTTGTGCAGAATCCAAAAATGCTGTTATGCTGATGATAAGAGTCAGGAGATTGTTTTTCACTGCTCAAGATATAAGTAAACTAGTAATTACATTGATCTGTATTTTTTATCCTATACAAAAATCAATGTACATGCTAAGCTATAGGGATGGAAATTGCAATATTGGTAAGAATACTTATAGTGGAAGATCTATATGAATACTTAATGGTGGCAGGCCAGTAACTAATTTGGTGGCAGATAAGTAACTGTACAGATGGTGGCAGATCAGTAACTATACAGATGGTGGCAGATCAGTAACTGTACAGATGGTGGCAGATCAGTAACTATGCAGATTGTGGCAGATCAGTAACTATGCAGATTGTGGCAGATCAGTAACTATACAGATTGTGGCAGATCAGTAACTATGCAGATGGTGGCAGATCAGTAACTGTACAGATTGTGGCAGATATCTGCAGATCTATAAATATAGATCTGGTGGCATATATGTAAGAATACATATGGTGGCAGGTCTGCAGATCTATAAGTATTCATATGGTGTCAGATCTATAAGCATACCTATGGTGTCAGATCTATAAGCATACCTATGGTGTCAGATCTATAAGTATATATATGGTGGCAGATCTATAAGTATACATATGGTGGCAGGCCAGTAACTAATTTAGTTTCAGATCTGTAACTATGCAGATAGTGGCACACCTGAAACTACATATATAGTAGCATATCTATGGCAGCAGATCTGTAACTATACCTATCATATGGTGACAGATCTGTAAGTATACATATTGTGACAGATCTGTATGTATACATATGGTGGCAGATCTATAAGTAATATACAGTGACAGATCTGTATGTATACATATGGTGGCAGATCTATAAGTAATATACAGAGGCAGATCTGTATGTATTCATATGGTGACAGATCTCTAAGTATACTTATGGTGGCAGATTTGTAGCTATGCATATATGGTGGCAGTGTTTCCATGGTAAAATGTGATGTCAACAAGTTTAGATTTAAAATAAAATTAATAGAAAATTCTGTTGCAGCTGCTTTGTTACTTCTCCATGTCAAATTTGACCATTCAGTTTAAGGAATTCTCCCATGATGAGTCAATGTTTGACAAAGAGATAATACCTTATTTTTAAACAGTGTATCTACCAGGTATTGCAATTCCCTAGCACCACTAGCCAGGGCAATAAAAGCTCAAACTTCATGACACTCAATTTGTAAGATCCTTAGATCAAAATTAGTATTTTGTGCTCTGCAAAAATGTACAAGTCATGTCCTGAGGCACATTATGGGAGAAATACTTTAATTGTACACATCCTTACTGATTTGCCATTTGGCATTATTACAAAAATATCATGTCACAAAATATTCTAAATTAATAAGGTCCTTAAGTTTGCATGATACCAATATATCAATATGTAAGTACCTTAAGTGGGTTGGGTGTAGGCACAGTGTCAGGACTGGGAGCTTTTTCACTGTGTTCTCTTGAGGGGTTGTCACCAATGGCTGCCTCAATGGTGTCATCAGACTCTGCTTCTTGTTGCCTGTATGAATAAATATTGTAGAGAAAATGTACAATAAAACTTTTTGCTTCTTCAAAAGATTGTCACCTCTGAATGATTCTGTGTTATATATGGTTTCACATAGTTTGGCAATGAAAAGTCATAGAAGAAAGTTTCCAAGATTTGTCATATAATTATTTGTATTAAAAATAATTTCTTCTTCCATAAATTTATGATGCTTGAGTCTTATATAAATCAGGCACACATTAAGTATTTTTTTGTCAAAAACTCTACTGTAGAATATATGAAATACTGAAATGAGTACAAAACCATAGTTTAAACAGCTTTTGGATGAACTAGTTATTTCATTGTGTTAATTTACAAATTTTTTAGCAGTTACTTACTTTATTTGATTTACGTCTACTGTACAATAAGAATTAAGAAGCTATATAAAAGTAATATGACATAGCCGGGACAGTCAGAGCATTTGGCCAATAATATGATAGGATAGTGGAGACTGGATTTGTAATATAGAAATCCATCCTGGGATACAAAACATTTGGCCAGTCTTTAATAAAGGACACTGGTTTCTGAAGAGTTTAGAATTAATATATATATAGTGAATCTCTGTTCATAAACCAATTTCAAAAGAGGTCACCCTGAGAGACCACCTTGCCTGACACCAAAATAGTGTATTATTACTAATTTGTATCATTCATGAGAGTCCATTACAAAAGGGTGGTCTTTAATGAGGGGGATCTTTTATGACGGGTACTGCTGTACGGTCATATTGCAGATATAAGTATTATGTTGTTATGGTAACAGAATCTCAGAAATGAAGTGATTGCATGTGCCAGCTTCCAGAATCCAACTTTGGACTGAAAAGGTACAAAAGGTACGGTCATATTGCAGATATAAGTATTATGTTGTTATGGTAACAGAATCTCAGAAATGAAGTGATTGCATGTGCCAGCTTCCAGAATCCAACTTTGGACTGAAAAGGTACAAAAGGTACGGTCATATTGCAGATATAAGTATTATGTTGTTATGGTAACAGAATCTCAGAAATGAAGTGATTGCATGTGCCAGCTTCCAGAATCCAACTTTGGACTGAAAAGGTACAAAAGGTACGGTCATATTGCAGATATAAGTATTATGTTGTTATGGTAATAGAATCTCAGAAATGAAGTGATTGCATGTGCCAGCTTCCAGAATCCAACTTTGGACTGAAAAGGTACAAAAGAAGAGTACATGTTGTTATCACTTAGATGATCATGGCGATGATAAAAATCAAGATAGAGAGAAGGATACAAGGGTGGATATTAAGCATATGACACTGCAAAAGCTTGTATAATAAACTATTTATAGATCTAAAAAAGCAGACCTGTAAAAAGTGATTATTTTTGTATACTTGTACTTAAGCAACACAAGGTTATAATTTGTTTTAATTGTAGATAGACATACAATTTTGTCGAATTATTAAAGATAAGAATGTGAAATGCAGGCACAGATGAACCTCATTAATTCCAACCACATAAACATCCATCTGTCAGAACATGTAATTAATTCAAACTTTTCATGCCATAAGATTTCAGTCTAATGAGGTTTAATTAATTCAAACTTTTCCTGCCATAAGATTTCAGTCTAATGAGGTTTAATTAATTCAAACTTTACCTGTCATAAGATTTCAGTCTAATGAGGTTTAATTAATTCAAACTTTACCTGCCATAAGATTTGAGTCTAATGAGGTTTAATTAATTCAAACTTTTCCTGCCATAAGATTTCAGTCTAATGAGGTTTAATTAATTCAAACTTTACCTGCCATAAGACTTCAGTCTAATGAGGTTTAATTAATTCAAACTTTACTTGCCATAAGACTTCAGTCTAATGAGGTTTAATTAATTCAAACTTTTCCTGCCATAAGATTTTAGTCTAATGAGGTTTAATTAGTTCAATTTTTTCCTGCCATAAGATTTCAGTCTGATGAGGTTTAATTAATTCAAACTTTTCCTGCCATAAGATTTCAGTCTAATGAGGTTTATTTAATTCAAACTTTACCTGCCATAAGATTTCAGTCTAATGAGGTTTAATTAATTCAAACTTTACCTGCCATAAGATTTCAGTCTAATCAGGTTTAATTAGTTCAAACTTTACCTGCCATAAGACTTCAGTCTAATGAGGTTTAATTAATTCAAACTTTACTTGCCATAAGACTTCAGTATAATGAGGTTTAATTAATTCAAACTTTTCCTGCCATAAGATTTCAGTCTAATGAGGTTTAATTAGTTCAAATTTTTCCTGTCATAAGATTTCAGTCTAATGAGGTTTAATTAATTCAAACTTTTCCTGCCATAAGATTTCAGTCTAATGAGGTTTAATTCAAACTTTTCCTGTCATAAGATTTCAGTCTAATGAAGTTTAGTTAATTCAAATTTTTCCTGTCATAAGATTTCAGTCTAATGAGGTTTAATTAATTCAAACTTTTCCTGCCATAAGATTTCAGTCTAATGAGGTTTAATTCAAATTTTTCCTGCCATAAGATTTCAGTCTAATGAGGTTTAATTAATTCAAACTTTACCTGCCATAAGATTTTAGTCTAATGAGGTTTAATTAGTTCAAATTTTTCCTGTCATAAGATTTCAGTCTAATGAGGTTTAATTCAAACTTTTCCTGCCATAAGATTTCAGTCTAATGAGGTTTAATTAGTTCAAATTTTTCCTGTCATAAGATTTCAGTCTAATGAGGTTTAATTCAAATTTTTCCTGCCATAAGATTTCAGTCTAATGAGGTTTAATTAGTTCAAATTTTTCCTGCCATAAGATTTCAGTCTAATGAGGTTTAATTAATTCAAACTTTACCTGCCATAAGATTTTAGTCTAATGAGGTTTAATTCAAGTTTTTCCTGCCATAAGATTTCAGTCTAATGAGGTTTAATTAATTCAAACTTTACCTGCCATAAGATTTTAGTCTAATGAGGTTTAATTCAAGTTTTTCCTGCCATAAGATTTCAGTCTAATGAGGTTTAATTAATTCAAACTTTACCTGCCATAAGATTTTAGTCTAATGAGGTTTAATTAGTTCAAATTTTTCCTGCCATAAGATTTCAGATAAATAAGGTTTAATTAGTTCAAATTTTTCCTGTCATAAGATTTCAGTCAAATGAGGTTTAATTAATTCAAATTTTTCCTGTCATAAGATTTCAGTCTAATGAGGTTTAATTAATTCAAACTTTTCCTGCCATAAGATTTCAGTCTAATGAGGTTTAATTAATTCAAATTTTTCCTGTCATAAGATTTTACTCAAATGAGGTTTAATTAGTTCAAATTTTTCCTGCCATAAGATTTCTGTCTAATGAGGTTCTACTGCAGACTTTGCTGAATAGTTAAAAGGTAGTGAAATTCTCTCTCACCCTTTTATTGCCAAGAATAGCACCAGTCAATAATTAAGGCCTAAACGAAACTGCATGATCAATGAATATCTACTGTCAGATTATAGTGTATAATGTTTCTGCCATCCATAAAATGAATTTAGTTCACTCTGTGGACATCTTTTGCCATACAAATTGACCAGTATGGTAGATATGTCACAAAATTACAACACTTGCTCATGATTTCAAAGTTTGCACATTGCTAACTATCACACAGATTCCTAATTTAGGACAAAACAATTACTTAAATTTTATTATAATTAAATTATATTTAAATTATATAAAATTACATTTAATTTTGTTATACTAAAGTTTTGATGATTTCTTTTCATCTTTGGGGAATCAAAACTACTTTTGAAGAACAAAAAATATTTTTAAAAAATATTGCATGGGTATCTTGAAGCAAGAAATTTAACATATTATGTACATCTATAGACCTAAAAAATGTTAAGGTCAAACTATGAAGTACGATATGTCAGCCTATTCTCTGCATGGCTTTGAAAAAAATGTATATGTAATGTTAATACTAAAGGCAACAAAAATTCTTTCAGCATTTCAGCTGAGGGACTAGGTCAAATTTATAGTTGGTTTTACAAAATTCATCGTAACAATACCACTAAATGGCAAGTGGTATTAAGCAAAATTATCAGATCTTTTAAAAAAATTAAGACCACAAGTTAAGCATTTTATAAAAAAACAAGCTATTATGTTGAAGAGAAACAACAATGAATATGATATAATATGTGTACAATGTCTCGTTTATGGAAAGAATTTATCAACAGATTATAAAGTGGGAATTTCTTAAAAATTTAGAAACAGATTATAAAGTGGGAATTTATGTTCAGAATTTAGAAACAGATTAAAAAGTGAGAATTTCTAAAGAATCCGTTTGGGTGGCAGATGATAAAATAGGTGTGGGACAACTTGAAATTAGAAACTTGGATTGCAATGCAGTATTGTTCTAATATAAACATTCTATATTTTAAATAATGTATTGATTTCTATGATTAAAAAAAAAGAAATATTAAAAAGGATTTTTGGGGTTACAAGTTCAAGAATGGTCTTCATGATGACATTCATAAATTACATTTTCATATGAAGTTAGAATAGAAATGTGGGATATTTTTGTGCACTATATAATTATTGCTTTTCTTAATTAATTAATTAAAGGATGACCATTCTGTCTTGATAGAAATTGGATTTTTGACCAAACAAAATGACATATTGAATACAAAATTACCTGACAAGGTGGTACATGACAGAACATAAAAAATGCAGGACATTCTGACACACATGTGAATGAGATTGACAAACATCTGACTTAATGCTGTCATCCAGCCATCTGCATAAGGTGGTGGATATGCATAAGCCATTGGTGAAGATTTGTTGGTTAGTTTGTACTTCATTTCTACTGATACATGTAGCTAAAATGTCCTATCCTGCAATGTGGTAGGTAGAACCTGTCTGATGCAGTACTTCCTATATTTGTGCTTGTTGAAGAACCAGTCACTATTCACCATGATGCTTCACTCCATAATAGACCTTCCAGTCACCTCTGTTGCTTGCTATTATCTTCCATTCATTTAAATGTTGAAATCTTTTATGTAATGCTTGCAGACATCTTTGAGTTTTGGGCATCTTTCTGTTCCCTTAGCAATGACAACATCTCTGTAAAGCATATCCTTTGGAACACATCAATCTTGCACCCTGTGACTTTGTCCAAGCCAGCAAAACCATATCTGTATAAGAAGAGCCAGAATGCTTGGTAAATTGGCCTCATCAAGGACATCCAAATTGGTGACATTGCCCTGCCATATGACACTACAAAGGATCCAAGTGGCAGAGATAGAAGCTGTTTTTCTTGGCAGGCATCAATGTTTCACTCCCATGATACTGAGAATAAAGCATCTTGGTAAAACTATGTTGTTATCCCAGGCATAATTTGTGAGTCTGCTGAAGATGGTGGCCACCATTCTATTGTGGGTATAGATTCCTTTGACAAGTGACAGGTAGTAAGTCACTATAGATTATAGGTAGCAGATCTTGCTGAGTACCTTCAGCAGAATGCACTTAAAGGTAATCATTGACTGCACTGTGATGCCTTATTCCATGACTATGGTTTTATTGATACTGATGGGCAGGGAGGATATGTAGCATTCCTAAGAGAGACAATCTATGAAGTTCTGGAGCTGGCTTTCTGTGTTGGCACCTGTGTCTGTATCTTCTATGAACATAATTTCTCTGATCAGAATGAGCCATATCTGACTTTCTGGTTGGTAAGTTTATACAACTTTTCCTTAGACTCTTTCTATTTCTGCATCATAGTGAAAGAGTACAGAGAAGAAGATGTCAGAGAATGTTGGTGCCAAGACATTTCCCCTTCTTCACTCCACACTTGAATTTTAAACTGTTTGATATGGAATACTGTTGTCATGAAATGGCCGAGACATTCTGGAGGGCAGCAGAAAAAGCCCTCCTTGCTGACCATATCAAATGTCATGATCAGGTTGACAAGATAGCATAGAGTACTTCTTCTGATCACTGCATTTCTTTTGCAGCTGGCATGTGGAGCAGATTATATCCACTGTTGATCCACCTGCTAGAAAGTCACAATGTACCTCCATCTGCAAGTTGTTGAAGTCTCCTCAATATGACCCTGAGTGAGATTTCAAGATAGTTCTTGAAGGTTGTAGGGTTGGTTTTTTTTGTACTGCATAGTGATGCTGGCATTGTACATGTTTTGTGGAACTGCTTCTTCCATCCACACTTCAGCATCTGGGTTGAAATTCTGCCCATTTAGGGCAAACTTCTGCTTACCCCAGAATCTACATCCTGGTTCAGCATATGCAATCTAATAATCTAACACTAGCTGGAAGTTATATGTTTCATGGAAGTACAGCTCAAGGTAGTCTTCACCCCAGCAAGACATTTTCCTCTTTCTTTCAGTAATCACTTCACCATCCAGTGACAATATTGGGCAACTTTGGTGGTGGTGGTGCTGAGGACCTAATTATCTGAGCATATACTGTGTGGATATTTCCTGTCTCTATAATTTAGTCTGTATTTCTTGGCATAGATCAGCCCAGTAATGATTTGCATTGTGTCTTTGATGACTTGATGTCCAGGAGTGGTTTTGAAGTGTATTCTGTCCATTTATATTTTGTGTGTGTTTAACTATTTTCATGACTATAGATTCTAATTTTTTTTATAGAGCTATAGATGAGTTGTTTATGTTTTGAAATTTGTCCTATTTAATGAACCAGTTTGGAATAAATATTATGATTGGATGATTAGTGTATATATATATATATATATATATATATATATATATATATATATATATATATATAAAGAGAGAGAGAGAGAGAGAGAGAGAGAGAGAGAGAGAGAGAGAGAGAGAGAGAGAGAGAGAGAGAGAGAGAGAGAGAGAGAGAGAGAGAGAGAGAGAGAGAAGTGCAATTACTTCATTCCTTATTTTGGATTCATATTTCATGTGTTCTTATTTTAGTATCTTTCTGCATTTATATTTTATATTGTGTTTTTATGTTGTGTTGAGAGGAAACATTATTTAAATTATTTATTGGAATTACAAAGTGCTCATATGATGGAACTAGAGAAAATCAACAGTGTTGGGACTATGGTGAATTCCACTGTGATATATCAAGACTGTTGGTACTTCAACACATTCAAGTGTATTGGTACTTCAACATATTCAAGGTTGTTGGTAATTCAACATATTCAAGGTTGTTGGTAATTCAACATATTCAAGGTTGTTAGTACTTCAGCATGTTCAAGGCTTTTGGTACTTGAACACATTCAAGATGGTTGGTACTTCAGCACATTCAAGGCCATTGGTATTTCAGCATGTTCAAGGCTGTTGGTACTTCAACACATTCAAGGCTGTTGGTATTTCCTTTAGGACATGTGTTAGAACTTAAGCATTTTTAAAGATTTTGCTATATCATCATAATCTGGACATGGAATTCATTCTGAACACTCAGTTTTATTTGTACTTGTGATATAACTTTTATGATAATTTTAGATTTAGTTCATAATACTGTAAGTTCCTCTTAAATAGTTTAATTTTCATTTTTTAACTTAGAAAATTAAAGAATTTGCTAAATTTAAAAATTTTGCTTGTTTTGATTTTCTATTACATAGTTTAAACCCATGGCATCATAATAAGTGACTCATAAATATCTAGCAAGTGTAACAATATCTAGAGTCTTTTAGAATATTGATTATTTCACATAAAAGGTTATAACATTTTTACAAAAGTGGAAACATGAGTGACTTTAGTAACTTATTGTACTTGGTACTGACAGTGCAGGAGTACTGACTATACATTCATGTTCATGGCAGTTGCAAACTCTTTTGTCACTCTTACTGCAAATATAGCACATAAAAAATTGTGTAGTGTTTGTTATCTTTAAGGTATAATCTCTTGGCACTAAAAAAGTCAAGTACTTTATAGATGATGGGAACTAACTAATGTAGGAGTCAGAGGGAAATAATTCATTACCAATCCAGGCTTTCTTCCTCCATTATATCCATATTAGTCTGAAAACTTTATACACAGTCATTTGATAATCTCACTGCTAATTAAAGAGCAATTCTGAAAACTACATTCATTTGATAATCTCACTGCTAATTAAAAAGCAATTCTGAAAACTACAGTCATTTTTTAATCTCACTGCTAATTAAAGAGCAATTCTGAAAACTACATTCATTTGATAATCTCACTGCTAATTAAAAAGCAATTCTGAAAACTACAGTCATTTTTTAATCTCACTGCTAATTAAAGAGCAATTCTGAAAACTACAGTCATTTTTTAATCTCACTGCTAATTAAAGAGCAATTCTGAAAACTGCTAACAGTCATTTGATAACCTCACTGCTAATTAAAGAGCAATTCTGAAAACTATACAAATAGTCATTTGATAACCTCACTGCTAATTAAAGAGCAATTCTGAAAACTACCAACACAGTCATTTGATAACCTCACTGCTAATTAAAGAGCAATTCTAAAAACTACAAATAGTCATTTGATAACCTCACTGCTAATTAAAGAGCAATTCTGAAAACTACAGTCGTTTCATAATCTCACTCCTAATTAATCATCAATTTTGTAAATAACCAAACTGCAAAAATAATTTATACCATCAAATTTGCCACAGCTTAATTAAGTGGGACAGTGATTATGCTTGGTTCTGCTGTAGCTACAAAAAATAAACTTTTGTTTCGGATACTTTCCTTGGAGTTGGAACAGGTTATACTTGTTATTTCATTACAAAACCACAGAAGAGATACAGAAGGGAAAATTCTTAAAGTGTCTCTAGCAAACAATGCAAGTTCCCTAAAAACTTTGGAGGGATGGGGTATCATTCAGGTTATTTTAAAAAAGCCAGTATATATATTAACAACCCTGGAATTGTATCATAAATTTTTTGACAACTTTTCATTATCCTGTACAGCAAAGACTTCATAAATGGTCAAATGTACCATCTATAAAGAGTCCTCTAACATGTCTATGGTGGATTGTCCTATTCATATATATATATATATATATATATATATATATATATATATATATGTATGTATGTATGTATGTATGTATGTATGTATGTATGTATGTATGTATGTATGTATGTATGTATGTATGTATGTATGTATGTATGTATGTATGTATGTATGTATGTATGTATGTATGTATGTATGTATGTATGTATGTATGTATGTGTGTATATATGTGTGTATGTATATATACACACACACAAACACACACACACACACAAACATACACACACAAACACACAGAAGGCACTAACATAGTCAATGCAATGACCAAGGTTTTGATAGGTGCTTGATTAGATTCTCAGGAAGTTCAAGGGAAACACCGAAGAATAGAATGACATGAGAGCATGCATATAATAACCAAGTTGAATGCTATTTATTTTTTTCTTGCTGAGTTTAGTAATTCAAAGTTCTATCTGATATAACAATGTTTTGTATATAAAAACCATAAAGTTTATATAATAGAAGATAAACAGCAAGGAATAACTAACCAATGAGTGAGTAGTAGTGTATAGCCATTGAATACAGAATGTCAGAACACAATACAAACAATTCAATCACTTATAGCCTGGTCTGGAAACTTTCAAATTTTTATAATTTATTTCTCATACAACAAATGGGGCCCCGAGTGGACGAGTGGTCTAAAGCGCTGTCCGTTACGGATCACTGCCATCTCACCTCTATCTGCGTGGGTTCGAGTCTAAGATTCGGAGAATGTGGATATGTGAGAGAGCTTGCCAGTAGCTTCTTGTGGGTCGGTGGTTCTTTCCGGTAATTTCCCGGTTTCTTCCTCCACCATTAATACTGGCCGCCATGTATAGCCTTTCCTGTGCTGAAAAATGGCGTTAAACCCAACAACAACAACAACATACAACAAACTATAATGGAGAAATGTTTCAGCACAAAAATAATGTTTAGGGCTTCAATTTTGTGTACACAATGACAAATATGTGCTAATTTGTATATCCCAATCTGTATCAAGGAATCTTTCTGTCCACCTAACTGGCACATGATCCTGTGAAGTCAACTTGTCTCACAGTTTGCCATGGATTGACATGAAATTTGGTAAATATTATGGCATGAAATTTGGTAAATATTATGGCATGAAATTTGGTAAATATTATGGCCATCAGTTGAAGATAGTAGGTATCAACATGACACTTTGCTTCCGCAATTCTTACAAGAGTTATTGACCTTTTCAGGTGATTGCAGCATATGACTCTATCTTATTTTCAGTTTTTTTTTCATTTGTGTAATTTGGTACATACTATTGTCATTATCAATAGATGCTATATGCACTGGACTACTTTGATTTTTGTGAGAGTTACTGGCCTTTCTGACTTGCAGCTGGATGGAGTGTGTATGACAGAATCTTATGAATGCAGTCAGTATCAACAAGCACAGCACTCCAGTGATTTCGTTTGGAGTTATTGCTTTTTTCAACTTACCACTGAATATATGACAGATCTTGTGAATGCAAATTGCCTTGCAGTTTTCTTTTATGGTTCACTGTGAATCTATGTCTGCCATGATCATCATGTAAATATGTATATACAGTATTGACAAATCTATGTTCTCCTGTCATTTGTGTTAGAGTTATTACCCTTTCCGACTTATAGATGGATGCAGTATATTATGAAAATGTGTGAATGCAACCATTCTAAGTTTTCAGTAGACTTTGTGAATATTCACTACATCTGATGGTCATTGTCAACATCTATGCCAAGTTAAGCACTCTTTTTACTAAAGATTTATCTCCGTAATGGAGATGGGGGAGACATTGGTACACCATAATTATGTTAGTAAATTGATCACCATCCCTCTGATTGAAATGCAGCAGAAAAATAATAAATGGAAGGAAGTTCGTTGATTAATTTTGTTTAATCAAAAAGGTGTGTTATAATTTTATTCATCTTTAATACCGATAATTATGTATTTAAAATTTTTCTTATTTGATTTTTTATGTGAGGGAAAACATCAAAAGTCAATGTGTTCTGGAAACTTGTTCAGATAAATACCAGTTTGAATTCTTCTTTTTTGTATCACTGTTTGATCTGATATAAAATTTAATGGTATTGGCTGGTATTTCTGTCAGTGTGCACAAAACTGAATGGCATTGCTTTGTATTTCTTTTAATTTGTATAAAGTTGAATGGCATTGGTTGGTATTTCTATCAATGTGTATAAAGTTTAATGGAACTGGTTGGTATTTCTGTCAATGTGTATAATGTTGAATGGCTTTGGCTGGTATTTCTACCAATGTCTTGAGTAATGATTGCCTGTAACAGAGAAATTGAACCAGTTATTTGGGATTTATAAATAGATTCCACTGCATAAATATTGGCTATGTAATCTTAACTTACGTCTGAGGTACTGCAAACTTTTGGGTTGGCGGAGATGTGGCTGAGATAGGGGGAGCTGTTAAAATGAGTTCTGTGGGGATTTCTATCTTCTTTGGCAGCTGAGTATTGGACCAGATTGTGGAAGGCTCACTACAAAAGAAAATAAAAGCAAACAAAATAGAGGCAAACCATATCAGAACTTAAAAAATTTCAAATGATGATATTGTGGCTGTTATTAGGACCACCTACACCATGAATAGACATAAACCTATCATGGATTGTACTTCTGTATCCATAATCAAATCTAAGCTAATTCACCAGTAAATTTTCTTTACATTGCAGAATAACTGTTGCTATGTAGATTTGTATATGAAATAATATTTATTCCAAATGTTTTAAGACATGACCTGACATTTTTTGTGCATATTTTGTTAAGAAACAAATATTATTTTCCATAATATTAGATACAATAGGTGTTATTTAAATAAGACACAATACACAGGTTCAATAGACACATTCTTGTACATATAAAATAATCTTTTTGGCATAATGGGGGCAAATCCTGTCACAGCACACTGCACCAGCCCAGCTTTGAATTGTTCTAAAGGATAACTCAGGGCAGGAGGCATGTGGGAGTTTGTAGGGTTATGAAAGTTGTCCAACACCTGGGGCTGATACGAGGTATATAGGGACAAACTCAACAAGTCCGATCCTAAGGATGCTATGATTGCAAACAGCAGCAGATACTCCATACATGCAACTTAGGAAGCAGGTATGAAGAATATGGGTATAATAGTCAAGTACATTTAAAAACTGACACAAATTGGGGTTCAAAAGCAATGTTTTTGAATGAATGAAAACTTGGCAATGGCCCAAACAAAGTGAAAGTAGCACTGTGACTCTGGAGCGGTGTGACTGTAACGAGACCCCCAATTTGAAGTAAAGTAAGGATCTATAAGGGAAATAATGCCTGGAAATGCATGAAATATATTTTAATTGCATGGTAAAGCCTGATGTATGCAAAGGTAGGAATGTTAGATACATGTTTTCAATAGTCTGGAATTCACATTTGCACTAATAGATAATACCAGTGAAATATTATTTTCCATAATATTAGAAACAATAGGTGTTATATAAAATGCATCATGATGCAAAAGATATAATAATGTCTTAAGCTTAATAACTTTGCTTATATTACTAATTAGCAGGTTTATCTTCAATGTTATAGGGCCACCATGAGCATGGAATTTTGTACAAAGGATCATTTAATTTAGTTTCATATAAATTTTTGTATATTTTTTTTAAAAAAATCCTTCACAAGAAGTATTACAAGTTTATAAAAATCTAAAGAATGCATATTCTTAAAGAACCAAATGGGATGTTTTTGGACAAGATACAATAACAATGTGTTTGGACATGACACCAGTGTTCTTGACTGAGACATGAGAACAATATTGTCAACAGGTGTCCTACATGTGATATGTTTGTTCTTTTGGCCCCAACATGAAACACCTTATTCAAGAGCAATAGTAGATGTTAGAACATACCAAGTTGCTTTGTTCAAAGCAACAGTAGATGTTGGAACATACCAAGTTGCTTTGTTCAAAGCAACAGTAGATGTTGGAACATACCAAGTTGCTTTGTTCAAAGCAACAGTAGATGTTGGAACATACCAAGTTGCTTTGTTCAAAGCAACAGTAGATGTTGGAACATACCAAGTTGCTTTGTTCAAAGCAACAGTAGATGTTGGAACATACCAAGTTGCTTTGTTCAGAGCAACAGTAGATGTTGGAACATACCAAGTTGCTTTGTTCTAAGCAACAGTAGATGTTGGAACATACCAAGTTGCTTTGTTCAAAGCAACAGTAGATGTTGGAACATACCAAGTTGCTTTGTTCAAAGCAACAGTAGATGTTGGAACATACCAAGTTGCTTTGTTCAAAGCAACAGTAGATGTTGGAACATACCAAGTTACTTTATTCAAAGATAAACTATAGTTCTTAGGGTAAGTACACACAAGAACATCCAAGACAATGTACATGATATACTGGGATTTAAAAAATTCTCTTGTTCTATTTAAAGGGAAAAAAAACTTTTTCTGTGTATCACACTGTGATAAAAGAAATAAAAAAATGTCTTGGTTGAATAAAAATCCCAAGTCTGTTCCTAAGACTAAAAACTAAAATATCCTGGTCAGTGACACTGTGTATATAACCAAAGAGCACTGTTTGAGTACAAGTTTTCACCTACTTGATTCTGCCATCAACAGTACCATTGTTTGCAGGGAAAGTTGTATGGCTTCGCTTTCCTAGTTTCATCTGACTGCTTGCATTTGTTTTGGATCGGGATAATTGTGGTGTCTGTGTTGCACCTAGAAGGTAACATGTAACAGGCAACATGTAATATATGTAATATATATAAAATAACATGTAACACACAACATGTAATATATATAATATAACATGTAACACATCATGTAATATATATATATATATATATATATATATATATATATATATATATATATATATATATATATATATATATATATATATATTGCATAATGTATCTCAGTTAGAGGAAAAATGTGATCTTTTTATGAATTACAAAAACTGGAAGACTGCCTTTTGTTAAGTATAGCAAATGACCTGTACAACATATATAAGAGACTCTATACTATATGTATTTAAATTTTATTTTTTTTAAAGTTAAAATATTTTATGATTAATAATTATAATTATCCATTAGTTGGCTAAGTAATATTAGAAATTTTTGTTTTAATCATAGCAAACTTTTGTCACTCCATGACTGCATGCAACATAAGGATTTAGGTTGACATTTAGTAAAATATATCCATCAAAAATATGACAATAAAGCTTTTAAATCAAATATACTATTACTGTATATATTTTTACTTTTTTTCTATCTCAGAAACTCTTGCTTTCTGTTTCTCTTTGAATGGTAAAGAATTTAGTTTTTATTGGTATGTACCATATAACATATTGCTTTTTGTGGCAAATATTCTGAATATTATATATATATATATATATATATATATATATATATATATATATATATATATATATATATATATATATATATATAATAACTTAAATATAATTCTTATTACTGAAAACAATTAAATTTACTTACCAAATCTAAAAAAATATTGACTTATGGTAGAAAATTTCAGCCTTACTGATATGTTAAGACAAGTCTAACAAATATAACATTTAAAATGAGTGTAATTATGTAAAATTGAAATGATGAGGTGTTTATTCAAAATGGTGAAGGCTTGTTAATGTTACTAGCAAACTCTTGTTAGCCATTAATGACACCCAAAAAAATCAAAAGGAGGTAGTTAGTACTTATCAGATATGACTGGTCTACATTCAGTCAGTTATAGAACACATAAGTCGAAAACCAGCAAGCAAAGCAAGTGATATTAAGAAAATGTGCCTTTCCCTCATTGCTACATTCTAAACTTAGAAAAATATACATTTTTATTACACATCTTACACAAAGTTGAAATCCAAACCATGATATAAAAAATAATGAAATCAGAAGACTTTGATGCTAAGCTTAAAACCACCCTACTGCCCTCTTTACAAAACGGCAAATAATAACTATGGATATCTCAGTCGGATAATATGCCCACCCATTACTATTTGACAAATTTATTAGAATGGTTCCCATGTCTATTATAGAAGAAGTTGTGTACATAATATGAACAATGTACTCTCAATAGTCTTTAGAAAGATTCTGATTTTCTCATGTATCAGTGAAAAACAATTTAGAGATACTGTTTTAAATCATGACACCATTAGATGAAGATATATATATATATATATATATATATATATATATATAAGTTTCACAATGTTCCCAACAAAGAAGTTTTAAAGAATGTTGAACTTTTACTTGAATTTGTAATTAAAGTCATGATTAGATAGTTAATTTGTAATGAAGGCTCTAATTGGATATTTACAAGATTTAAACTAACCAAGAAGCAAGTAGTACATTAATTTATCTACTTGCTTGATTCTAAATCGGCAGTTTTAGTTCCACTTCACATTTATCAAATACCCCAGACCTAACACAAGAAGTGAAGTCTGAAAGACCTACAGAACTATTTCATTTATTATGCTTCAGCTAATTTATCATCAAGTTTGACTGGTTTACTTGGCCAATGTGATTCATCAGGGATGGTAGACACAACTATATATATATATATAGTTTGGCTTGCTAAATTTGAGGACATCAATGGTCAACTAAGACAATTGACTCTGAATATATTTTTCTTATCAAGCTTATCTGGTAAAGAGCAATTACCTTTGTCAGTTTGAGTTCACATGCAATATTGAAGATAACTGTTTTGTTCAAAATGTGATTTAGTTATTGAATAAAAATTAAAAAATTGCATTTTATGAGTCAGGTAATACAATTATAATGATGGTTTTCACTCACTAAAATTTTGACTAACATTTGATTGTTTTTAATTCTTTTAATAAAATGTAAACACTATGGAATAGAAAATACAACTAACCTGAATTATGGACAATCTAGCTACAGAAATGATTGATGTAACCCACAGGGACATAGACAAATCTCAATATGCCAATAATTTAATGTTTTCAAAGAATGCATAGAGATAACAACTAACAAGATTGCCGCAAACAGTTTTTGGTATGCCTGCTGAATATCCTTTTCCTGTTAATAACCTTGACCTATAAACCAGGGACTTGACTATTGTTTTATAAGATGTAGACACAGTTTATGTTTTATGAAAGTATATGTAGGTGTTAAAAACTGACAGACTGGATAATGGAATAGCCTACTGATTAAATTAAAGTATTTTTTTGTGTGACCTTGACCTTAAGATGGGGCTATGACTATATATGTGAGACGCTGTCATATCAAGGTTTGTAAAAGGCTAAGCTTCATTACATTATCTTAACTGGTTTAGAAATTATATCCATACATGGATTGATGTCATTAAGTTATATTTTTCCTTACTGTGACCTTGAATCAGGGGGTATAGCTGTGGTATGCAACATACTGTCATACTGTCTAGTCATGATACATAACTGGTTAAAATGTAATTAAAATATCTCAAATGGTTCAAGAGATATTTTCTCAAATATGTCCTGAACCTGAACATGGGTTCAGGGATGGGGCTGTGATACGCAACACACCTTATTTATGACTGCTACAAAATATTTAAACTCTGTTCAATCGTTATTGTTCCAAAATGTTTTCACTGAATTACATATTCTCTCACTGATTTGGACATTAGTATGCCACACACCTTCTGTATGTGATACATAACTGACAAAAGTTAAAAAGTCACTAAATTTTTTTAAAACTTATAGTACAGTATTACAAGGATTCAAGTGACCGAATTACATTTTCCTTTCTTGTAAACTTGAGCCAGCAGTGTGTCTATGGTATATAATACACTATCTATATATGATACACAATTGGGTAAAGGTCCATTAACTTAAGCCAGCAGTGTGGCTATGGTATATAATACACTATCTATATATGATACATAATTGGGTAAAGGTCCATTAACTTGAGCCAGCAGTGTGTCTATGGTATATAATACACTATGTACATATGATACACAATTGGGTAAAGGTCCATTAACTTGAGCCAGCAGTGTGGCTATGGTATATAATACACTATCTACATATGATACACAATTGGGTAAAGGTCCATTTAAATATCTTCAGGGGTTCAAAAGTTATTGTCTAAACAAGTTTTCAAGTCACAGAATTTAATTTCTGTGCAATGCAATGCACTGCCTACTCCTAACATAATACAAAAGGCTTTATATGAATGCATAACAATGAAAGCTTTGGTTTGTATCTTATACACTTGTAGGTCTTTCAGACAACAAAAGTATGAAAGAAAATAGAAATCATATCTTACTTTTTTTTGCATGGAATTCTCTTCTATATCAATCCTCAATAATGCTACATTTTTAGCACTGTCAAATTATCAACTCTCCAGAATGACAAATAATGCATATGGAAATCTTTGGTTTACAAATTTCCAGGTATAAGCCTTTTGACAAAACAATATATTTAAAAATAAGTAAACAGCTTTTTGAATTTCCCCATGGTTAAATGTATTTGTCTGTGTTTATATAACTGGAAAAAGTCTTGTATATGATGTTTCATAAATTATATACATCAAGTAGACCAATAGAAATGGTAAATAAATATATTCGACAGTTTGTGTAAAGCAAATCAGTGTATTTTGGACCCACAAGCAATTCTAATAAAAAAAATTACATATGACAATACAAATATTATCTAAGTCAAGTACAAATTCCATGCATCATGCTGGCACTCTCTCATTGATTGATAACTGTAATATAACAAAATAGTTAGCTGAGTACATTGAAACATGTTTGGAGCACAAAGCTCAAAACAAAATATAAAGTCTAAAAATTTAGACATTTTTGTATTTTTAAGCAGAGTAAAGTTATATAACTTCTTCCTGCTTTTAATTTATGTTCCGTTTTTAATTTTCATGACTTAGTTGTACTCAGATTTGATATACATTTGAAAATGGGTTTACAACTTGAGTTGAAATTATTTGTTCAAAAAGGCATCTTCTGAAATCTTTTGAAGCAGAGAAATCCAGACCAAGTTTGAAATATCAGACTTAGATACAATTCTTCAAGTAGATCTATATCACTGAAATTTAACAATACACCTGTTGCAGAAGTACATAATTCAACCATTAGAAGGCCCTTTGTTTAACTCTGTCTCTGTTATAAAGACCGCATGAATAGTAATGAATCCTACTTCATTATAGCACTATAGTTTATTATATCATTATAGTTTATAAGGCTAGTTTGGTCATAGATCATATTTCATTATAACACTGTTCCTGTAATAAGTTAGTTTGGTCATAGATCATATTTCATTATACCACTGTTCCTGTAATAAAGTTAGTTTGGTCATAGATCATATTTCATTATACCACTGTTCCTGTTATAAGGCTAGTTTGGTCATAGATCATATTTCATTATAACACTGTTCCTGTAATAAAGTTAGTTTGGTCATAGATCATATTTCATTATACCACTGTTCCTGTTATAAGGCTAGTTTGGTCATAGATCATATTTCATTATACATGTACCACTATTCCTGTTATAAGGCTAGTTTGGTCATAGATCCTATTTCATTATACCACTGTTCCTGTTATAAGGCTAATAAATAATATGCCTCAAGTACTTCATTATAAAACATTCTCAGAAGGGAATACCTGAAGAACCTATGGGTCCCATCGATAGGTTTGTGATGAGGTAGAACTGTACCTGAGTTACAGTTGTCAACAAGATGAAAGAGTGTTACTGAACATTAGTTCTATGCATAACTATAAAACCATGCATATGTTTTCTGCATTGTACAGTAACCATTTGGAATACATGCATGTCATGCAGTCATAATTTGACACATATCCTACCTGTATTTTAGTTGTAGTCCATGCCAATGTCAGTTTGTCAGGATGTATGTTGAATTCACTCCAAACATAACATGCAACAATTTGATAGCAATTTCCAATTTTCAGAAATGCTAGTTGTTCTTTATCAAATACTTCTAAATATATACAGTTCTGGCACTGTGTGGTAGCATTACTGCCAAGGAATTTGATAGCTGCTTTGTAGGTACTAAATTTATGCATAGACAACTAGTCCAAATGTAGATGCAAAATTATTGCTTTTTATGGACAGCAGATGATATTATGAATACCTTTGTAGTAATATCTATTGGAGTAAAACCTTTTACCTGGACCTCATTTGCTGAATCAGTTATGGACTGATATTTCCAAAGGTTATAATTCTTGTATTATATGACAACAACATAAAGGTTTAGTCATATGGCTTAGCACAATTTAATGATATGGCCCCATTTTCACTAAGCTTCTCACATTGTCTATCCCAAGTTGATATTTTTAATTATTACATGTAATTGTTTGACTTGTTACTGATAAAGTAGGGAACAAAGAGTACAATTCAGACATAATGAATTTGCCTAAAATAAGCATGGTTTTATCTTTGAGAAATATATGAGGATTTCCTAAAACTTTCAGACTACTTCAGCTTCTTATATAACTATGAAAAGATTCCCAGGTGAATAAATTTAAACTAGAGTTATTTTCTTTTCATCCTCTCTTCTATCTTTGCCTATCACTAAGTAACAATTTTGTCCAATATTTCATGAGCAAGATAATGAAATATCTCATTCTAAGGAAATATTTTGAGAAATTTAGTAAAACTGACACCAGTCATAAAAAAGATTTTCCCTTTGTTCTGAAGCTATTATGTGCTGGTAGTTACAATTATGACAGGTTCGTTAATTATCCAAATGTAATTGAAGTCGAGCTTAATCTATGTACATGTATATTACTCTCATGTCACTTTCTTTATATCAACAATAAAAATATCTTTTTCCTATAAAGAATCTAAGTAAAAATATTAAAAAGTGAAACTACTAAAAGTTATCACCAGACATTCAACATCCTCATAATAATTTTAAACAGCTTTAATGATTGTGATTACAATTAGTGTCATAAAACATGAACAATAATTACAAATAACATTTCTATGTAAATAAATGAGGACATTCCCTGAATCTACTTAAGTACTGAATATACTCAATTATAAACTGAGTATTGCTGCAAACCAGATTAGCCATCACATAATGTGCCAGCAGATCTGGGTCTGTCTGTGCAGTAGAACAAACAACATTGACCAAGATCTACAGGTACATTATGCTATGGCAGAACAGGAATTTTGTTGTTGCAGATTGATTTGACTTATAACAAGCATACATGTCCTCTCTCTCTCTCTCTCTCTCTCTCTCTCTCTCTCTCTCTCTCTCTCTCTCTCTATATATATATATATATATATATATATATATATATATATATATATATATATATATATCTATATCTATATCTATATATATATCTATGTGTGTGTGTGTGTGTGTGTGTGTGTGTGTGTGTGTGTTGCTCAACTATGTAGGTTTACTGAAGTTTAACAAAGATAAAATCATATTAAAACATGCTGGGATAACTGCAGAAAGGAATTCTTTGTTTGTTATAGGTGGCGCTCACCAGTTGTTATGTACTTTTGAGAGAGTGATGTTTGTAAGGTGAAGTTGTTTGCATTTTAAACATGCACAGTGCAAAGAATGTTGGCATACCTATATACTACTTTCATGTAATGTGGATGAAATTTCTTTGGATATTGTACTTTTGGAAATTTTAAATGATCTTGGGACACTGCTAACTAAAGTGACTGCTCCCTTGTGCTCCAAAAATCAACCTAAATTTGTCTAAAGTACACTATTCTTGGCAGCTATTAAAATATGGAAAATGAATTTTGCCAAACTAGATAATACCAGCTTCTAAAAGTGCAATGACTGAATTACCAAATACATAAAATGTAAAAAAAGTTATCGGCTCTTTTTTTTACAATTTACCTCTGAAGTTCGAGAAGTGAAAATGAGCAAGTAGAGCTAGCAAGTTTTTGAAAGATGCACATCTGGAGTAAGGCCAAGCTGTATATTCTCTAACCCATATTACACCCATCAATCATACATCAAAATAAAGGGAATTAAAGGTTCTTTGAACAACACCTAAGATATACAAAGTCTCTTTTAAATAACCAGTATAACTAGTGAGGCAACCCGGGGAAACTCTTTATCTTTAAAATTTTAACCCTATGCTAAATACGAAACTGTAGAGCGCCACCTTAACTCATGGAATTTCATGTAACCACCATTTTGTTGATTCCATCTAAGATTTGGTTTACTTTTATGCCCTATTTCCTTTTAACTATTTTAAAAAAAATATTAAAAAATTATTTTTAAAAATATAATAAACTTTTAAAAATTCAAAGATTAGTCATGACTGGATTATACTGTGTGATATTAAACTGCTGATGTATTTATCTTAGATTTGCCTATTTATTGATTTTAGAATAATTTTAATGCTTCAATTTAAAAAAAAAATAGAAATTAGCTTTACCATTCACTTTTTCTATCATTTTATGAATAATGTTTTTGAAATAAAATCTAAGCTAAAATATTGTATTGTCCTTACTGTCCTCTATTTAAATTAATTATAATAAACAGCACAAAGTTTATGAACAAAAAGAGATAACAAAATAAAATGAAATTAGGAATGGCCTACTACCAAATGAATCTATACACTATCTTAAAGAGAACACTTTCATTATCATAAAATTAGCTATAACTAATACAAATCATATCAAAACCAGGAAAAATATTATATGCCAAGTTCATGTCATGGAAGCAAAATTTAACTAAACAAAATGCATCGAGGTATCAAATATAAAAACAAATATAAAGGCCTGAATTTCAGTTATTTTTAGCCCTTACATCTTCTTTAGCTAGGAAAAGAAAGAAAGGCAAACTAAATTTGTGTTATTTGTAAAACATAGTTGCCCCCATTGCAGACATGTAGATCAAAAGTGTTAGAAAACATAATTAAAAAATTAAGAAAAGTTTCAAATATTTTGCTATATTTGTATGAAAATAAAAACAACAATCTGCACATGAATATAAATATGCATACTAAATTTCATTGTCTATTAACAAAATCATGCTAACAAGGTTTTGAAAAAAAAACAACAATATGTTCAAAATAAATTTGCCAACTGAATTTTATGTCTGCCTTGTGGCTTTTTTTTAAAAATCAGTTGTGAAAATGACTTAGTCCAAAAAAAATGACTTAGTCCAAAAAAGTTACAAATTCTGTTACAAACATAATTTCTTTCATAGTGGTTTGATAATCTAATCAGGTCATATACAAGCATCTTAAATACTCTAGGCAGATTAATCTTTTTTTCAGTTTTTGAGTAATTGTTCTAACAAGCTTATAAAAATGACTGCTGTATGAATATTTCTGACAAACATGACCAAATCAAGATGGCTTACTTCCAGCTCCAACATAAAAAAATGAAAATTGCCCAATTCCAGCTGCAACATGACAAATCAAGATGTGCAACTTCACTGCAGCAAACTAACCAAATCAAGATGCCCCACTTCTTGCTGCAACATGACAAATCAAGATGGCCTACTCCTTGCTATAAGCTGTTGAAGGCATCAAAAAAGAAACTGTCATTACATATCCTTTGAAATCTAATACAGACTTACATGAGGTTTCTGAGCTTTGCCTTAACCTTTTGCAAATAAGTGTACATGCAAACACTTAATTTCCAAAATGAAGAAAAGAAAATGGTAATAAAATACCCCAAACCAAAACTGACAAAATTAAAATTCCAGGGATGCACATAGACATATGCTTTTTAAAACATCATCCTATGAAACGGTGGAATCATTCAGATTCATTATCCTTTTTGGAACATACATTTATGGTGAAGTATGTAACACTAGGATAAAAATCTAGATTTTTTAAATTCATTAATGTTCACATTTTTATATACTAATTTGTAGATATATGAACAAGTATTCTTAAAATATTGTCTAATGACTTTGATTGTTATATATTATATTTTTTAAAATACTTCTTATTTGGTTACAGGAGAAATAATTAAAAATTGCAAAAATAGTACCTTTCACATTTTTTAAATCATATTTTTAATTTAGCTCTTCTCCTGTTTTCTTATAAAATTCTGAAATCATGATAGTTTTCTTTATATATTTTAGAAATATTAATTATTATGTTTTAGACATTTCCTGACAGTAATAAATATTTTTAAGTCCTCTTGCTCTATAATTCAAGTTATCATATATAATGAACTTAATTTTAATCCTGATTTCAATTGATTGGTTATTTCCTTTTTCAGTCTTAATTTAATCACTATACAGTATTCAAATATTCCATCTCATAGAACACATGCAAGCAATTTTTACAAATATTGTAAAGCTGACCAACACAAAGAGATCATCCTTTTTGTGAATTATGCAGACTGTATCAACCCAAGTTTCTTAATTCTCCAGCATATCTCCCCATCACAGATGTTAAAAACTGAGACAAGATTACAAAATGATCAGTTAATTCCAAATCTATTTATGTCAATTATATATATATATATATATATATATATATATATATATATATATATATATATATATATCAGACCAATGTCACAGTGTCACAGACTTAAAATATCTTCATCCATTCATGGTAAATTTTCTTGATGACCTTTGCTGGCCAAACTGTAAACTATGTGCAAAGTAGTGGAAACAAATGGAGCACAGTCTGTCAAATGTAAGAAATGTCACTGTAGTTTGGTCAGCTTCAATTAACACATTTGTCTTTACATAAATAATTTAGTTCTACAATCAATATCATTAATATATCCATTTTAATTCATGTATGTCCGAGCACCTCCTGTTCGAGAATGTCTCTGTGATAGCGGCATCCCTTGAGCTGATGGTAAGATTGTCCCTTGGTATCTTTTTGTGGGTGAGTGAATAGCTGGTAAACTCATACTGGATCTAAAGTGTGTTGGCGAAATCAATGATCCCTGGCGACTGACATATGGCGTGAATGTATCTTCATGTTGCAAGTCGAATGGATTTACTTGTTGAATTGATATAGCCTCTCCTTTCGGAACTCGAAAGTTCTCTATGAATTAGAGTTAGTAGATTGTTCAGATAGGTGTAACACAAGAAAGAATTAGTATGTAATAAAATTTGTGGTTTTAGACATGATGGTTGTAGTGAAGGAAGTATAATATAATTTATTATTAATGATACAGTATGTATGATATAAAACAAATTTTAGAAAGACATGAAGCGTAATCATTTTAAAATGAGTTTATAAACAAGAGCAATCACATCACATTTCTAACAGAATGACCAATTTCAGAGAAATTAAGAAATTTCAGTATTTTTCTGATTTCCAAAAGTTTTAAAATTATTTAATCTTAAAATTTATATATGGACACACAACAAAAATCTGATCTTTGACACAATCATATATACCATAAATAAAATTTAGATGATATCACCAAAACTTAATCAGCATAAAGTACAACCAGACTGTTGAAATAATATTTTTCCTCAATTATACTTAAAACATTACCGCGATCATGGAAGACTGTGATGCTAGCTTACTTTGGGTAGGCAAGTAGTTGGTCTGAGTCCAAAGAGTAAATTATCTAGACACAAAGACCATCCCCAAAACAATAAAACCATCTTAGAAATGCTGTTCTCTTATGCTGAAAGACCAGCATATGAATTCTTATTTGCTGTATGCAAATTATCAAGCCCCCATTCGCAACACTCTTCAAGAAGACATGGCTATTTTCTGGACTAAAATGACTCCCATGTAAACATGTGCATGTTTACTACTAAGTATGTCAAGAACTACTTTACAAGTTAAGAATGTCTGAGTTTAATAGTTTCCACAGAGCAAAAGTAAACACTGCTACTGACTTGTTTTTGAAATTTATGGACAAAATAAAAAAAGCACAATTGCATGTTCAATTTAGATACTACATTCAAGCCCGTAGCAATGAAAAAAAAATCATGTATGGAAAAATACTGAGGGAAAGATTAAATGAAATAAAAAGAAGAGATGAAAAAACCATGTGCATTTATTTAGAGAGGAGATCACAATATGAGAAAGTATTCATACATCTTATATAGTCACTGCACTTTGGTACACTGACTTCACTCCTTTACCAGAGAGTATAGTCATTAACACAAAGGTTAAAAAAGCATACAGGAAAATGGCAGAAAAAGACACTCCAAAAGTAAATTCAAACCAATGGGGTTAAACAAAGACATTTTGGATACAATTTGTAAGAAAAATACACAACTGGTTGGGACTGAAAAATGACCCAACTTTTTTTAATTAATCAGTAATTTCTTAATTCATCTTGCAAATGTCCATTTTAGTGATAGTAGCTGTTTGTAGATGAGAATTGGCACATAAATGGGATGGACAAAATTATACAAAGATTACTTGACAAAATTATACAAAGATTACTTGGTGTCAATATTCTTGGTCAGTTTTAGCTTTGCCAAATGCAAATACTGTGTATTTCTGTAGTCTATCATAAAAAACTTTAATTTAATGGCCAGAAAACAACTTTGAAGAATGGACAATTGTAATTCCAAATTTTCATTCATGCTTCAAATAAGTTTATATTGTCACAAAGATTTTAAAAATGTTTCAAAGGTAAAAAGACGATGAAAAAATTCATTTCCCTTTCAAAAGTCTTTGTTTTACCTTTACAATAAGGGTAATCATTAAGAAAGACAAAAACATCATTTATAGATACACAGAATCAGTTTCTGTTTAGAAACAGTCCCCAAAACAAGCCACACAGTAATCAATTCACTTTCCCACCACCATGAGTTATCCTATTATATTCGTCTTGTGTATTTCAGAATACATGATAGTATGCCATGTGTTATTGAGACTTGGTTACATAATATTTATACTAATACTAAATTTATCTTAAAAACAGTTTTCACATAAAATTAATACATAAATTCATTGATGCAAGGCTACTGAAATAAGATGGTCACTCAATTACCATTTCAAATAAGCTCCAATATTAACCACAAGTACATTTTCACTGTCTCTAAATTCTAAAGTAATATACTTTTTTCTTTCTGTATTTCATAACTTTCTGTCTTTGAAACTCAAATCCATTGATACCTGTATCAAAGTTTTTTTTAGCTATAATCAGTCACTTCTAAAATATAACTTTGTAAAATAAGGATTCCACTGTGCATGTGAGAAAATGTTAACACATAAGCATACTAGATGGTATTCGAAGTCTAGCTTTAATATTGTCTATGGTTCGTTTTTCCTTGGAGAGAATTATAGGTGATCCATGGCCTGTAGGGAAGAAAAAAAATGGCATGTGGATGGGATTAAAATGTCATAAATACACCACTTTCATGTAGCAGTAATTACACAACTTTTATTATCAATAATTACACAACCTTAATTACCAATAATTACACAACTTTAATTACGAATAATTACACAACTTTATTGTACCAGTAATTACACAAGTTTATGTACAAGTAATTAAACTATTTGAGTGTGTTAGTAATACATGACATTTTAGTGAATTTTCAGTTTCAAATTTCGAGCAATACAAGATGAACATGATCTATAGACAGGACAATTTACAAATTATTATGATAGTTGTCACTAATATTCACCCTCTCCTAATTTACTGACAAAGTATCTCGAATATAAATATAGTCTTTGCCAACAATACTAAAATAATAAGAATTCTGTGCCAGCTGTCATTGAATTGAAAAATACAAGAGGCTGTTACCTCAAAGTTACCTGCCCATTAATCCCAAAGTTCTACATTACCTTGGACAAAATTAATTTCATCATATTTTGCTGATCTTGATCATATAATCTTAAAGATCATCAAAAGAAAAACTCAAAAGTTTTAATATCAGTTACAGTTTGTACATTCACTTCTTTCATCTAAAGCAGGTGAGAACTTTCAAAATATTGTTTTTATATTGTTTAAAATTAGCAGATTTAGGATAATTACTACATTAATATGCTAGATTAATTGATTTATAATTTTTAATAATGTTAAAATAATTTGATTCACAATTAAAAAGCACCTTTGAAAGAGGCATTTTATCATACAAGTGTTTTAGAAGATATGATCCCCTTTATGAGTAAAATTATTTAATTCATTAACTTTTGTTTGTATGAAAATGCAAAATGGAAAAAGAAGCAGGAACATTAAAATCACAATTTTAATTATTTCTGTTAGTGACAAAAAGCAAAAATATTTTTTTAAAATACAAAATATTTTAATTTCTTATTTTTAATTAGAAACTAATTAGGTCCTTCACAAAATTTGTAAAATAACATCACATCAGCTTGCACATTACACCTACACATCGATGAAATCAGTCCAAAGATCTGTAAAATTAAATCACATCAAGGTGTGCAATGCACCTAAAACTACAGGTAAATGATATCAGTTCAACAGAGATAACATTATCCGAAGGTAACACACTTAAATAAGGAAAATTTGAAAATTCCTTTTTTTTGTTAAGACAAAGCTAAAATGGCATATATGTGTATATGTATATTAGATATCAATTCAGAAGCCATGCATTGTCTCTTTGCCAAGTTGTATTTTCAACACATTAATTTTGTACAATATGGTTGATACATTTTTGCAAGTCAGAATGCATATTGTTGATTAAAAATATACATTATAACAAAAGAGCAAGATAGTACAAATCACAAAAGGTTTGGGAGTTTGGCCATGGACCATCTTATTTCATATATTGTCATTTTCAATTTGCAATTTTTCATGGCAGAAATGCCATGCTTAATGAAATCATACTTGATTAAATATTTCCACCTGGATTCAGTCAATTCATGAAGTAGCCAAGGTAGATCCTTGATCACATAGGTGATTTCAAAACTTGCAGTAATCATTTCCTTTCTGTTAGACTTGTATAGATACAAACTTATATTGTAATGCAAAAGACAGTTCCTGATACTTGAAAAAAAATAATTATAATTTTAAATAATTATTCTGTGTATAGTACTGTGATATATTCTTCATTTTTTTATTGTCCTGACTTGCAGCAATTAATATCTCAATGAAGAACTTTATTTTTCTAAATTCTTTGCAAATTGGAAAAGACAAGTAGGTCTTGCATGTTACATAAAAGCAAAGCATTTAGTATACAGGTAGTTAGGTACACATATTATTACAAATGTGAACAAAAAATACTTCCTAAAAGTCACAAACCAAACAAGTCAATCTGTAGCAGGGCTTAAATTACAATAAACACACATGATCAAGTATCAAAAATTTTAAATAATGTAACAAAAAAGTCTGGGATAATTATTGTAGTTAATATTTAACCCAAGCATGCAGCTATGATGTTTGATCCTTTGGCAATCTCTTGTGTTCTTTTATCTTCACAAGCTAATTGATAATGATTTACTGCTGCATATACCTAAAGGAATTCAATTAGTGGGATTCATAATTAAAGAGTTTGTGTTTGATACCGCTCCCAGACCAGACCGATCTACTTCAATGTATCCCTGTAAACAGCAGTTAGATCCCATTTCTTTGACATGATATAGTCCATAATGTATTAAAACTGCTATTAAAACCAAAAAAATACCCCAAAGAAAACAAACATCCAAATAGTAGATATTTCAATGTAAAACATCATATGAAGCAAGATTAGATGATGCATGGATGCTACTTTAGCAACATCAATTATGCCAGGACATGCAAAGAAAATGTTTTTTAGCTGTAAACTGATCTTTTTGGGTTTCATTTATTTTAAACTGAAATCAAACTAACAAAAAGATAATTGGAATTGTTTTCATTAAGGAAGTCTCAAGATAAGATCCATAATGTCATGAATTTTGAAAGGACAACTAAAATCTGATTTGCTGAACATTGTAATTAATGTACATGTAGTAAGAACAAATCAGACAGAGTGATTTCCCTTTTTCTGTCTTCTGGCTTTCTTTATCCTGATGTCTTTGCATCCAAGTGCCAATTTCAAGAACAGATTTATCTTATTGTTCTTTGAAGTAGCTTGTAAATTTTAATTCTTCATTTTTCATACAAAAGAGAAGGAAATACAAGTATCCAGATAACCTGTAAAATGATAGCTAAACCTGATATTCTACTAAGCATTAACCAAATTCCTTTTTTTTTTTGACCATCATCCACCTGGGTTGTGTTATTGCTTGATATATACACAATAGATACAGTTAATGTTACTTTAACATACTTTACAAAAGGGCTCAATATTGTACAATGTAAAAAATAATTTGCCACAAAATAAGTTGAATTATTTTAATTAAATATATTCTGCTATGCAGTTCTAAGGCATGACAGGAGTTATGAAAATTTACAAACTGAAAACAGCTAAAAGTGACATAAAACAATGCAGAATGGAGAATTGTCAGCAGCAAAAACGAAAAGCCTGGAATGAAAAATCAGTTAGCCTAATTGGCATATAATGAACCATGTTGAAACATTTGTAAGTTTGTTGTCAAGAAAATACTACAATTTGCTTACACACTGGTTTTCAGTGTTATAAAGAAAATGCTACAATTTGTATTACACACTGGTTTTCATTATAATAAAGCAAGCATGACATAGGGCTGCAAGCTTTGGTTTGAAAAAACTACCAAGCATCTGCTAATTAATTTATACAAAAATATTTTATCATTGCAGGAATGGTTTGTTGTATTAATACTTTAGCTTTTAGGATGATAAGCTAGAAGCTAATAGGTGCAATGAGAAAAGTTGAGAAGAAATGCAATATATTACATTTAATCGCTGTGACAAGAAATTCAAGCCCATTTGTTTTATTACTATATAATTTTAGAAAAACACACATGTAGCAATGAGAAGAAGAGCTACTACATAATTCACTCAGTTAATAATATTTGCAGCAATATGATGGCACACACGTTTGTAAATGTACCTAGCAGATAGCCTCGATTATTGATCTTTGGAAGAGAACTATCAGATTCACCCTGTCGATGAAATCGTGGTTGTGCTCGACCCGTTTCTGGGTCAAATGACAATTTGTTTTGCAGATGTGACACTGAAATTAACAGCAAATTATGCAAAGAGAATATACTAAAATAGTGAATTGCAAAGGATCAAGGGGATCCACACTGATTTAAGACTCACTTTTTATGTCATATTGCCATAAAAGAGGCTTACAACATTGCTTTTCTTCTGTGATTTAATTACTTTTCCAGAAAAACAATTTATGGAACATTGGCTAAATTTGAAGCCATTTCAGAAAGTTTCAGAAAACGATTTCATTTTATTAATTATACTGTATTAATTGTCATATTTCTACCAATTTGTGAATTTCCTTGCATGTCAAATTGTATTGCTGTGTGACCATAGTTTCTTCTCACCATTCCATGGGAAGGAATCTTTACTAATTATTACTCAATATCAACATGTTTATATGTATAGCATGAGTGTTACTGGCCAATGCAGGTCTTTATATTTTCATAGTTTTTGTGATATTTTTGTACAATTCTGCACATGGAAGTTTAGGAAGATAAGGATTTTCAATGATGAATTACACTGTGCAAGATTACAAGATATTTATAACAGCATCAAGGGATGCATAGAATGAGAAGCTGTTTTGATATTTAAGACAACTGCATTTAAAGCTACAGTATTTGCTAATAGAGTACCATATAAACTCACTTATGTCTAATCCAATTGTAAATTATACAAAAAACACAGGTCGGCTGCAGCATACTGCACCAGATAATCTGGATCTTTGCAGTCTGTTAGGAGTAATCAGTAGAACAAAGAACAACATAGACCCTGATATGCAGATGCATTTGCTCTGGCAGATCAGGATCTTTTTTGTTTGCAATTGACCCAACTTATAAGCGAGTTTATATGGTACAAAACAGGACCATTTACAGAAAATTATGAGTCACATGCTTTCCTCTTATGTGACAAATCAATTATCATAGAAAGGACATATATTGCCAAATAGGTAACAATTACAAACCTCAGTTTGGACTTTTCACTGTCAGTGTAACATAGCTTATTGAAATGTATATTGTGCATTTAGGGCAAAATTTTAAGCACTTGGAAATGTTACGAAATATAATTTTTTCTTTACCTGCAAATAGTATGAGTATAATATTGTGAAATATATTGACTATAAAAAGAATCATCATGCAAAATATACAGTATGTATTGGTTTTACACCATGATAAGTATCATCAAACAAAATATGTAGTATTTATTGCTTTGTGACTAATCAAACTCAAACTTCCATCACCTGCATAAAAAGTACACACCAAAGCATTTTCTTTTGCCAAACCTTTTTAATTATTAACCCCCACCAATTAATAAAGCATTTGCATCACATATGTAACAAGATGCATGAATAAAGATGGAATTTAAATACAAATGGAATTATTCAGTTCTTTTTCAACATGTACACACCAATGGCTAAACAGGACTCATTTTTAATAGAGTTGTCATTAATTTATTCTATAGCATGGATATAGTCATTAGCATGGTAAATGGTATATATATATATATATATATATATATATATATATATATATATATATATATATATATATATATATATATATATATATAGAAGCAATAAACTGATGACGAACAGTATGAAACTAGTAACTAACTAGCCTAAGCGCTTTCGACTCTTAATGAGTCTTTTTCAAAGGCAAATACAAAACATATATACGACAAACAAATAAACACAAAAACGTTGTGTTTGTAAACCTCTACATGGCTGTCTTCACATGTGCTAAAACTATACCGCAACTAGTTACCACAACTAGTCTATACAAGCTGGTTGTATTTATAGTTTTAGCACATGTGAAAAAGCCTTTGAAAAAGACTCATTAAGAGTTGAAAGCACTTAGGCTAGTTAGTTACTAGTTTCGTACTGTTCTACTGTTTGTGGTCAGTTTATTGCATCTATTTTAATTAATCCCTGACACACATGATCCTTTGATGGATCCAGTATGCTTGAAAGGGTTGTTATTCCCATATGATTTGTATTATTTATATATATATATATATATATATATATATATATATATATATATATATATATATATATATATATATATATATATATATATATATATATATATATATATCACACTTACCATATATACTTGCTTATAAGTCTAGTCCTACTTCAAGTAACATTGACCCTGATCTGCCATGGCATATTGCATCAGCAAATTAGAGTCTATATTGGTTGTTTTACAGATGATAGCTTACAAAATGCATGAACCTAGATCTTCTGCTAGTGCATTATATAATAGCAGATCTGGATCTGTGCAGCTTGCAGTTGGACTAGACTTATAGGTGTGCATATATGGTAAGTAGAAATGCATTGACCTTAATCAACCATTGGTCTATGCCTTGAAAAATTAGGAATGAAATTCATGGAGCACAATATTTGGTACATTACACAATGGAAGATCAGGGTTTATGGTGCTTATAATTAGATATATTCTAGTAACAATAAAACCTACTTATTAGTCAGTAGTTTGGAAAAAATATTATACATTTTTTATACTGAAAACTCTCTAAAGAACAAAATGTAATGCTTTTATCTTAAAGATTACTAATACTAAGTGGACAGTAAATTGCAGAGGTCAAAAGAACATTTTCATTATATGAGAGATCTCATTTTTAATCAAATTAATTTAAGTAAATGGAATACATCTTTGTAAGGATAAATCAAAACCTAAGTCAGCAAATATATTTACAACATATCTGATAAATTATTTAATTATTCAGATCATCAGATCAACGAAATTATATATATATATATATATATATATATATATATATATATATATATATATATATATATATATATATATATATATATATATATATATATATATATATATATTGATTTGCAGCACTGTTATGTATAATTAATATGTCCAGTTCATTAAATATTCTAAAATTATTTTTAAAACAACAGACCTATTAAGTCAGACTGCATGAATGTTTCATTAACAGATTTAACTGTCCATGGAAACCAAGGAAAATGCATTTAACAGGCTGGAAATCCTGGAGCATATCTATGCTATCAACATGGAAACCATAACATATTTTATCCATAAATAGTATGGACTTTGTCTAGTGGCAAATGGATGAACAGCAGAGAATCTGCAAAAAGTATGATTTTCTTTCCATTTTCTTTTCTCTGCTGAGGCTGGATAAAGAATGAAAACAGCGTGGAAAATAGCAGTGCAATGTACACACATTGATCTCATTACACATGGAGGCCAGGAATGTATTTGGGGTAGAGCACTTGTAAAAGGTATGAGACATCTCTTTATCCGAGCAATTCTAATATAATAGTTGAGGAATATTTATTTTGATTTTGCATTTTTTTTTTGAAACAATTATAACAGAAAATGGCCCTAAAAGTTTGACACAAAAGCATGTGTAACTCAATAAGCTGTAAAAATACCTCAATGTAACACTGATAATGCCATGTTACACTGAGATAGTACAATGTTAGATTGAGATATTACAATGTTGCACTGAGATCTTACAAGGTTGTACAAGTTTTATTTCTAATTTATCTTGCCATAAAGTATAATGCTCAGATACCATCTGTGAAGTAAGTATTATTAACATTGCTGTTCAATGTAGCATATTCTAGCTACCCGCTATTTTCTTAAGATGCAGGCAATGTTATACAAGTAACTAAGCATTAATTCATATTTAAATCTTGAATTAATGCACTTGTGTGAACTATGATCAACTATTTGCAAGACATCACCTTTTCTAGAATTGTGAGACCAAAAATATTTGGCTGAATGGACTGTGTATGTGAAACACTGCTATCAAATCTTGTACATGTAAAGAGATCTCAACAAGCATCAGATACTACTAGTAAACTTGATAGCTCCTTGAAATACTGGCTAAACATCTGCCACAGCTTTCTACATATATAACATGTATGAATATTTGCCAATCGATTTCCACCTCATAGAAAATATCCATCCTGTCAATGGACAATGTCCAAGTTGTCCTTGGTTGGGATGGATAATGACCAGTCTCTATCATGGATAATGACCAGTCTCTATCATGGATCATGACCAGCCTGTATCATAGATAATGACCAGTCTCTATCATGGATAATGACCAGCCTGTATCATGGATAATGACCAGCCTGTATCATGGATAATGACCAGCCCCTTTCATAGATAATGATCAGCCTGTATCATGGATAATGACCAGTCTCTATCATGGATAATGATCAGCCTGTATCATGGATAATGACCAGCCTCTCTCATGGATAATGACCAGCCTCTATCATGGATAATGACCAGCCTGTATCATGGATGACATTAGTGAATTTTTAGGCCTCTCATTTTAGGGGATTTTCCATTGAAAGAGGCTTGGAAAACACAAAAAATGCTCCGGAATTGATCCATTGAAAAAGGCTTGAAAAACACAAAAAATGCTCCAGAATTGATCAATTGACAGTATTTCCATGGAAAAAGTATGAAATCTACATGGAAAACATGGAAATAGTGCACTTAAGTAAAACAAAAATTTATGCTGTATTCATGCACCAAACTATGACATATAAGATAATATTACACAAAGTATACAATAATGTTACACAAACAATACAGACAAGACACAGTAATAAACACTATAACAATACATATACTTTCACAATCATACATAATTTCAATTTGAGATAACTGACTATATCTCAAAATTAGCTATTTTTTTTGCAGCTATAACCACTTGGAGAATGAAAATGTAGTGATGTCTGTTAACTATACTTGACCAAGAAAAGGTAATCTGAAGTCTAATGGGAATTTAGACTGACACCAGAAAAATGGTTGACTTTCACCATACCAAATTCTGTGTTCATATCTTGCAAAGATTTAACTACATTACACTTGAGTATGTCCATGGACAGGACTGTTATTGGTCATTCTGACAGTAAATTATGGACATGGATATGGCTGTTGTTGGTTATTCCTATGGTTACATTACACTAGAGTATATTCATGGACATGGATGTTGTTGGTTATTCCTATGGTTACTTTACACTAGAGTCAATACATGGACATGGCTGTTAATGGTTATTCCTATGGTTACATTACACTAGAGTATATTCATGGACATGGATGTTGTTGGTTATTCCTATGGTTACATTACACTAGAGTATATTCATGGACATGGCTGTTGTCAGTTATTCCTATGGTTACATTACACTAGAGTAGATACATGGACATGGCTGTTGACAGTTATTCCTATGGTTACATTACACTAGAGTAGATACATGGACATGGCTGTTGACAGTTATTCCTATGGTTACATTACACTAGAGTATATTCATGTTGTTGGTTAATCCTATGGTTACATTAAACTAGAGTAGATACATGGACATGGCTGTTGACAGTTATTCCTATGGTTACATTACACTAGATTCAATACATGGACATGGTTGTTGTCAGTTATTCCTATGGTTACATTACACTAGAGTATATACATGGACTGTGGCTGTTATCAGTTATTCCCATGGTTACATTACACTAGAGTCAATACATGGACATGGCTGTTGTCAGTTATTCCTATGGTTACATTACACTTGAGTCAATACATGGACATGGCTGTTGTCAGTTATTCCTATGGTAACATTACACTAGAGTATATTCATGGACATGGCTGTTGTCAGTTATTCCTATGGTTACATTACCCTAGAGTCAATACATGGACATGGCTGTTGTCAGTTATTCCTATGGTTACATTACACTTGAGTCAATACATGGACATGGCTGTTGTCAGTTATTCCTATGGTTACATTACACTAGAGTCAATACATGGACTGTTGCTGTTATCAGTTATTCCTATGGTTACATTACAGTAGAGTATACACATGGACATGGCTGTTGTGGTTTATTCCTGTGGATATGCAGATATATAAACTTACTTTGATCATCAAGATCTAAATCCAGTGCTGGAGCTCTTCTTGGTTTCATGGAGTTGTGGTCCCTGAAATAAGTATAACCAGAGAAAGTATAATGTTGTCCCTTGCAGTCACAAATTATTGTGGATCTATATAAATCAATCAAAATGGCAACATGTTTGATATCAAGTACTGTAATAATCCATGTCACTTTTGGGGTCAGAATCCAAAATTTATTGATCGTCTCTATATTATTTTAAAATGTTCAGGCAAAAATATCATGATGCTCTCTATCTACCAGTTACCTTAGTCCAAAACTGCATTGCGAGAGTAACCAAACATGGTACCTTCCTTGCCTAGGCATGAGTTTGGTATGCTGTTCTTATATACATATATATATATATATATATATATATATATATATATATATATATATATATATATATATATATATATATATATATATATTAGAGTATAAAATGTACCAATAGATCAGGGTCTATATTGTACCAGTGACTTTGGGTCTATAATGTATCAGTGACTTTGGGTTTATAATGTATGAGTCAGAGTTAGGCTCTCTAATTTACTAATGAATCATGTCTATAATGTACCAGTGACTTTGGGTCTATAATGTACCAGTGACTTTGGGTCTATAATATAACAGTGACTTTGAGTTTATAATGTACTAGTCGATCAGGGTTTATAATGTACCAGTGAATTTGGATCTAAAATGTACCTGTGACTTTGGGTCTATAATGTAGCAGTCAGTCAGGATCTCTAATTTACTAATGAATCATGTCTATAATGTACCAGTGACTTTGGATCTATAATTTACCAGTGACTTTGGGTTTATAATGTACCATTGGATATGGGTTTATAATGTATCAGTGACTTTGGGTCTAAAATGTACCTGTGACTTTGAGTCTATAATGTACCAGTGACTTTGGGTTTATAATGTACCAATGACTTTGGGTCTATAATGTATCAGTGACTTTGGGTTTATAATGTACCAGTCAGTCAGGATCTCTAATTTACTAATGAATCATGTTTATAATGTACCAGTGACTTTGGATCTATAATTTACCAGTGACTTTGGGTTTATAATGTACCATTGGATCAGGGTTTATAATGTATCAGTGACTTTGGGTCTAAAATGTACCAGTGAGTTTGGTTTTATAATGTACTAGTTGATCAGGGTTTATAATGTACCAGTGACTTAGGGTCTATAATGTACCTGTGGATTGGGTTTTTTAATGTACCAGTGACTTTGGGTTTATAATATACCAGTGATTTAGGGTCTAGAATGTACACGTCATTTTGGGTTTATAATGTACCAGTGGATCAGGGTTTATAATGTACCATTGACTTTGGGTCTATAATGTACCAATGACTTTGAGTTTATAATGTCCCAGTGGATCAAGGTTTATAATGTCCCAGTGGATCAAGGTTTATAATGTACCAGTGACTTTGAGTTTATAATGTACCAGTGACTTTGGGTGTATAATGTATCAGTGACTTTGGGTTTATAATGTACCAATGACTTTGGGTCTACAATGTCCAAGTGACTTTGGGTTTATAATGTACCAGTCAGTCAGGATCTCTAATTTACCAGTGAATCGTGTCTATAATGTACCAGTGAATCAGATCTATAATGTACCAGTAAAAGAGGGTTTATAATGTGCCAATGGATCAGGGTGCATACTATACCAATCAATTTTGGTCTATAATGTACAGTGAATCAGGGTCAATTCTATTACTTATGTTTATAACTTTAAATGAACCAGATCTGCCAGATTATACAGCAAATCTAGGTCTATGTTGTTCATAAATCTATATTTTAAGGCAATTGTATTTTTTTAAAATTTGTATTTATATACTCTTAAGATTTACAGTATGTCTTGACCTTGATATCTTTACCTTGATATCTTTACCTTGATATTTGTTATATTGTAAGGACTTCATTTTAAATGTATTTGAAATAGTTTATCTTTTGTGAGTGTTAAGCAATCCTTTATTGTGATATTGTCTGAACTTACCTTTTAATCAGTAGTCTATAGTCAGTATTGTGTTGACATGCCATTGAACCCATTACATACTTACCTGCATATATACTGTAGTTATTTGCAGATGAATGTATTTTGTAAATTGGTAATTATGATAATCTGCTTACTCAGGTAATCTGAATCCTCTACCATGGTATAGGTCTCTAGCATTTTGTGGCAAAATAAGTGACTTCAGTTTTTGGATTTCTCTCTGTATCTCAAACCTGAAAGCAAATATAATAAATATCTTTTAATCATTCTTTAGGAACATGAATCAAAATACCAGACTCTGGCAGCCTTGAAATAAATATGCAGATATAGATTTGAGTGGAATGCACTGAAATACTAAAGTATAAAAACTAATTATGATATTTTTTGGTCTAAGGATAAATAAAAATCTGGCAGTTTTAAAAGAGTGAAGACAATGAACTATAATTAGCTATATCTCCTTTTAGTTTTAATACCCCAACCCTAAAAGGCCAGACACTATTGTAGCCATAGCTCTGAATTATATTGCCAATAGGTGCCAGCCAAAACTACACAGTAATAGTAATTTTGTTTGGAGTTTCAATCTATAATTTAAATTTATACATAAATTATCAGATTACGTTTTCACTTTTTCAGTAACTAGGATGCATGAAACTTGAAGGACTCATTAAACTGAAACACATGAGGAAAACAAGAAGCAATGAAACCAGTCGTTAAAGTACTGTCAATAGACTGGGGCTCCAAGTATATGAGTGGTCTAGAGTGTTTGCCTTGAATGATCACTGCCATATCACCTATTTCATTGTGGATTCAAGTCTCAGGCTTGGACAATGTGGGCATGTGAGAAAGCTTGGCATTAGCTTGACTTGGGTTGGGTTGCTTGTTCTTATCAGGGTTTTCCCAGGTTCTTCCTCCATCAGTTCTACTGGCCATCATGTGTAGCCTATCAAATGCTAAAAAAATGGCATAAACTCACAGCAACAATAAAAACTGTCAAGAGATGGAGCAAAAGGTGTCCTTATGTACAGGTGACTTTTATGCATAGATAAAATATAAGTGTAATGCTAACAGAAGGGTTCATAAACTAGCATGTGTCTGAATACAGATTTCTTGTAATTTTGTTTTGTAGAATCTCGATGTCAGTTGAACTTTTAAACCAAACTTGAAACCAGTCAACCAAAAAGGTACCACACTAAGTGTCAACTTTTCCAAAGAATTAAATGGAAGCTGGCAGAGATGTTTGGATTGACTGTTATCTTTGTAATATTGTATCACCAAATATTACAATAAGAATGGCTAGACTGTTATATTTACAATTATTTATCACCAACTGTTGCAATAAGGGTGTGGTTAGACTGTCATGTTTACATTAATGTATCATCAAATGTTACAATAAGACTATAGTTAGACTGTCATATTTACAATAATGTAGCACCAAATGTTACAATAAGACTGGTTTGACTGTCATATTTACATTAATGTAGCATAAAATGTTACAATACTAGTAAGAATGATATAAGTCATTCACAAATGAAACAAACAATATTTAACATATTCATGGATTATTTCTAAAACAATAACAAATCAGAAGGAAATTCAATGAAAATGGTCTAAAGTTACTTAAGAAAGAGCACATGTATAGGTAAAGTTTTTGAAAACATATTTGACTTTTGATAATCTTTGATAATATAAAAATTCTGTTGATTTTTTTTATTTGCATTTAAAGACCATAATGTTAATGAGGAACATTGACTAATATTTATACATGATGAAAGCATACCTCTTGTTCTGCTTGCCATATGGCAAGAAAATTCAAGTGAAACCCAAGCAAATCATTATCAAAAACGATAATATTATTTATACATAGAAATGAGCGCAAATCTCTGTCTAAAATGATCATATTATTCAGGAAAATGCAAGTAAAGTCCAAATTTAAAGATAATTTTATACAAGGAAATGCAAGTAAAGTCTAAATTTAAAGATCATATTATACAAGGAAATGCAAGTAAAGTCCAAATTTAATGATCATATTATACAAGGAAATGCAAGTAAAACCAAATTTAATGATCATATTATACAAGGAAATGCAAGTAAAACCAAATTTAATGGTCATATTATAGAGGGAAATGCAGGTAGATTCCAAATTTAATGGTCATATTATAGAGGAAATTGCAGGTAAATTGCAAATTTAATGGTCATATTATAGAGGGAAATGCAGGTAAATTCCAAATTTAATGGTCATATTATACAGGGAAATGCAGGTAAATTCCAAATTTAATGGTCATTTTATGCAGGGAAATGCAGGTAAATTCCAAATTTAATGGTCATATTATACAGGGAAATGCAGGTAAATTCCAAATTTAATGGTCATATTATACAGAGAAATGCAGGTAAATTCCAAATTTAATGGTTATATTATACAGGGAAATGCAAGTAAATCATTGTCTAAAATAATCATTATTATACAGATATAAAAAGTGTAAAAAAGTGATCAAAGATCAGGGTTTTGTTTGCTATTCTACTTACTTTAAAAGTAAAATGGAACATAATAAAAACTGAACACTGATATAGATGACAAAATTAGTTCTATATTTTGCAGTTATTAAGATAATTCAATATGTAAACCTGGTCCAAATCTAGGCATGAAGGATTTGAACTTAGCTTTCAAGGTCAAACTTTAATGTCATAAAAACAAAACAAACAAACAAAACAACCCCCTCCCCCAAATCAAAGCAAACAAAAAGCAAGACCACAACAAAACCAACAGGCAAAAAACCCTAATGCTATATAAAGTAAAACAACATTCAATCTGTGGTTTCTAAATATGTAAGCTTTTATCTTCACTTTTTGCAATGTCAGCAAATATATCTTTGTATTTTAAAACATACTGAACAACCAATTTTTGGCACTGTCTTTCTGTTAATAGCATGTATGTACCTACATCAAACTCTTAATTGGCTTTTGGTCAACATCAATGAGATATTTGGACCTGTGTCAACATATCAATGAGAAAATTCTGCCAATTATATAGTTGTTTAACACTATTTATCAAGTGTTGGCAACTCAGCGAAAGATTTTTGAATACCTTAGATCAAGTAGCCCTTTCTTTGTAGGGCAATTCTTTACTGTGTAGCAAAATGGGAACTTAGCTGTATTACTAGGTATAAGATTGGATTGAACACCTTTCAATCTGCAGTTCAGCTGGAATGGTAAATGACTGCAGGAAAATTTGCAAAGCAATTGAAGGTTATCTGATAAGTTTGAACTCTTGATATTAACTATTTGGCAGGTAGGGTAAAATTTAAAGATTCCAATGTTTTTGTTTTATTTGCTAAAAGTTAGATTTGCATATGAGATTTTACAAAAAGGTAATATGCAACCACTATTAATCCATTAACTTTAGGAAAATATAAAACAGAGGAAATAGTGACCTAATTTTACAAGAAAAAATATATTGCTTTTCAGGCTGTGAAATCAACACTGTGAAGATTATATGTATATCGTTAATTCAACATATTACATGGTTCTATTTTGTTAAAACAATTAATGACAAAATAAATATTCTAAAAACCCACAAAAGGTTGGAAATGGGAAGTCTACATTGAAACTTTTTGACCTTAACCTTAATATTTTCTATCTTGGTCATTACCACTTGGGAGTTTTTCATAATATTATGAACGTTTGGAAAATAAAATAAATGATGACAAGTTAAAACGAATAGTCACTGTTAAAAACCTTGTACTCCCGTGGCTTTGACATGGCTTGCTGGTGACCTGTTACGGAGTTAGAAAGTCTAAGATCTCAGCTGAAATCTACAGAGCTTTAATTTCCGAATTATAATCGAAATATTGCAAGAAAGACACAGTATACAAGTTTGAATTGTAGATTTGTAATTATGTAATCAAGATCAGATGATTTAAGAAAGTGATGTCTGCTAACTACAAATTGCCAAATCTATTAGTAATTTGAGAAGCAAAAAATTATTGGAAAAGGATAGGCATAAAACACGCAGACTTGGCTACATTGAGAATCGTTTTGTAACTGAGCCCATTACTTATGACCATTGGCATTTGGTTCCTGAATGCCATCTCCCTGAGTACCATATATGTACTCACTTATAAGTTGAATCCAATCACAAACTGCATACATTCAGATCTGACACTGTAATTAGTAATACCGGCAACATAGACACTAATCTGCTGGCACATTATATACCAGCAGAGCAGATCTATATGGTAGTCTAAAAGCTTGATTACAATATATATATATATATATATATATATATATATATATATATATATATATATATATATATATATATATATATATATATATATATATATATATATATGGTATTCTAAAAGCTTAATTACAATATTAAATGACAGATGACAGTCACATAATATTTTATATACCTTTAGTTTTCAGGGAAGTTTAAAATACAAGAAATTACCTTTCGCAGAATTCCATTTTTTTGCCTCCCATCAAAAGATCTAGATTGGACCTATGAGGCATGACTTCACGTCGTCGCTTTATACCACGCAGCTTTTCCATGTACTCAAACTCGGCTTGCAGCCGCTCTCTCTGGTTCATGCTTTGATGAGAAAATAATGGTTCAGTTTGTATAATCACATGGCTGTGTTACCAAGTCAACAGTTGTGTAATTACATGGCTGTGTTACCAAGTCAATAGTTGTATAATTTATACGGTAGTGTTACAAAGTCAACATTTGTATCATTTATATGGCAGTATTGCCCACTCAACCTTCGTATCATTACTTTGCTGTGTTACCTAATCACCAGTTGTATCATTTACAAGGCATTGTTACCAAGCCAATAGTTGTATCATTTACATGGTAGTGTTACCCAGTCAACAGTTGTATCATTACATGGCCGTGTTACCCAATCAACAGTTGTACGATTTACAAGGTAATGTTACCCAGTCAACAGTTGTATCATAACTGGATGGTGTTACCCAGTTAATAGTTTCATCATTTACATGACAGTGTTACCCAGTCAACAGTTGTATCATTTACATGACAGTGTTACCCAGTCAACAGTTGTATCATTTACATGACAGTGTTACCCAGTCAACAGTTTTATCATAACGGTGGTGTTACCAAGTCAACAGTTGTATCATTTACATGACAGTGTTACCCAGTCAACAGTTTTATCATAACGGTGGTGTTACCAAGTCAACAGTTGTATCATTTACATGACAGTGTTACCCAGTCAACAGTTTTATCATAACGGTGGTGTTACCAAGTCAACAGTTGTATCATTTACATGACAGTGTTACCCAGTCGATAGTTTTATCATAGCAGGGTGGTGTTACCAATTCAACAGTTGTATCATTTACATTGCAGTGTCACTAGGTCAAAAGTTCTGTCCTCTAGATACAAATAATTAGGAAACATTAAATATTAAGGTATAAAACTGAGTATATGTAAGCGAAACTCTCAGCATTTGTGAATATTTTTATTATTATTTTTTTATTTTTATTTTAGAGTAGTAGAAACTTATATCAAACATAAAGCAGGGTTCAAAGATACTGATGCAGAATCAGAAAAAATGCACACATATTATGCTACTGTTTATTTTGAAGATGAATCAAATAATATAGTTCTATTTGTTTATTTCTTTTAAAACAAACTTCATAAATGCAGTTTTAATGAGATTTTAACTTTTGAAAATTATAGTTAGGCGCATTTGAAATGTACATAATACTGCCAGTGAGAAAGCTTGGTTACACTTGGTTACAATATTCTTGACTTAAAAATATGATGACGTCATGCGAAGGATTTGGGGCCATAGAGGCCAAACCTCCTCCGAATCCCCCAACAAGAAATTTTTTAATAACTCGATGTTTGCATAAATAAATAAAAAAAATAAGCGTTTTATTTTCGTCCAAACTTACAAATCAAGAGATCTGTAGCCTTCCCATTGGTATCTGTCTGTGTGTAGAATCACGCCCTTTTTAGCACCAACCTCATACCCGTAACCTCCAAATGTGTCCATGTGCCGCCTTGGAATTGGTACCTTTTTAAGTAAGGTTGACGACCTGTAAAGCAGACGTCATAGCTACTTAATTCAAACAGTTTAAATAAGATTTTTTTTAATCAACGGAGTAATTTTAGACATTTATTACCTTTTGATAACGTTTCATACTTTCTTATTGTAATCAACAGGAAATGTAGTAAGTGAATCAAATGATAGAATACAATGCATCTGCTTGACAAATAAAATGCTTTGAAATGCAGTCATTTGATTTGGAACTATGCTAGTGTATATAAGGCACTGCATATCAGTCAATTCTGGTATTATATTTTATACAAAACTAGAGAACATGGAACCAATGAGAACCCAATTTTAAGTAATGATATCAGAAAGGAACCGATATTTAGTACAATTCCTTAGTAATTTTTTTTCGATCGTAGCTCATTTCAGCTTCTACCGTATTTGACCTAAATATATAAATACAAATTCTTGTATCGAGTGCAGTGCATGTTTTATTTATTTGTATTTTATATGTTATATCTTGACTGTAAAGCTGTAAAATTTATAATCAAACGTTCAATTATACAATTTTCGAATAGCGTGCAGGTAGGAAATCCTCATCAGTATAAACTGTGGGCATATGTACAAAGGTTCGATCTAACAACTTAAGTTTTCAGATCATAGAAAATTATTATTAAATCAAGTGCTACGGCATGCATACATCCATCAAGGCAGACATGCACAATATCAGCAAATGATTGTTGTCAATTTTAATTTTTTCTTCTGAAATAAAACCAATTTAAAACATGCAATCAATGGACAAGCTGTTTTCCCAAATTTCTTCAGTTCAGTGGTCTGCATGTGTGAATAAATTTTATGATTTCTATTTAAAAAATACAGGATTTTTCTATGTCGGCTGGGGCGTTAATAGCGGTCCCTTACTTAAACACAACTGTTCGTCTCCGATTTGGTCAGTCGATAGGATTTTTGTGTTTGTACTATTAAACATCTCTCAAGATAAGATGGCGGCATATGTATGTATGTATGTATGTATGTATGTATGTATGTATGTATGTATGTATGTATGTATGTATGTATGTATGTATGTATGTATGTATGTATGTATGTATGTATGCATGCATGCATGCATGCATGCATGCATGCATGCATGCATGCATGCATGCATGCATGCATGCATGCATGTATGTATGTATGTATGTATGTATGTATGTATGTATGTATGTATGTATGTATGTATGTATGTATGTATGCATACACTGTGTATGAGTATGTCATGCATGCATGCATGCATGCATGCATGCATGCATGCATGCATGTATGTATGTATGTATGTATGTATGTATGTATGTATGTATGTATGTATGTATGTATGTATGTATGTATGTATGTATGTATGCAAGTATCGATGAATGTGATTAAAAAGGTAACTATCCTAAATATTTCAGCCAATTTGCCCATAAATCTATGAAGACTGAGATTTTTAATTGAAATGAACACCTTACAGTATTCAGAAATATGTCCGTAACTTTATTAGCTATAAACCGTACTATTCCTGATTGCTATAAGTGCCGTTTTATTCTTTACCTCTGCCAGTGGGGAATCAAAATATCAATTTGTTACATAGCGACATCAATAACCGAGTGTTGGATTGAATAAAAATTTTAATTAGGCTTAGGCAATGTTTAATTTGCAATGCACCTGTTATATTAAAACAAACAGCAACCGTGACAACAAAAACCTGAATGCTCTCGATCTAAATAGAATCTCTCAATCCAGCATTTTTCTTGTACTGTCATGTGATTTATGAAAAAGACGGGATAAAATTAAAACAATATCAAAACTTATATGAACTGAAGCGAATGATGAATGAGTCGACTGTTTGAATGTTCTAATGAAACATGTCAACATGATTTCATTTTTATGACATCTTAATTTGAGCAAGATCCGGTTCTAACTCTACTCAATCACAAGTTGAAGATAAAGTGGCGTGTTAAATACACATTCTCCAATATAGTCACGTGACTCAGAAACGAGTGTGATTTATATTTTGCCATTTGAGCATGGTGCAACAGTTATATGGTGAAATAGCATTTGCTTGTACCTGTGTCACGTGAATTATTCAAGGGCAAAACACCAAACTGTTTATCCATAGTCAGTCTGTTATATTAAGGTAAAGACAGATTCAGTGATTATTTCATGAAAGAACCTTCTATAAAACATCTATTTTTAAACATTCTATATTAAATATAGATCCTCATTTTGGAGAGATCAAAATAAGTAAAAGAGAATATACAGCAAAAAATGTTGATTTTCACAGTATGTGAAATTCTATTAAGGTTTTTGGCTTTTGAGTGTAGAATTTAGGATTGTGTGCAATTTTGAGTTATTTCTAGTAATTGAACCATTATAAGAATCATCTGATGGATCTGACAAATATCAAATATAGCTAAGAGAAAGTGTCGCAAAAGAGAGCTTGCTGCATTAACGTGCATAAAAGATACACTGACCATTGTTCCTACTTTAAAACATATATCACAATTAACGTGAAATGATGGAAGGAATCCACGATATAGAAAATGAAACTATAGAAAAGTTGATAATTATTATGTAATTATTAGGCCAACATACTTTATTTACCTCGCGAAATAGACATTTAAATTCTTTACTCATAAACCCGGAAAATTTCATACAAGTTGAGTTTGCTAGTTTTAAGCAAGCAAAATACACAGAGCTGTACAAAGAAGTCATGAAACACACCTGTCAAAATTGTTTAACATAAGCACTTTAACGACTGAATCTGAACAAAGTTGAGATCTCCGACATAAGGGTGATATAAAGGAATCCACCTGTACGAGGTTACGTTTTTGTTGACATCAATTTACAAATTTCATATTTATGAAAGTAAAAACTTTATTCGGAAAATATCTTTACTTCCATAGCTCTCGCCAATACGTAATACAACACTTAATCAGATAGGTTACTAATAATTAATGGACCGGTAATTACAAAGGTCTACAAAAGATACATTTTTATCGGTGCCTGTCACGATCAAACTGTGACAGTGTCGATAACATTAAAACGTGTTGTCGTTTATCCAAAGCAAACACAAATAAGATACACAATAAATACGATGTCTAGATAGATTTTAAATAACAAGACGTGTCATTATCCTCTCTTTTCAGGAAATGATGATTCCAAACTAAAACATAAAACATATTTTGATGTCATGAACGTGAATCGAATGACAGTATTCTGATTATGAAAACGAAAGTCTTGAAGGCAAATAAAATTGCAAGCAGGAAACTTTGGATACTGATTTTCTTGCGAAGACGTTGGTGTAAATTTATTTAAAAACGACATCACAGATCATGATAATGCAGAAGGTGAACACAACCAAGCAAGTCTATTCGTTTTATACATCCAACCAACTTTACAAATGTTCCCTTGTTTGCCTAGTCGTCACGTTTTTGAACTACAATACTACTCATGTAGCTATGCTAAGGGAGGTAATCGTATTGTTGATGACAATATAAGAACTATTTAAATCACCTAGACCAACTAAACAGCACGAAATGTATTAAAAACAGTCCAACTAAACAGCATGAAATGTATTAAAAACAGTCCAACTAAACAGCATGAAATGTATTAAACACAGTCCAACTAAACAGCATGAAATGTATTAAAACAGTCCAACTAAACAGCATGAAATGTATTAAAAACAGTCCAACTAAACAGCATGAAATGTGTTAAAACAGTCCAACTAAACAGCATGAAATGTATTAAACACAGTCCAACTAAACATCACGAAATGTATTAAAAACAGTCTAACTAAACAGTATGAAATGTGTTAAACACAGTCCAACTAAACAGTATGAAATGTATTAAACACAGTCCAACTAAACAGCATGAAATGTATTAAAAACAGTCCAACTAAACAGCATGAAATGTATTAAAACAGTCCAACTAAACATCACGAAATGTATTAAAAACAGTCTAACTAAACAGTATGAAATGTGTTAAACACAGTCCAACTAAACAGTATGAAATGTATTAAAACAGTCCAACTAAACAGCATGAAATGTATTAAAAACAGTCCAACTAAACAGCATGAAATGTATTAAAACAGTCCAACTAAACAGCATGAAATGTATTAAACACAGTCCAACTAAACAGCATGAAATGTATTAAAAACAGTCCAATTAAACAGCACAAAATTTGTTAGTTTGTTTGAAGAAGTGTTCGATAAAAAGCAATGACAATTCCAAACATTTACCTGCGATATTGAAATTGTTTAATTTTTGGAAACCGTGAAAGTGAGATGTCAAGAAGCATAGCCCCAAGAAGGCCACACCTTGAATGCACGTTGAAAACAAAATGGAACAGATCTAATAAAATGTGTAACACAACAAGCTAGCAGACACGTCAACACTGATGGGGGAGTTGTGAGTAGCTTCATCTTATTGCAGGACACAAAAAGTTTCAATCAACTATTTTTTTAAAAATTCGGTTATGATAATAAAATAAATACACAGGTTTACTTATTGAATACAGTTTAAAGTTCTACACGAACACAAATGTACCTTATGCACTGCATAATTCTATAGTGCCTAGCTCTATTTTCTAGTGAGAAGCAAGTATTAACTCCAGCTAGATATAAAGCACTAAGGTCATCAAAATACACAATTAAGCATCACCAAAATAGACTGGACAAGTCTTTAATCCTCCTTTTTCTATTTTTGAGTTTTGGAGTCCTGAAAATGTAGAGATTTCAAATGAAATACCACAGTGTAAAGTTTACATAATACTGAGTAAATTAACAAATATTTTCTGATAAATATTTTCCATAGTGGGCAGTAAAGAAACCAAATATCATCATTGTCTTTAAGTATGAAACCTCAGTTTTACTTGATCCTATATGTATATATGAATCAGTTCTTAGTTACATGTCAAATGACTGATAGATTGGAACCTTAGTTGTTTGTGTATTTATAGAGGATTCTGACATAAAATTAGATAGTTATGAACATTCCGTTAGGTGCCTCAAAGCACTAATCTTATCTTTAGGAAATGGAAAATGTTAATCTAGCAGACCGAACCAGTAAGCTACTTGTTTCTCTCTCTAAACCGGGCACATCCATATCTTGACGCGTGTGTGTACCAGGGTCATGCGAAACACCTGTAGAGTGCACGCTATCTGTTATCTTTACCACCAATTAGTGGAATATACACAATGACCATACTGTAAACTTCGTTTATTACGAAATCAAATGTAACGAAAAATAGGATATTATGAAGTCAAGGTTTTACAGTGTTTTATATTTTTTTCCTCAGTTTCAATGCAAAATATGATAATTTTGGTTCTGTCTTCTTTATAGCTGCGATTACTGTATTTGTACACACGTTGTTAAGTATATATGGACAGTGCTTTCTTTCTGGTCATCTGTTAAAATAGTTTCATTAATTTATAGTTTAATTCAAACATCATTTAGTTTCAATTATGCATGTGCAGGTCTGTTTTTGTCCGTATGTGTCCGAAGCAACTATGGTTTGTGTCTCGACTTTAGTAGGTTAACTTCTGACATTTTCTTAACACTAGGCCTCGGCTATAGTGCCCTTTACAAGTGTTTAATGTTGTTGTTGTTGTTATAGGGTTTAACTCCATTTTTCAGCACAATATAGGCGGCCAGTATTATTGGTGGAGGAAGAACCCTGGAAAATCCCGGGAAGAACCACCGACCCACGAGAAGCTACTGGCAGGCTTTCTTACTTACCCACGTTAGCCGAGTGTGGACTCGAACTCACGCAGATAGAGGTGAGATGGCAGTGATCCGTAACGGTCAGCGCTTTAGACCACTCAGCCACTCGGGGCCCCTACAAGTGTTTAATAGCCACAAATCGTGTACAACTTGCTTATTTTTTTACTGGGAGGAGGTACGTCTTTATTGATCGATATTTGCTTGCAAATATTCTATAAAATAGTACAATGCGCATTGATGCTGTAATGAAGAATATTTAAGTTATTCATCATCCATATACATAAATTTATTTAGTAAATAAATGTCTACATGACAAATATTTTTTTTGGGGGGGAGGGGAAAAATTAGTATAATAATAGCGATTATAGATTTTAATTAGCAGCTCATATTAACTACTTCTATACTTTATGATTATGATACTTTTACCACGAGAAATGGGCGAGAAACAAGAAAATAAAATCATGCCAACAACAAACCAATCCATACACATGAACACGTTTCCAATTGCTTTTGCAACGAATTAAAACTAAATGCTGTAGTTTGTTATTGGTTTGTAAAGGTGGGCCAAAGGTTAATTTTAGTTGTTTACCTTAATGATTTTCTGCGAAGCAAATCATTCAGAGCTTATTCGTGTGCATAATTATGTGCTTACTGTATTTCATACCTGTGCGCATTGGCCATGTAAACGATTTTGCAAAGCAAAATCTGATGGTTTTCATGCCTATAGTATCGACTATATTTAAATTATACATGATGAGACTCCTTTTTTCTGTGCGACTAAAATACTACTGCAGGAATATGATCATTGATCGCGAATATTCTATTTCTATAATATTTTGCTGAAAATAATATTGCGGAGATGATTTTTCTTTGTGTATACTGACTGTAGCAGAGACTGTGTGGAAATATTATATTAAAAATATTAGCGGTAAATGATGTTAATGGCGAAAACTTCACAGATTGATGCAGATTATATTCTTAAATAATTCTTGAGCATATATAATTATGTGATTATCAGGACAAAAGAATGTTTATAATGTTAACAGAAAAGACTTAATGGCTGTTTTGTTTACATGCATCATACAAGCTAGTGAAATGGGCCCAAATTGTGTATGATTTTCACGTACGTACCGGAAAAGCATCGACTTAGACTTGACCAATCTTTTGAGGGAAAAAGGTGAAAAATCATTATGTGAGGGTGTGCAGGAAAAAACGAATTTGCTGGCGTTGAGTAAGTTATCTAATGTAGACAATGAAATGGGTGAAAACTTAAATGATGATGTACTTGCAACGAAGACCATTATGGGCAAAGTCAAATAAAAATAGGGGTAGCATGGAGTATATGTATGCACAAAACATATGAGATTATGGATATCAACGGAATAAAAAACATTCACCAAGATATATTTAAGAGTCGGTAACGTGGACTATATGTATAAAAAAATGTTTGACATTATGGATATCAACGTAAAAAGGGCAATATACCAGTTGGTGTAAAATTATGCTTAACTGAAACAGCAAGTTCGTTGCCTGCATTTACCACGCAACATCTGCTTGACGACCACGACATTTACTGTAGTGAAATTAGTGGAAAACCGCATCGTATAATCACGCCAGAACCCAGTAAGAACGTTTCAGATTCACTACAGTGCATCGTAAAATGAAAGTTCAGTGTTATTGAAGAGGAATCTGAATGTTTGAATGTTGCCGTGAGAACCGAATATCCCAACGACGTTCAGTCAAATACAACGCAAGTTGCTAAACAAGTTCCGCGCGCTATTGTTGCAATGTAGTGATACGTGATGGAGTAACTGAACTACCGATCTTGTATTGTGGCCAGAACTCAGTTGAAGTGTTTCTTAAATCGCTTGAGGTTGCTGAAAAATGGATCGAACAACAGCTCTTTTTCGCCCGCAAACATGATTATATTATGACTAATGATGACATTGGTGAGTTTTCAGAGGCCAGTAATTGCTGGAACCGAGATGTTGATTTCATCTTTACTGATATCAAAGATCACGATCACTATCATAATACTGGCGCGTACACAGGAGCTGCACACAATGTGTACAATATACAGCTGCGAATTTATCCAATTAAAACACGAATTCCCCTAGTGCTTCATAACCTTCGTGGTTATAATTATCGCTTAATAATGCAAGCAGTAGAAACAGCGTCAAATGTACCAATAAGCGTTATTCTAAACATCATGGAAAATATATAATATTTAGGTTTTGAAAACTGCAGTTTACTAACTTATTGAATATAGACCAATTCTTGTCTATATAAACATGTTAGCAACCTTTTAGCGAATGTAAATTATCAATTCCAAATCACTAGTCGATACTGTGGTAGAAAAGATGGAACATTCAGTGTTCTCACCTGCAAAGAAACTATCCGTACAAGACAATGAACAACTGGAACAAGTTGGATGAAACTCATTTACCACTAATCGAGGCAATCCGTTCATCATTGTATCGCAAAGGTATTTCCGCCAATAACTACGCTTTTGCAACGTATAGTCAGCGTTTAGTTGTTAGAACCTTGGCGACTATTATGATCTGTATTTGTGCACTGATATTGTCTCTCGAAGAGACGTTTTGTCATGCAGCCATGCGTGTGTACAATGTCTATCACACGCACTACGTTTCGTAAACCGGATGGGCATGGGATGAGCCGCTTCCAAACTCCAATTGGAGATGGAATTGCTTAATGATAATAATAAGCATCTATTTATTTGATGGTTAGCCATCGATGCACTCGAACAAACAATTCAAACATAGACGACTATGAACCCGCTTTCCCCAACAGTCACATTGTGCATATTCACGCCGACGAATTTCATGACTAGCTAATGATATAGGCTGTCATGAACGAAACTGAGAAAAATTTCTTGAAACTCTTGAGCAATACTGTGTTCGGTAAGACAACGATTTGCAAAAGTGAATTCTTGCCGATCATGGTCATGATAATGAAAAAGACGAAACTTCGCAGGCTTGTTGATGACCCGGAATTTCAATCACGCAAAATATTTCACTGCGGACTCGTAGCTATCCATAACAAGAAGGCTAAGACAAATTTGTTATGTTTATGTACGAGTTTTACTATGATAAGATCGAATCTTTTTACCAGGATCCCGTCAAGATGCTTTACACGGACACAGTTCACCTCTTATACATATCACCACTGTCGATGTCTACGTGGATATGGCATGGGACATACTTGTAAACTAATTTTACAGAAGTGATTATCCAAAAGCTCATTCACCGTTTAGCAACACTAACAAAGAGACGAATGTTCAGGCAAAGCAAATGACGAATAGGTAGGACAGTGTCCTAAAATGTACTCGATTGTATTTGGACCTCAGAGCGGCAAGAACAACAAAATGGCAAGAAAAAGGTGTTCCCTGGGTTGTTACTGAAACAGATCTCAAACACAATATGTATGTGGAATGTTTGCATGAGCGACGCAAAATCACACATATAGCTAATTAGATATGTTCAAAGAAACATGGCATAGGCTTTATCGCTGCATCAAATGAAGCTTGTCACAGCTTGATTAAAAGTGAAGGATATTTGCCGCCTGAATTACCACTTACGCGTATGGACACCACATATTTGTCCATCAACTTAATATTGATACCCTACTGTACCGAAGCACTAATGCATTAATACAGATCTTGATTGTAGTTTTGTATTCGTTGGAATGACGTGCAATTCTTCTGGCGCAAATGCTTTACATTGCGTTGCTGCACCTTCGCTAGCGGGTTCTAAATGATATAATGTTGGTTTTATTGGAAAATCAATCTGGTCTCAAATTAAAAATACAGCGATGGAACATACCGTGTCAGCAACTTTACGTTGCTTACCTTCCGACTCCCTTGGTGGATACTGATACAGAAATAAATTATTTCCAAGTGGTCTAAAGGCGGTTCTTGTAAAATCATTTTGTATGTAAAGTGAAAGCCTTCTGCCGAATCACCCAGCATGTTTTAACTTAAATGCACGTGATATAGCATTATTTAATGCCTGTACTTTTAATAGGACTCGTTTCAAGATACGATCTGAGATCTAATTAACAATTCTTATGCATTCCGATGTTCAAGGAACCCTACTAGAAGTGTATGGTTAAATCATTCCATAATAGTTTGGTTACAACGTTTGTTAACATGTCCGACGCGAACGAACACCTTTGTAAACAATGCAGTAACTGCTCCAAGAAATTCTGTATCGACTTGCAATATCTGTGGCCCTGTTAGTGATGAACTTGCATAGATACGTTTAAATGCTTCCTTACACGTCAACGGCTCATTTTTTTTATATGCTAGCAGCATTTACGATACTTGATGCGTACTAGTATATTCGTCGCCGGACGCGATCATGTGGAAGAAACAAAAGATTAGCCTGTTGAACTTTGTTAGGTGTTCAAACCATCTACTGGAATTCCTCCTTGCCACTGATAGGTAAATTAGCTACATCAGTTTTATTTGGTCAACCACGCTCGAGGAATTTCATCGGTTACTTTTTCTGCATTTGCTAGCTTTTCAATAGAAGTTAGGTAATCGCGAGGACAGTAGTGCATTTTGGATAACGTCCGCTAAGAAACTATGATCTTTTAATTCAAGTTGGTTTGTTTATTATATCAATTTATAAAATATGTATGGACGAAGTGAATTGATGCTTGAACTCACTGAAGACTCCCATGATGTATACAACGATCAATGTTTGTACACCGATAATAAGTTCTGATACACTTACTAATTTACGTCAAATTAATGTTGCAATACAGCGTGTTGTCTCAAACAAAACTCCGAACGTTACCTCGATGATCACTATCTAATCGTCGAAACCAGCATTTTATGTTACAATTTCCACACGAATCACCGCTGAACAAGGTGGCACACTCGAAATTAAACTAGTATCGTCGCTTGTTTATTGCAGTTGGCACAATATTCGATCAGTTCTTGGCTGGCCTGAAGACGGTTACAGTTAAACTTTTGCGCCAGACTCTGTCATGATACCGACCACGACTCAGGTTAATATGACCTGTGACACCATCCGTAGCAACTATGACACGTGTTCCTTTAAACCTTGATGATTAGGACGAACACACGTTAGACGCCCGCGTAGAGACATTGACAACACAACTGTTTTTAGAGACCGTCCTGATAGTTAAATACAATGACAGTCGTAGATGGATTTGTAATACTCTTACGCGTTTCCATATCGACAAAACCCGTTTACATGACATTTTACGGGAATATCGATGGTGATATTGTCCATGAATACTATTTACAGACGCATTACAGCTGAACACAGACCTGATCCCGAGTACTACACCAATGGCAAAACAAGTTACAATGTGAGTCGTTTGCTAGCATCAAAACGTTGCTGTGGATCGGTTAAACAATCAGGAATTGCAGGTGGTAAATTTGATCTGAGCTCAAGAGCGTCACCAAAACTGGCTACACTTGCATCGACAGCAACTATGCCAGGCCCAGTCAATATCAAATCATGAATGATGCCACCTAAAAGTGTATATCTATTTCAGTGAATTCAAATCTGGGAATGGAAATTGAATTATGGTTGTCGCACAAAAGTTTTTACTATTAAACGAAGCAAATGATACATAATGGCAAACATTAAGATACACCAAATATCGCGTGGAAAATGGGTATTTCTATGAGGAAAAACCTCAGAATACCTCAATATTTTTCATATGCGGCTTCGGACCTCATTTCATAAAATCAACAATCAGTAGTACAGACCACGAAACGGTATTTTATCCATGTGAAACGTTAAAATTCGAGGAAAATTAATACAGGCTGATAATAACCTTTATTCCGCCCTTGTCAAGGTTAGATTTGTTAACAATGACATCATGGTGTTGTTCAACAGCACACGTTATGCCATTGATGGAAAAGACTTATAAATAAATCTTGATAACACTGACATCGACACAACGATTAAAGGACTCGCACAAAGTCAACTGGTCCCTCGATTGTGTTTTAAGGACTCCAACTAAACAAGCAGATGATACGTTTATATTATTAGACGGCACATGTTGCCGAATAAGAATTATTGACTCGCCTATGAAAAATAAATTTATACCATAGTACTTAGATCTGTTACGTCTTCTAATAATAATGTTCTACAACAAAGTTACAGTTGTTCATCATCGCAACTTATCGTGATTGCGGAGTTTCATTGAGGCTTTCTTCACCAAAGGGTAATTTGACTTATTTCGTGGGGCCCCGAGTGGCCGAGTGGTCTAAAGCGCTCTCCGTTACTGATCACTGTCATCCCACCTCTGACTGCGTGGGTTCGAGTCTAAGATTCGGCAAATGTGGATATGTGAGAAAGCTTGCCAGTAGCTTCTGTTGGGTCGGTGGTTCTTTCCGGTGATTTCCCGGTTTCTTCCTCCACCATTAATACTGGTCGCCATGACTTGCCTATCGTGTGCTGCAAAATGGCATTAAACCCAACAACAACGACTTATTTCGTGTTGTTGACTCAAGCAAAACTTAATCAGCATATTGCAACCACACGAAAGAACGCATCGGTGAGATACAGTTAGAATGTCAGAAGTGGCACAAATGCAAAAAAAAAAAAATCCAGGCAGAATATTTCCATTATTCGTGGCCATTCCATCGTTGTTAGCAGCTGCGGATTCAGGGGTTGAAAACGCTGCAGCATTAGGGGCTGTCAGCATTGGATGGCCCTGAAAATGGCGACTGGTACTTCTCGTAAATGAATTAAAACGGAAAAGGTTTTAAAATATCCACTTGGCCTCAAGAGCAGACTTGGTGTCAAGATCTTCAGTCGTGGCCTCGTCGTTGACCTGTCTATTGACCAGTTTTGATCTACTCTACTCAGTCAAACATTTCCGACGTATCTTTATGTTGGAAAACTTGCCAAAGATTAGTTGGTTTGATCAATCTGAATTTATTTTGCAACATGATCTGGTACGCATCTTTTACTATACACTGCAATACCCAAATATCTTTTCTATTCTTTCACTTATGGACTTGCACCGACACATGAAGTAATTGATTATTTAACACGGGGCGGTAGTCAACAATCAATGTTTCATTCAGCGTTGCTGTTGTAAACTTGACTGGACAGCCCTTTTGTTTTTTTTAAAGCGTTGTGTGCACTCGTGGTTAGGTCAACCTTGCAAACGTTTGTTGATTCCACCTTATCACGTACTAAGTACGCCCAATAATATACGAAATGCATATTGGCATTTACAGATGTTAGACCACCCGAAGAGGCGGCCCAGATGTAGATGTGACCAAAGCGAATTTGAAAGAGTTTACCAGCCAGACAGTTGTTGACGTTTACCCGGGAGAACTGAGTTTTGTTGATCGAACGGGAAAACTGCGAGCATCTAATGTGGACATGCAAAATTTTGTTACAAAGTTCAGCTGCAAGACTCTGTCGCCAAGAAATGGTCGATATAAATGAAATCGGAGTATTCAGAGACTCTGATATATCGTTTGCTTACATCATAGAGTATGTGAATGCAAAGGTCACTAAGAGGATGTAACAACCACCCTCTGTAGTAAATTCATTTACAAATACCTAGGACTGCTAAGCAGCAAATGAAAGGAAAAACTATGACAATATAATGACAAATAATTTTACTAACGTGGAGGGTTTTAAAAAATTTAAACTTGCAAGTAGTCAGGATTAAATTTATTTATTGTATTAGGTTTTTATGTTGGATGGAATCAACTGGCAACATTAATAAACAATTAGCCTGATCTACAAGTAATAATACACAACTAATCCGACGTCGATTTGCCAAAGTCGTTCACATATACGACATCGATATCATTTTCAGATAAAGATAGAATCCAGTTTGAAGCATTCCACATCCGTCCTTACGGGTACTTAACCATTTTTGTTATATGAGTTTAAGATTAGAAGTATTATAACATATATGTGATGAAGTCTGAATGTGGTGATGAGTTTGAGAAATTTGCCGACCGGGGAATGGGGGCCTCGGGGGGAAGGGGAAACATTGATAGCAATTTCCGTTCTTCTTGCTGAGGAATATCTGCTGAAAAACGTATAGCATTATTAAATCCTCATATACACTAAAATTTAAGTCTGCTAAGGGATAAATAGAAGACATCGACTGATGGAATCACCCTGATGAACCAATACCAACTCAAAGAGATCCTGGAATTATTGTATTGTACGTGAAAACGCTCGGTCGTTCACTGCACGGTCTGGCATGAAAAACACTGATGGATCGTTGCAACAACGGTGAAGTGCAATTCACCAGCAAATTTACATTTCCAGTTGATTATGTAGCGCCAACATTAACCCAGCTAAGAAGAGACAAATCTCGATGTTAATTAGAAAGTACGCATTTGTTCGTGTGACAATTATTGGGTGAAGACGAGAAAGATCTTTTCACACACCATTCAATGGTGTATTGGTGTGGTGATGCTATATAAAGATGGTGCCACGCTCTCAGAACGCACACTCGATGAAGACTTAAGTATTCCTCAGGAAGGGATTTTCTATAATTGTATGACAGTTGCACTGTAGAGAAAAGAAACTTGCTAGAAGTGCGTGTGCTTGTTGCACCGGATAAATCAGCCTTTCGTGCAATTATACTTCGCGATTACATTATTAATAGAAGAACTATGATATACCCTTAAAGTTACCGAAGCGAGAAGATTTTCCAACAGGAACAACCGCTGAAAGCTGATACAAGAAAGAAAACATCGCCACTTCAGGAATATAAATGCTAGCGATTGGTTGTAGATGGTATTTGCGGCATTGCCGCCGCAGGCACAGTTAGTTTGGGTGTTACGGTAATCACGACCACTTTAGCTATTATAGATATGAATCGGAATTGCTGTTGGAGCCATATCACTAGTAAGTTGTGTGACTGTTGGCTCTGGTAAAATAATCTCCTCTCAGCTGCATTCACGAATGCATGCCTATTCAGAACTTCTTGTTGCGGCATATCTGAGTTCGACACCCTGTTGGCGGAAATGGAAAACCCACATACGATTTCGTGTACTGAAATGAAATTGAGGCGCCAGTGACCGAAACATATTATTTTGCAGGCAGTAAAAGTGGGGTCACTGTGGCCAATGCACATAGGTATGGAACCATTAAATACAATTTTAAGAACACTAGCAAGCAAAAGATTTTTTTTACTTCGTAAAATCTTTAAAGTAAATTTTGTCTTTGACAGATACTTAAACATGTTTGTAAGATATGAAATTTTTGCTTCCTAGAAATTAATTAAAGTAAACAAGTATAATTGACCTTTGGGCCACCTCAAAAACCAACAACAAAATACAGCAACTAGACGTAAATCACGGCAAAGCAAGTGGCGACGTTTTGATGTGGCTGTGTTGGTTTTGTCGTTAGCATCATTATTTGTTGTTATTGTTTTCTGACCCATAGCACACGCACCTTTGGCGATGATCGAGATAAACCTATTGAAGTCGTGGGGTATAGATGAAGTTGATATATCTGAGCTACCAAAATCGAAAAGCCTTTTTAATCTCCTACTGAAAGTATGCTGTTATAATAAAAATGTTTGATCTTATAAACTGTTGGTCTCTTGATTGATTTCTGGTGGCATTTCCAAAACAATAATGGCTGTATGATGCTGAGAAAAAGGGAACTAACCGCCTTTACCAAGGAATTCACAAGGCAGTCGACTTTAGCAGAAGCAGTGAGGCATAAATCCCCTATCATAATGCGATATGTATAAAGGGCAACTACAAAGACATTTGCTTTAGGGACGCTTGAATATGCTATGAATAATAAGCATTCAGTGATAAAGCGCTTTCATGAAGAGATTCTCACTTTTAAAAAAAAATGTATGTTACTTTTCAATTATCACTATTAATAACTACTTTTGGAAAATAAATCTGCAGATAATACTAATATTCCACTAATAACTCTAACTGCTATTATAGGCATCTATCTCCCATTTCCACGACATAATATAGCCAATATTGTATCGCAAATGCCTTTACAATCCAACCAACCATGTAACTATAAATTGGAAAGCAAGGAGTCTTTAAATGGGATATAGCCTTACATGTACTAAGTAACTGATATCAATATATTGTTAACATGTATATCTTGTTCGTTAAATTAAACTTTCATACGAAATATGTATTTAATACTTTGAAAAATAAATAAATGTCATCACCACTACTACCACTACTACTATCATCATCATCACCGCCATCATCATCATGCGGAAAGAAAACTCACTTATACCCCGTTAATTGTGTGTATCTCTCTCTCTCTCTCTCTCTCTCTCTCTCTCTCTCTCTCTCTCTCTCTCTCTCTCTCTCTATATATATATATATATGTGTGTGTATATGTATATGTAAATATATATATATATATATGATATATATATATATATATATATATATATATATATATATATATACATACATATATATATATATATATATACATACATTTATATATATATATATATATATATATATATATATATATATATATATATATATATATATATATATATATATATATACCTCTCATTTTAATATCGGTATTTCTTACAGTCTTGCTTAATTAGTACATTGCTAGTTGTGCATAAACAGCAGGATTGATTTATTCACAAGTAATGATACAAGCAAATCCACCTTGTTTTTTTTATAAAAAAATCTCCACACTCGTGTTTAATTAAGGTGCAAGAAACCTGTGAGCACAGTGGAAACTACCCAGAAGTGCATTCGAGTCACCACAAGCTCTTGCCATGCTGGTTCTGGAGGACTGAATGACAGGAGCAGAACTAGTGTTTTTTGTTGGATTATCAAGGCTTTCATAAAAAAGAAATAAGTGACCGCCCACAGTCAATGTAATACGTACATTCATTCAGTGACACATCAACAACCCTGGTATCGAGAACTACCTGGAAGCACCGTCTTGGTCTATGTAAATATTCTTCTTCTGATAGCTGATAATGTTCTCTCTCTCTCGCTCTCTCTCTCTCTCTCTCTCTCTCTCTCTCTCTCTCTCTCTCTCTCTCTCTCGATATGTATGTATGTATGTATGTATGTATGTATGTATGTATGTATGTATGTATGTATGTATGTATGTATGTATGTATGTGTGCGTGTGTTTGTGTGTGTTTGTGTGTGTCAAGTTGAAGAATCCAATAATATGTGAATTACGCAAACACCTGTTCAAGATTTTCTGGGGATCCATATGATCCATGATCCCTCATAAAGACCCCCACTGAATAACAATCCTTTGCATAACATTTTATTGGATTGTTTGTCAAAACAGGTGCATCAGCTTTCAAAGATGCGAGTGTAGAAAACCATCACTATTAACTACAAGATGTTTTACAAATGCAGAATAAACAGAACTTAGAGGGCATCGTTCTGGACATATGTTGTTTGATTTGTATGACCAGATCCCTCCGTCAGTAAACATTATTAATCTTTAGAAATGTTACTCCAAACTTCTAAATATGACAATAAATCGAAATATGCAACATTGTGATTGGTTAATAACTCATTAACGTGATTGGTCAAAATATTTTCAAGTAAGGGATAGAACTAACTCTTTGTAGAATTTAAAACTAGATGTTGGTGGTGCAAAACATGAGCACATCTCATTATACGGAATATTTTTGTTTGAAAAATTTCTTAGGTTCATCCTGGTTTGATCATGGGTCGCAGGGTCTAAAAGACACAAAATTTAATGATAGCAAGTATTTATTTATTTCTCAAAATTGATAGACTAATATCCCACTCGCAACCAACCCAGAAATCTTACAGTGATACATTGGAAAAATTTACTAAGACGTATCGCTAATACAAATGTGCAGTCTCCGACTTGGAATCAAATCTCACACAAATTAAAAATATCAAACTATAACATACAAAATTAAAAATGTCATTACATCAGACCCAAATTTCTCTAAATTTCTCAACATTTTTCCTCAGATTTGTATTTTATATTATTTTATTCATTTCTCACCAGACAATAAAACAAGATTCAACAAATAACTCGTTAAATTAAAACAGACGGGAACCATTTATTCTTACAAAAAAGGAGTCGAGGAATTCCTTACAGATATGAAGACCCACAGATTTGTCTCACAGATAAATCAAGATTCCTTCCAGGTGAGTTCAGTATATTATAACTGAATGTAACTCTTTGATTCTTACTTGATGTTGAATTTCATTGTTACCAAACGGATAGCACGAAGCATGCTCAAAAATGTCAGTCTAAGGGGAAAACGTCAGCTGTTTAGTGGAACCGGAGTCTGTTATCTAGTTAGCGAAATAATCCGAGCCTCTACATCAAAGTTCAAGTAACAACATGCAGTTATGAAACAAAATCATAAATATCCAATATGGTGTCCCCACCTTTAAACGTTAGTCACTTGGGCCGCAAAGCAGGTATAATTATGTGGGATGTTGCAACAAGACTATCACAGTAGTGCTTTAAAAAAATACCCAAGCATTTAATGATGTTAATCGCATTATAATTGGTTCTCAGAACACCAAAATACCTGAAAACAGAAAAATTAATTAAGCAGAATGATTAAACAAACTTTAAAAATTCATTTTGAACCATGACCAAACCCATGCTTAAGACAATAGTGATATACTTCAAGGTTTCATAGTGATGGACCACTCTATTATATTCACAAAACATCTAACATATTTAACCTGACACTCATTAAGTCATTAAGTCATACATACAAATATACACTCACAATTAGTTTTGCACACATTTTAAGTAAATGCACAAATCCCTTTTTTCTTCGAAGAAATCTTCATTCATTTACTGAAACAATACCAATTTTCAGAAGCTCAAAATACAAAATCTGCACCTGTTCCTACTACACTTCGACTACTTTTCATCAGCTTACACAAGTACCATTTACATAAATATAAATACATATTTACCAGTTCAAAACATATCACTTCTAGATGATAAAGTGTGACCGTTATGCACAGGCCTATCTGTGTATGCATGCGGAAAAATTTAAAATTTCGGTATTTACATGATGTGAAGCTGATGAATCATCTAGTACTATATAAGCTGACATAAACTTAACTATCACCGACCTTGAAACACTGCTCAAATTGAATTATTTATTATACAAATTTCGAAAGATTCTGCCTAAGCTAAAGTGTTAGATGAAAACGAGCTGTATAACGACTTAGAATGAAACATTTGATTAAGCTGTGCTTTTTAGAACAATCGGATGTGTTCTATACATTCAAAGTTATCAAAATTTGCATAACATAGTTTGTCTGTATAATCCAAGAAAGTTATAAGACAATACATAGGTACCGTACGAGTTATAAGACAATACATAGGTACCGTACGAGTTATAAGACAATGCATAGGTACCGTACGAGTTATAAGACAATACATAGGTACCGTACGAGTTATAAGACAATACATAGGTACCGTACGATTTATAAGGCAATACATAGGTACCGTACGAGTTATAAGACAATACATGGGTACTGTACGATTTATAAGACAATACATAGGTACCGTACGAGTTATAAGACAATACATAGGTACCGTACGAGTTATAAGACAATACATAAGTACCGTACGATTTATAAGACAATACTGTATTTTTTTAATTCAGTCAATTCATGCAGTTCAAAATATCTAATGGTTATCATCATATATTATCACTGATAAATTTTAGTCACCATGTTAGTAACATAACGATATATCGTAACTAATGCTAAATAATTTAAGATACCATTCTAGCAGTAACATTTTTATGAATATCGATTTCTTGACAAATTTTACCAACATTTTTGGCTGGCTATAATGTTGTGGTAATATTCATAACGTCTCTAATGTAATACATAAATAAACGAATTCATGAAGTACAACAAATATTCTGTACATATTTATAAATGAGTTACGTGCTTCACTGGCGATGGTGGGTAGAGATATATTTGTATTTATTTTTCCTAGGTTGATTAGTTGATTAGTTGATAAGAGATCTCTTTAAATTTTGAAAAAGGTTGATATCCATTTCGTGTATATTTGAACAGTGTTTCAATTTAACTATTGCCAGTTTAAATAAACAAACAAAACCAACAGACAATTAATGGTCACAGAACATAAACAGACCACCAATTATTCAACAACATTATACTTACAAAGGCTCATCATAGTCAGATAGTCTATCAAATCTGTGTGGTCTTAAAGAACAACTATATATATATATATATATATATATATATATATATATATATATATATATATATATATATAAATATATATATATATATATATATATATATTAATTTCAATTAATAAAATTGGTAGCTCAATATTAGATCATTATTTCACCATTTGTAATAAAGTTTGTCATCCTTGAGTAACACAAGATAAAAAAAGATAAAATGGAGAATTTATAAATCTCTTTTTTCTACATATACTTTAAATTTTCATTTTGTCACTCTCATGACTCAATGAAAAATAAAATGCATTAGTTGATAGAAATACATATAGCTGTAAGGAAAACTAGCTGGTTGTAAACAATATAGTTAATAAAGTTTTGATAGCATTCTTGTAAAAGATAATTTCTCATTTATCCAATGGAAGAGATTCCGCCATATTTTTTTAGCTCTTCACGTGTGGAAGTGGTAACAATCCGTACCGGTACGCTCCAATGCCCATTCTGGTTATGTGACAAGTTGTCAGTTGGTTGAAAGGGACTCGAAGTTTAATTGATATTAGTAGGTTTAGAGATGATTTTGATGTAATTTAATTTCATATTAACAGTAAGCTGTAGCTCGCAATATCTTTATAAACATTTGAGTATATGTATCGAATCAGCAATAATTATCTTGCAGTAGTGAAAAGCGGTAGGTTGCCGGTGTTCCCGATGTAGGATGCACAAATTATCCTAGAGTATCTCCAATACAATTTATATCATTTATTTATGTATTATACATTTCATATCATTTTCATTATTAATTATATTTTATATCATTTTTGTTATTTACTGTACATTTTATATCATTATTATCTGTGATTTGTTTATTCAACAAGTTTAGAATTTTATTGCAACAGCTAAGTGGTAGGTCAATGAACCGGAGATGGACATATTTAGTGACCTCACAATTAATTTTAGACATTCGCGTTAGCAGTATGGTTACGAAAGTCTCCATCATAATTATAATTGTGAGGAGTTACGCGGTGTTAGATTTAGATATGGGGACATCTTTATTAAACTATCTGAGATTATGAAATATCTGAAGATCAAGGGTATTTCTGAGGTTAAGTGCCCTCGTGAATATTTGTTACAATGAAAGACAATACAAAATAGTTTTGAAATAAGTTCTTTCTATATTCATTTTCCATTTTGTCCTTTTATTTTTAGTTATCTATTTTGACAAAAAAATGGTTATATCCTTCATTTTAGATGCTTTACTGATTTTTCTTTATCTTTCATTGAAAAGCTGAGTTAGGAGGATGGAGTGCAATATTAATTTTCAGTTGTTGAAAGATTTATGTCATTTGGGTCACATGCCCCTAAAAAGTCTATATTGACACATACCCCTAAAAAGTCTATATTGACACATACCCCTAAAAGGTCTATATGGACACAGGCTCCTTAAAGATCTATATGGACACATGCCCCTAAAAGCTCTATGTGGACACAGGCCCCTAAAAGGTCTATATGGACAGAGGCTCCTCAAAGGTCTATATGGACACATACCACAAAAAGGTCGATATGGACAGAGGCCCCTAAAAGGTCTATATGGACACAGGCTCCTTAAAGATCTATATGGACACAAGCCCCTAAAATGTCAATATGGACACAGGCCCCATTATGGTACATATGAATACATGCCTCTAAAAAGTCTATATTTACACAGGCCCCTAAAAGGTCTTTATGGACACAGGCCCCTAAATTGTCATGGTTACATGCTCCTAAATGGTCCATCTGGTCACAGGCCCCTAAAAGGTATATATGGTCTCAGGACCTTAAAAGGGCTATGTTGCAAACAATATTTACAACGTTTTTTTTTTTTAAAAAAAAAAACAAATTTGGACGACATTCGGTTAACTATTCGTTTTAAGCGTTGTCTTGTGAAAGAAATGACCCCCATTTTTTGGAAGGTGTTTAAAATATGAAACCTCAATGACAAGGCTTACGTTCTCAAATACCCTCGAGGAAAAGAATTTAAATGTAACGGTGTAGCAATAAATTGTCTAAATAAACAAAAATTTTGATTACATAAGATACATATAAAATACTTGACATTTGCTTTCTTCTTCAACTCATCTAAAATTTATTTTCTTTAAAACAAAAACCAATTTGAAACTACTAGTCATACCACGTATGCTGCTAAACAATATATACAAGTGTCAATACAAGATTGAAACGGAAACCAAACAATATAAATCTACTCTGTTGTCATAAATATTAGTATCCATCTGTTATCTCTTTACTGGAGAAGAGGAAGATATATTTGAAAGCCAAATAGTATACTTATAAAATATTAAAGTTACGTATTGATTTTAATACAAAAATCGACTATTGCCTGATAATTGGATTTCTTTAAGGCCGATAGTAATAATTGGATCTCTTTAAGGCCGATAGTAATAATTGAATCTCTTTAAGGCTGATAGTCTTATAACATTACGACTCCCAATCCTACAGCATGTGACTATTTGCAAACTTGCCATGAATAAAACTAATTACCTTCTCCGATTGATGCTCGTTCTTGTGCGCCTTTTTCCAAAAATGAATTTATAAAGTTCTCGAAACTTCCTGCCATACGCCAATGGTTGAAATTGACTGCTAGTCATGACTTCAGATTTGTTGAAAGTTCTGTTTCAGCACTCAAAAGTACATGCACAACGTGTTGCTGTACTTAATTAACAAAATATTTGTACTAAACTAACAAATTAATTCTCCTGCACACTCAGTGCGTGGATAGGTTTTGCTTCTTATATTAACAATTTTGTTTCATGTTTACTTCTGATCCACATTTGTCTGACAGTCTGGTCTGGTAACTATTATTATCAATCCTTAATCATGTTTCATAATCCTATACTGTACATATCATTAGCATACAATACAGTTATTATGGTAAATTGCATGTCTACAACAATACTAAGGCATAATTGCTGTATCAATGTCTGTCCATGAATGCATAGTAAGAAAATCTTGCATTGTGAATATGGTGTTCTCAGTATTAATTTGGAATATAATAATGAATTTCTTACCCTCGAGTTAATGTTGAAGCACATTTAAAACTTGATATGGTAATTCGTACCAGATTAATAACACAAAACTGATGTCATCTAAACGTGTGTGTGTGTGGGGGGAGGGGGCTAATACAGAAATGCTCTGACAAAAAAATGAAATAGTTTAAAAGATCACTATAAAATTAAAGTCTGCATGAAGGACATCCCGATATTACATTTTTTCTTCCGTTCCAGTGAGTTACGTTACAGTGGATTAAGGAACAATTTGAAGGGTTTAATTAGATTTATTTGTGTGTATGTGCGCGCGCGCATGTGTGTCTATGACTTTGGTCTCCCATAAAATGCTCAGTAAGTCAATTTGAACTTTACACATCTTATTTAATAGTCTTAAAGAAAGAAATACTAGGACTATTTTTATAGTATTAGGGTAAAAAGGAATGGCGAATCATTTAAATTATTTATACTTTTATTGAAAATGAAAAGAAGGCTTAAGACGCTTTTCTTAGAAATATTAGACCAAATGACTAACGACAGTGGAGGTTCCACAAGGGGATTCCAGAATCTTACATATAGTATCACAATCAATGTTTAGTATTTCTGTCTGATGTATTTATTCATAAATGACGTATCTTCAGTTGTACCTCATTCCCTTCTTCACCACAAAAACCTAAATTTGAAAAGTGGTCCTATCTAACAGCTAACAGTAGCTCCAGTGCCTCAAACTTGATGAAAAATGGCATTAATTAAATAGGACATTTCTATCCTGCTTTATTTTTATTTGAATTATAGTACGTATTTAAATTTTATTTCGTTGAATATTTCATAATCAGTACCTATTGTCGCTGTCGACGAAAGGTATTGACCCATTTAATGGCATCAGAATCTCAAAACAAGCGCGTGAAGTCACGAGAAAAATGGCGCACGAACCAAGGAGAGGCACTAATTTAGGACGGTCCACGATACGTGCGTGGGCTATACGGAAGTTGGTGAAATCATCCAAAGACATTCGAAGATCGTCTTTCGCATGTAAGATAGTGACTGTTCTTCGTGTACATAATAATTACATTGAAGTTCTGTATACATCTTTACCATGCGTGACATTTTATCAAAAAGCTTGTAATAATCTTGTAATTACCGGTGAATCGGACTAGCTTAACCCTTTCTTTTGGGTTACTAACATTGTCTCTGATTATTTGTTTATCGTAGTTACCATATATGAGAAGTCTAAAACATGTAGCGCCTCGCTCTCCACAATAATATTTGCAATTATATTTAACCTTCTCGGTACCAAGGCTTCGTGCGTCTGGTACCTGCTGGTTTAGGATACAGTGAAGAGGAAAAGAATACTGTACAATTGAAAAGAAATATATTTCTTAAAGCAAATTTGATGTTTCCTTGGTATACTTGAAGTTAAGATGTGGAATTTTCGAATGGTTGTAACATTTTCTTGCACTCAGCAAACAGCGTTGTATATGCATTAGTCCATATTTTTTGAAATTCTTCATTTTTATTTACTTCGAAATTTACTTATAGGTGGTATCAAATAGGCATTTAAATGCTGAGTTTCCGTTGAATGTTACATACATACATACTTAAGTACGTACGTATGCATGCATGCATACATACATACATACATACATACATACATACATACATACATACATACATACATACATACATACATACATACATACATACATACATACATACATACATACATACATACATACATAATGGTCTAATACCTGCCAGCTTAAATGGATATAAATAGCACGTTCACTAGTGAGAACAAAACATAAAATGATCTGCCATCGGATAATGTACTGGCGGCATATAAAGTATATGTGAATCATTGTACTTAACAGAATAGATCATGATCTGAAGGCGCATAATGCGATGGCAGATGAGGGTGTGGGCTGTACGATGGCAGATGAGGGTGTGGGCTGTACGATGGCAGATGAGGATGTGGGCTGTACGATAGCAGATGAGGGCGTGGGCTGTACGATGGCAGATGAGGGCGTGGGCTGTACGATGGCAGATGAGGGCGTGGGCTGTATGATGGCAGATGAGGGCGTGGGCTGTACGATGGCAGTTGAGGGCGTGCGCTGTACGATGGCAGATGAGGGTGTGGGCTGTACGATGACAGATGAGGGTGTGGGCTGCTGGTAGTTGGTGGGATTTGTCCTGCTGGAAGTTGGTAGTTTTCCTGCTGAAAGTTTGTAGGCTAAGACAGGTAAAAGCAGTAATTTTGCACCATTTTTTATTCAGATATTCCCATGTTTAAAATAGTAGTTGCCATTTTCCAAAGAATTAAGTTAACAAGCACATACAGATAATGAGATCCCACCCATGTAGTCCGAGTATGTTCTATGACAACAATTTTTAATTCAGTCAAAATAAATTATCATGTGCAATGATTCAATTTATCCGTAAGTTGCTATATCAAATAGTTTTACTCGTGAAACTCAACGACAGCACTACAGAAACATCAATAATTGATGTCAATGAAACTTTAAAATAAAATTTAATTGAATGCGTTAATCTTTGTAATATCAAATTAGCGTTCGTGTTGGTTTTACTATAGTACCATTCTACTCCTGTCACAAATGAAAGCACAACTTTCAGGATGTCTTTTGAATTAAATATCGTTCAGCTAGAGTGATTTAATTTACATATACCTGGTTATATGCACGTCTACATGCTTTTATAGTAACTCATACTGCGAATATCTGTTATTCAAGCAATACTATATTTTTGAGGTCCAGCGAAAACACAGTTGACATAAATATTAAGCAAATGAAAACAAATATTTCCCAAAAGCACACAACTTCCCATGAAAGTTATTTCCAAGGTATGAAAGGAAAAGCTTAGTATTTCATGATGTATGGAATCATATGTTGGCGCACGTAGTACAAAAAAAGAAGAAAAAAAACGAACGAATAATGCAAGTAATTAAAGACATGCATTGTTGTCTAGCAGGAAAATCCCATTCTGGGACTAATAAAAACAAAAACTATATACTTGGATTTATATAAGCAACTTTCACCTCAGTTGTAAGCGTGCCGAATTTACGACCGAAAGGGTGCAGGTTTGAATCCTACCTGAGTCAGTTACTGTGGTGTGTCCTTGGGCAAGGCACTTTACGCTACATAAATCGGCACTAAATAACCTACTTTTGTTGCTATATCGTAAAGCACCAAAGCAAACAATACCAAATCACTGACATTCCGTTTACCCTGGTTTTATCTTCATTTTCTCTCAAAGTTCTCCAATGCTGTATTTACTCTAATTTCAAATTTAAACAATCTTTGAAATTAATAACTGCATGTTATGAACGATCGAATTTTATCATGAAGAGAAATCAAACGAAAAAAATATAAAGTTTTTTATTCATCAACAAGGTTAAACGATCGTAGAGGATAATCGATTTAATCCCTTCCACGGGCAAATATCTGCATCCAAGGATGCACACTCGCATGTCTAGAAGAACAAGTTCTAACACATTAACCGCAAACGCACTTGGCCATTTCCGTCGGACATGAAAATAAAACCAGGCAGTGAACGTCGATTATAATCATAAGTATATACGTGAAAGATAACTCTATCATACCTATTGCTATGTTAATAACGATATTCCTTTTATGTAACGTACCGTTTGTTTTGCCAAATATTTTTCCATCGATTTTTAGGTAAATAACTGTTCTTAGCACTATCCGGGGTTCTTTTTGGGTTACAGAACGGACAAGTGATGGTTCGATCTCTACCAAAGATTAATTTCCTTTTTTGGCCTTTCTTTATAGTAGTTCGCAACAAATACCGCAAAAGTGTGGAATTTTCGTAAGCGATTAAGTTAGCATATATGTCTCGCTGTCTTTTTGTATGCTTTCTCTTTGTCAACGCAAAAATGACACGGAAGAGAACGTGGTTCAAGCAGTCTTTCCACGTACTGGTGTTGTTAACAACACTTGTTGTGCCTGATATACTGGGCGAAATTAATTCCAATGGTGGATACTGACTGGTTCAATGCAAACGATATGCAGATACGTAGATAGATGAATGGATGGATTAAATAACAGTTTGAATCAATAACAACAAGCTATTAATATGGGAGCAGTGAAGTTATGCACAGATTAGGCAAACAAATTTTAGCCGAAAGTTTATAGTAGAATGAAAATACTTTTTAAAAGGTGTAGCAGTGGTATGGATGTCAAAACATTTTGATAATAAATTTGATTGTACAGTCTCATCCATTTAATTTTTTAAGAGTAAAATTCAATGTTGTCGGTGAGGCACACATTTTTAGACGTGGACTCAAGGGTTAAAGAATTGCTTGTTTTTGTGTTTTTGTTGTTTTCTTTGCTGGTTAAATTTCCAATCCTGAGCAAATTGGATCAACAACCAGTCTTTAGTTACAGAGCAGGCGATTTAGCCAACTTGTTAGTAAACGAAAATATATTTGCATATACATTGTATGAAGTTTAATAATGTAAACACCATAAAACATGTCGATAACTTACATGAAATTCTGAGGTTGATAAGGAACCGGATCTGGATTAATGCTGAATTCCCCCGTATCCTCCAGGCCCTGGCTTCGACTGGAGGCATACAAATTCCGAATCTGTAAGAAAAAGTCGGTATGAGAACTTGTGGCGTAGCATGACGTTTTCTACACGCATCAAAAAAGACATTTTTATTTATGTTATATTTTTATTTATGTCAGTTGTCCAATATCAGTTTACACCGAACACGCACACTAGTTTGAGAAACTTCTTAACACACACAAAGTAAAGGATGTTACATATGACTTTATATGCGTCATTGTCATTACTAAGTGTTTAGTTAACAAGTTTCATGACGCCATTAAGGACGAGCATTACACGATAATTTTTTTTTTACGCTACACAGAATTATCGTAAGGGAGGGCTTGGCGTAAATAATGTGGCGACGGATATGTGGGATTAAAGCATAAGAGGGGCCTAAGGGGCAAGGTCCTCAAAAGCCCTACATTTTAAGCGATTCCTGGGTATAATTTTAACTACGTTGTTGTAAAGATAACTTACTTTAGGTAAAGTTAGGGTGTTAATTTCGCTCTCGTTATGATGAGAGGGGTTCCAACCCTCCAACTCCACCCCATCCGTCTCTGCTGCATATAGACAATACCAGATCAGTTATGGTGTAACGCCGGAGTATCTGCCAAATTTAGGCCATGGAACTGACATTTGTAACTGTTCATGATATCAACATATTAGCGTGGTTGAATGTAATAAACAGATTGGTGCTTTCTACGTAATACATTTTCAATTTGCTATTGTCACAGAGATTTTACACTAGCAAAGGGTTGTCGATGCTCTTTGTTCCAAATATATCCTTGTCAAAAGTAACTAACCAAAATACTATTTTTTGCAAATGCCGAGGTGCGGCGTAAAGATTTACCACATGAAGCAAGCGAATTCAATTCAGCAGTGTTGGAGCTCGTTTCGTGACCTGTACGAGAGTTTGTTACGTAAACCTTTATATTCATTTCAGCAAATAACACGATTTTCACGTGATTTACTTCAGATAGAAATGTGTATAACTTTTAAGCTGGAGAACTTATATGAGACAAGTGTTGTTGTCTTACAGAGGCCTATATTGTTATTCATAACTATCTTTCTAGGCAAACGTAAAGAGGTTTTGGATATAATCAATTCTTACAGGTGCATCCTAGACAGGTAGATATTAAACTATGTTAGTCAGGTGGACGTGGAACTAAATGGATCAACAACCCTTGTAGATCAAACACTGAAAAATTAAGCAAAGGTACGTCAGTATGTAGCTGCATACCAAAGAAGTTACTTGGCAAAACTGAAAATGGAAGAGTCCAATAATCAGGGACCATAACTCCGTTGAAAGGTGTTACTGCATGCTAACATGTATCTAAACAACACTGACAATCAGACTCAGCTGAATTCTAAATAATATTTAACTGACTATTTCGTTTTGAAATAATTGAATACGGCAGTCATTCAGGTGCCGAACTCTGCAAAATGATGTAGAATTATGACAGCCTAACTAATACCTGCATAATAAGTTTCAATGAAATCCATTTTAAAATAGTGAATTGTTAAACAAAAAAAAAAAAACAAGAGTAAATGGTTCAGAAAACTAGGTATTTAAGTTGGCAAAATAACGTTACAGAACAGCGCTATTCAACCCCAAACTATCAAACTGTCTGCCAAATAAAGATTAAAACTAATAATAAATATACAAGTTGCTGTGTGGAAAGAAAAGTGGGTGGATCCGCATTCTGGGACTAAAAATGCTCTAATAAACAGCCCCGTAAACACATAAAGGACCCACCAGCGTTAAACAGCCTACAATTGTATTGACTCCAATAATACTATATGGAGTTGCTAGTGTTGTTGTTAATTTGGGGTTTAGCATCATTTTCAGCACACGATATACATAGCGGCCAGTATAACTGATGGAGGATAAACCAGTTAAAACCCGGTAAGAACCACGGATCCGCTGGAAACTACTGGCTAGCTTTCTCGCACACCCACAATGGCCAAGCCCGATACTCAAACCCATGCTGACAGATGAGGTGGCAGTGATTTGTAAAGACGAGCGCTTTAGACCACTCCGTCACCTGTGGACCCTCAATTTAGGGAGTTATTGTGCGGAAACTAAAATTAGTAGGTGTGTCAACCAGTGACCACAATTCGAAAAAGATGCAGGACACTGTAGATTGAATTCGTGTTAGATGTTATGAAATCAAGCTGCATAATAAATTCGGTCTAAATCCAATAAAGGAGTTACTGTATGTAGATGAAAGTGTACAGTCTGATAATCAGGGGCTATAACTCTTCTAAAGCGATGACGCAAAATGGGGGCAATCAATCAAGGTTTCCTGAAAAAATCAAGCTGCACGTAAAACTTGTTTAAAATCCATTAATAATGAAAAAAGTTATCATATCGGGAAATATTTCAACTTTATGAAATTATTAAAGCCCTACCACAAACATAGAAAAAGTAGTGCGGACTTTATCTGTGAACAATACTGCCAAAATACGCTAAACTGAGTATGCGGATGATATATTTCCATTTCTGGCATTTGATTTGTAGAGCAATTATTTATATAGGTAGGTGCCTTTCATTTTTTATTGTTCATTTACATGATGGCCGAATAAAGACAGTCGGTTTTCAAAGCATGTCATTTTAATTATAGTCTCTGAATCGATATTGAAAATATTCTTTTGTAATCTAGAATTTACCTCGCGTTTATTTCTGTTTTTATTTAGGAATTGTTTCTTTCTTTGTTTAAACTAGAATTGGACAAAAGTATGACCGAGTTAGTCTACATTATGAAAACAAATTCAGTTACATACATATTAGGTTTGATTTACTAAAGTACAGTATAGTTGCGCAACTTTACCTGAAAATATTACATATCTTTCTTTTCTGGCATTTATTCATATTGTGTTAGAATGAGGTTTTATGACGTCAGGCTGAAGAAATGAGCCATAGTACTATAGTATATTTCTGGGTTTAATTGTGGAGCAGTTGTTGTTTTTTATTATCGCTCTCATTTCTTTTCATCTTTTTTAAATCCGTCGCTTTTTCATTATTTATTTAAAGGCTGGAAAGATAAGTACAATCAAATTTTCAGTGGCTGTCTTTCAAGTTAATCCGTGAATCCATTTTGTAAGGGTAAATTATAAGGGTAAATTATGATAAGCTAACGTTTTCGGATATCACTGGTCTGTAAAAATATTTTCATTTTGTTGGTCTGGATTGTAATCTGCGATTTGGTCAAGAAAAACGGAAAATTTTCAGACAGTGTCTTGTTCTTGCTGTTATTATTAGGTAAAGGCATGGGACATTTATTTAGTCGTCCTTCTATTGGTCATTCTGGTGTCAGTTTTGTTAATTCGCCAAATTATCGAACAAATATCACAACATAGTTTCCAATCGTTATTGGAACATGAAACTGCCCCTCTGCACGGGACGTAACTGCTAATATAGGTCCTGCTATCCGTGCGGAAGAAAATTGGGATGTCTCTGATATTCAAGGGTGGTTACGCCACCAAACGATAAGATGATGCAGAATGCTGACAATTAAACGTTGGCAAGTTTTTATAAAGTTTATAAATGTCCGACTTCGTACACAATTTTTTTGGAAGTGCAAACATACTAGGTAGAGTTATTCTGCGGAAATGAAGGTAGGTGGGCCATGCCTCTTCTAAACTATGTGGCAGTATGCTAAAAATCGCAGTCAGCCGAGGTTTCGTCAATATCAAGCTGTACACCAAATTTGGTTGAACTCCATTGATAAATAAAGGAGTTACAATGCGGAATATCATTACAGTGTTAAGGACAGAAATGCCCAATACAATATTCACTGTTTAGTACGTAAAGTGGTTGACAACAAAGTTCTGCACTAAAAATAATATTGGTATAAGGAATACAAATTATGCTTATGTTAATTATGTATAATGAACATACACATTTATAAAAACAACTACACATTTCATCTGTATATCATTTAATACTTTATTTTCAGTATCAGGAAATATATTGTTGAATATCATCATCATCATCATCATCATCATCATCATCATCATCATCATCATCATCATCATCATCATCATCATCTAAAATTATACTGCTCCGGTGGCATGGTGGTTAAAGCGCCCGCCTCGGATGCGGTAAGTCGCGGGTTCGAACCCAGGCCGAGTCATAAAAAGGATTTATACAAATTGTACTAACAACTGCCTCGCGAGGCGCTCATCATTAAGAGGTTATTATTAGGATTGGTCCGCCTGGTGTCAGAATAATGTGACTGGGTGGGACATCATGCAACCCATCATTATAAACTGCCACGCTACAGACATCGTAGTGATGTGACTGACAAATTGTTAAAGCTACGTTAAAATTCCAAATCACACACACACACACACGCACGCACACACACACATGTACATACCTACACAAACGCATCTTTAAATTAACAACAAATGAATACCATTTTGATTCAGATAACAAAAGAGCTCATGCTGAAGCACATTTATGAAACCATGAAGAATAAGAATTAAAAAGGCATATTTACTAGTGAGTACATTATATTTAACAATCACTCGCCCGGATATGAATGTAAAATAAGTAAATGTGCCGCCCGGAATGTCGTAAGAAGCGCTTATTGGAGGTAACCATTTTGTCCTGGGATTTGTACCATGACGATGTTCCAGTTGGTAATGCTTTTGGATTTTTAAAATAGTGAAGTTTATATAACATTTTTATTTCGTATGTTAAGGATTTACATTTGTTTTGCATGCCTTTTGGGGAGCGGGGGGATACCTAGACTTACTCGGCATTAAATAGCCATAACTGTGCTGAATATACCATTAAACCCTTGCACATTTTATAGAAGACATTTGTTTTCTGTCACATGCAGTGCTGTTTTTAAATAAGCTGTGATACAAAGATTAATTCCTTAAAAAATTAATGGATATTGGAAATGCCATGTCCAAGAAGGTATAATTATGTTATCATACTTGCATAATCATAAATTATCAACGTAAACTTGCACACAATTTTCCTCTGGCGATAGTGTGTTTTGGTTGCATTGATACTTAAAACTTCTATATTTCTATAAAAATATATTCTTTTAACGTGGAGACAGCATGCCCCACACGCTTCTGCGTTGTAATGATTTCTCTTTCATTGTTAGTATAAAGAATGTTAGTATCAATACGTGGAGTTGTCAATATCGACATTAATGTTCTTTGCTGAACGATTCCATTTCAAAACTCTCTCTCTCTCTCTCTCTCTCTCTCTCTCTCTCTCTCTCTCTCTCTCTCTCTCTCTCTCTCTCTCTCTCTCTCAGTGTAATTATAGAATTAGTAGATGCACTGGACAGCGTCTCCCGTCACAAATAAATATTTCACTGCTTAATGCACATCCGTGGAATACAAACCACTGGTATCCAACACCCTAACAGTGGGTTACAGAATTTAGAAGATTGAAATTACTGATAAGAATATCGCCGTCATACAGGAAAGGTGAATTATTTTAAACTTACGTTTGTTTTTAGATTACATTGATACTTTAAACTCATAATACTGAATTAACACACACACACACACACACACACACACACACACACACACACACACACACACACACACACATATATATATATATATATATATATATATATATATATATATATATATATATATATATATATATATATATATATATATATATATATATATATATATATATATATACTTTAGACATGGACAAAGTAAATTCTACCCCATCCCATTCTGCAAGGAGACAATGCGTTGCTATGGCATAGAACAAACGTGATTTCGCACTTCTAATTTTCATACAGGTCTTCAGCAAATTGCCCATCATTGATAGGGGTTAAAATTCAAGTTTCTATTAACTTACTGTTGACTCATGAGAGATCTATTGTGGGAAGCCACAATAGTTCCAAAAAGCACATAATATTTCCATTGGATGGAGCCACATGGTTTGCGCATGATGGAACACCATTCCAAGACATGTTAACCTAATTATAAATGCTAAGGACCCACTTAGAACTGGTTAAATCAAGTCAATAAAGGAAAACTGTACCGATCAAGGACACTACGTCAATAAAGACCTGTTGAAAGTATTGAAATAATTACAAGACACAAACGATTTATGTATAAATTGTATATGCATTGCAATTTGATAATTTCGATATGACAAAGTCCCTGACATTCGACCGATCAAATACCGGTATCTGACTCATTCGGGTTGGTGATTTACTCAGTTTACATCCTTCAAGACCTATGTTTTTGATATAGAAGAAAACCCTTTCAGCCTGCTATTATTTTTTCATCCTAAATATTTATAACCAATAACATATCGAAATTTAATCCCATGATTTTCAAAGATTCATTCTAAGAATTCTGCGATAACGAAATTAGACGCTTGTAAGGCAAGATGAACTATAACATCTGAGTAAGCCAAAGTTTTCACCTACCGGGAAAATCAAACCTTTTGTAACCCGTATGTAAAAATTATGAATATTCAACATATTTTAATTGAATTTTAATGCTGCATTTATGACTTATGCAATTTTATTTCATGCGATTCCTTATGCAGTTGTGTGTTGAGGCCCTCAGCAACTTAGCCTTTTAAAATTTGATGGTCTGGTTGCTAAGAACCTTTTCAAGGCGGCTGTTTATATATTGAATATTGTTTTTTTATGCAAGAGGTTTAGGCCACTACCGACTTAAAATTACATGGATGAGACCTTGACCTCAAATTATATATCGTTGATATTTCATAAATATGTCCTTCATGAAGAAGTCGGAATTTATTTCTGGTCAAGTAATGCAACTTTTAACTCCATTGCTACGCTATAACTCATATACATCAATTTTCGTCGAGAAACTATACGCACATACAATAGAAATACACTTTATTTTTAAGCAGTAATAATGACTAGTTTCCATATATGCTATTTAAGCCTTAATACGAGGATTTTTTGACTGAAGACACAGAAGCAGTGACATTTTCTTTTGACTACTGAAAAACCCAACGATCGACCAAACAGAAAGACCTAGTATTGTGAAACTGAAGAATTGCACAGAACCTTTAGGAACCCCTGTAAATAAATATATACAAGAAGTTCAACTTGATAAAGTACAAAGGAGACAAATGTCCAAATTCTGTAAAAGGCGTAGAAAATAAAAGAAAACGGTACGACATATACGATACTTACAAATATGGTCAAGACTTTACTAACGTACACACAGATGAATGGATAAATAGATGGATAGACTGACTTAGAAAAGATATATAGATGGTAGAGTGCATGGATAGATAACAGGGTCTGGTGAGGTGTGTGGGTTGGGTGTGGTCCGGACCCCAGCAGGCTAAAGAGTACACACATAAACATGCAGTCACTTGTCACTTAAAATTTGAACATCGTTGTATTCTTGGGCACGTGTATTGGGTATTATGCACATTTTGAGTAAGTAGACACATAGATTTTTGATTTGGTTCCCTTTCGAGGTAAGTCAAGGCCCTTTTGAAATTTGGGACAACCCCCAAGATGTCTTTTTTTTTCTTCTGACCAACATATATTGTCCTCAGTGCCAATCACTCTCACATGATCTTTAGTACAGCTTGAAATAAAATGCTTAGATATATATCCTATCTATCTTTAAGTCGTATGTACGAACAAAATACCTGTCTATCCTAACAATCCAATTTCCTTGGGATTCCTGCTATTTACAGTTTAAACACCACGTATATAATATTTTCACATGTGGCATGAAATATGTCATTCACTTTTTTTAAAAAAATGTCTACATATTTTCAAGATTTCTACTAAATCTCAATTAATTAAAAATTCGCACAGCTTACAGCCGTTACATTCTCAGATACAACAACTAGGGCTGACGATATTCGGTGGTTTGGATTTCACTAAAAGCCGATACGCTCTTACTTCGATTGTTTGCTGTAACCCAAAGAGCATGCTTTCAAAACTTTCTGGAAAGCTTTGCTGCAAATAACTAAAACGTTTATGCTTACTTTGGAGAAAAGCATGAACAAATATACCAATCCCTTATCAGGTCCGGCGTTCGTGTAATGGCTACCAATGTCCACTGTAATCAGAATACAGCCAAGCCACGATAAGTCCAGGTGTTTGTGTAATGGCTGTCAATGTCCACTGTAACCAGAATATAGTCAAGTCACGATCAGGCCAGGTGTTTTTGTAATCTCCACTGTAACCAGAATACAGTCAAGGCACGATCAGGCCAGGTGTTTGTGTAATGCCTACCAATGTCCACTGTAACCAGAATACAGTCAAGCCATGATCAGGCCAGGTGTTTGTGTAATGGCTATCAATGTTCACTGTAACCAGAATACAGTCAAGCCACGATCAGGCCAGGTGTTTTTGTAATGTCCACTGTAACCAGAATACCATCAAGGCACGTTCAGGCCAGGTGTTTGTGTAATGCCTATCAATGTTCACTGTAACCAGAATAGAGTCAAGGCACGGTCAGGCCAGGTGTTTGTGTAATGGCTATCAATGTCAACTGTAACCAGAATACAGTCAAGCCACGATCAGGCCAGGTGTTTTTGTAATGTCCACTGTAACCAGAATACCATCAAGGCACGATCAGGCCACGTGTTTATGTAATAGCTATCAAGGTCCACTGTAACCAGAATATAGTAAAGCCACGATCAGGCCAGGTGTTTGTGTAATGGCTATTAATGTCCACTGTAACCAGAATAGAGTCAAGCCACGATCAGGCCAGGTGTTTTTGTAATGTCCACTGTAACCAGAATACCATCAAGGCACGATCAGGCCAGGTGTTTGTGTAATGCCTATCAATGTCCACTGTAACCAGAATAAAGTCAAGCCACGATCAGGCTAGGTATTTGTGTAATGACTATCAATGTTCACTGTAGCCAGAATACAGTCAAGCCACGATCAGGCCAGGTGTTTGTGTAATGCCTATCAATGTCCACTGTAACCAGAATAAAGTCAAACCAAGATCAGGCCAGGTGTTTGTGTAATGGCTATCAATGTTCACTGTAACCAGAATAGAGTCAAGCCACGATCAGGCCAGGTGTCTGTGTAATGCCTATAAATGTCCACTGCAACCAGAATACAGTCAAGCCACGATCAGGCCAGGTGTTTGTGTAATGCCTATGAATGTCCACTGTAACCAGAATACAGTCAAGCTGCGATCAGGCCAGGTGTTTGTTTAATGCCTATAAATGTCCACTGTAACCAGAATACAGTCAAGCCACGATCAGGGCAGGTGTTTGTGTAATGGCCATCAATGTCCATTGTAACCAGAATATAGTCAAATCACGATCAGGCCAGGTGTTTGTGTAATGCCTATCAATGTCCACTATAACCATAATACAGTCCTATCATGATCATGCTCGGTGTTTGTGTCAATGTAACCAGAATACTGTCAAATCATGATCATGCTCGGTGTTAGTGTCACTGTAACCAGAATACAGTCAAATCATGATCATGCTCGGTGTTAGTATTACTGTAACCAGAATACAGTCAAATCATGATCATGCTCGGTGTTAGTGTCACTGTAACCAGAATACTGTCAAATCATGATCATGCTCGGTGTTAGTGTCACTGTAACCAGAATACAGTCAAACCATGATCATGCTCGGTGTTAGTGTCAGTGTAACCAGAATACTGTCAAATCATGATCATGCTCGGTGTTAGTGTCACTGTAACCAGAATACATTTAATTATAGGTCCGGTTCCAATAGATATACTGATCTTGGTTTATGACAAAGGCGGCATTTCACTTGACTTCCTTCGTATTACCAGAGTTTTGTTGGGCTTTATAAAATAAATTTTGCAATACCCTTATTTCTGATTTACTGAGGATTAAATTATTAATGAAAACCACATGATAATTTTGTTTCTAAAATCAGAAATGCGATTATTTACATCTTCCGGTACACAAGAAAGCTGTCATCTTGATTTGCTTTTGGATATGGATTCACGATGCTGCTTATTTTGTTTCTGACAAACAGGTGACGTGAAAGTTTACCGACAAACCCTTTTTAAAATCTGTTATATCCTCAGTGAAAGAGTATGTATTTTATATGATGTATGTATAAAGCTGTAACCTCTGAAAGTGAACCGATCTCAGCAGAAGTCCTAACGTGACATTTAGATATATTTAGCACCAAGTTTGATGTCCGGATCTCAAAGCTATGAAAGTACCTATTACTAAAACCTCGTTACAAAATGTAGGAAGGAACCAGTCATCATATTTCCGCTTCGTTTTCGTGTGCATGTCTCCAGTGTCGTATTGTTGCGTGTTATAATTGTAGCAATTGAAAGGCTTAGTCCCGTGAAAGGTGGCACGATATTTGCATTATAACCCAAATTGGTCCTAAAATAATAATTACACCAAAAGCATCAAATATAACATTTTGATAGTTCTTACTCCTACAGTTTGGAAACAAAGTTAACCAAATATTTACCGCTTTCGTCAGTTCCGAAAATATAGCATGCAATTATGAACGTGACTTTTTTTGTCTTTGATTTTCGGCAGCATTCTGTCCTCAAAGTTTCTTAACTAACATGACAAATTCTGCCCAAGTTTCGTCCATTGTCATTTGTGTGTTAGTAACCTTGCAGAGCAGGTGACGTAAAAATAAAATATAATTTTGGGAGTGATTTGGAATACAATTTCCGATTCAATTTTAGTTTTTGTGCTTTGTAAAGTACAACACGTAACCATCACCAGTTTTACTAAACAAAATAAAAATATTTTGGATATTTGTAACTTCTTCCCATCATGCTCCACAAAAATAATAAAGGAAGAAAGATTATGAACCTTACCATGATGTAAAGTGTATTTCTTCTAAGAAAATGAATTCGTTGCAAAACATTATATGCTTTTACGACCCGCTTGTCACTGAAAATGAAAGTTTGATGTCTTAAAATGTGTAAATGATCATACAGAGAGGCTTGAAAATGAAAATCAGTTTATTCTACATTCTTTCAACCTTTAGAACACGTGAAGATCGGATAATAAAAAGGAATGCGTTTTTTAGTTTTCTATTTTCTTTTCTTTTTTTCTTTTTTTTTTTTGGGGGGGAGAAAGAGAATATACTTGAACAATGAGAGCATATACACTATACAGCAAAAACTAAATTACTGCGAAAACCATGCCTGACCTTATCAGGAATCACAACACTGACAGGCGACCGACATAAGTCCTTAAGGTTTACAGACGCTATAGTCTGTGAGAAATGTACCCTGGGCTGACACATGATATATAAACGTACATCTTCACTCGCATCACTACAGATTAAGATAGGCGGAAATTGCTGTGCTAAAAACTAAACAGCATCCTTAATTTAATCTGTCGTCCAAAACATAAATTGTAGTCTATTTAAAAATCGGTATTATTGGTTAAATTTATTAGTTACAATAGAATATATTAGGTTTTATATTATAAAAAAAACCCAGTCAGGAGACAGAGAAGCAGATAAGTAGATGGGTAGATATGTAGACAAACACAAAAACAACGAGACACAGACAGACAAAAGACAAATACACTCACTGTGCTTTCTCTAGTGCTCCAAGGGGCTGGTGATTTTACTTGTTTTCCCTCCAATACAAAGTGTGTAATTGGCCCTTTGGTTAAGGGGGATAGCACACGTGGGTATTCCGTATCCTCCATTTGTTTCACAATTTGTTATTGCGACCAAAAACCGACAATATTTGTGAATATTTCCTTCCGACATCTATCGTTGGTTCTGACCACAAGTTATCCCATTGCAAAAACGAGTAACACCTGAAACAACGAATCCTACACCATTTGACCCATTAAAATCCGTTTGAATAAACTGAAATATAGTCATATATATTTAATTTTGTATTATACCAACTCTAACAGCAACTACACAATTCAACACTATCAAATCTGCAGATGTAAAAAGTCGGCTAATCAGAGCTCATATGTAAACTAGGTTCCCATGGGGAAAACACCAATTTCAAGACAATATGTTCATAAAAGATATTTGTTTCACATAAGCAACTAAAACTATAGCGAAGATCAATCTTCTGCACCCAGCTTATGGAAGGAAATATTTGGTCCTTATAATTTATACAAGAGAAATTACTTCACGATAGACTTCAGCATTTTTTTAAAGAAAAAAGAATTTACCCCCTGCCAAATTTAAGTTACCTTATTATAAAATTTTCAGATGAATAGGTAATTGATAGCATCGTAACCCTGGTTTAACGGTATAAATTGTCTCCTTGGTGTTTGTAAATTCAATCGGCCAGCCATAACAATCCGTTATTGATAAGGCTGAATAGCGGTTGCAGCCTTTTCAAATTCAAAGCTTCTCAATCACCATTCAGTGTATTCATTTACCTGTTAAGATGGCATTGGGTTACTGTAGACTGAAAATAAACTGCCTATATACAGTGCACAATTCAAAACCTCAGCTGATAAGTTGAAGGTTATACGTCAAAGACGTTCAATATACATACGACAAGATAGTGTACAATTAGGTTCATACAGTCTTTACTGAGCTTTAATATACCTATGAGAAGATAGTCTACTATTAGGCCCATACAGTCTTTACTGAGTTTTAATATACCTCTGAGAAGATAGACTACTATTAAGCCCATAGGTCTTTACTGAGATTTAATATACATATGAGTAAATAGTGTACAATTAGGACCATACTTTTTTGTTTTTTAAACTGAGTTTTAATATGCATGAGTAGATAGCTACAATTAGGACCATAAGATCTTTATTGAATTTTAAATATGCTTATGAGTAGATAGTCTGCAATCGGGCCCATACGGTCTTTTGAACCCCACGGTTAAAGGTCAATGGCCATACTCCAACATTTTTATTTTTACATCCGATTTGCATTGCATGATTGAATGTAGTTATACTCGCACAAAAGGAACAAAAAATTATAAAGTGTAAAGAAGAAATTATAATTTAATTACTCGAAAGAGAAGTATACATGGCTGTTACTTCCACTTAGCTACGATTTACCACCTTTTGAGGACGCCAGCCGGAAATGACGCACATTTATCCCTGCAAGCCGAAATACATGCTTCTTGTCGAAAAAATAAAACATTATAAACTATGGATAAAGAACATTTAGATGAAACTAATAAAAAACTAATTTACTGTTCAGTCTTATATCGATGTGCGTACACGGCGCACTAGATTCTGTCGCTCTCATAACTGTTCCGTTGTTTCAATTTATTTTAAAAATTTCAGTTAATACAGGTAAAAAGGAATCAATGATGGCTTGCCTATGTCGGCCGACTAAAAAAATGAGCACACTTACAAGAATACAAAAAGAACCTAACTTAGCTTCCTTATGTAAGCCGACTTCATAAGAAAAAATCGACATTCTTAACAGATACCAAAGTCAGTTTCTGAGGTTGGTTTGCTTTGTAATAAAATAACCTGTGAAATTGATATCCTGTCGGTAAATTTAAGCAACGAGTTTATTGCTCGCTGTGTTTGTTCATCACCGGTCTTCTATTTGTTTACCATTTGTAATCATAATTGACGTTTGCAAGAAAAATAGTATGCACTACAATAACTTGCTTTAGTAATACTTTTGTAATCTATGCTAGCGAAAAGATTATCATTTGTACTCACAATGAAGGTATTTTAAAATAATGATTTTCATTTGCGAGATACCATCTTATAGTTAAATTGGATACAATACTATCTTGGTCAGTTTGCACCTTGTAACTGACCATGAATGAATGGCAGGTATCTTTATGCAATAGGGTGATCATTTTGTCTCGTTTGCGATTTTGTTATTTGACATAAGCGATACACACTACAGTAAGGATGCATACGCATGCCGGCATCCACTACATACACAGAGTTCGTGGATATATTAGGTTTCTTTAACAAATTTCGAATGATGAAAAAAGAACGAATAAACGATAACAATGCAAGGTTAGTTTCTTTCATTTAATTTTAAAATAAGTATGTTTATAAAATATTTTGTACAGTGCCGGGGAAAAGGGGATAAATTAAACACAAAATTATTTCTTTTCTTATTTGAATGGAATAATGGAGCAAATATAATTAACGATATCGACAAATAAAGACAAGCTTTTAATCTACGCGCGCGCACACTAAGACAACTTGAAAAATAAAAACAATAGTATTAACTGGTAAGAAGCTTCATATTGCAGCAACTAAACATTGACAGTGTTCATCATTATTCTCTCTCTCTCTCTCTCTCTCTCTCTCTCTCTCTCTCTCTCTCTCTCTCTCTCTCTCTCTCTCTCTCTCTCTCTCTCATGTGTAGTATTATATGCAGCAGTGTTACAACCAAAAGCCTAAAATTAAATATATTTGCTTTAATATCTCTTGCACAATACCCTTAGAAACATGTATATATATATATATATTCTGTTCAATTTTGTTTTATAAATCAATATTGATGATTTGATCGGAAGACTTACATTGAGAATGCCGTTGTGCAGATGCATATATTTATTAGCATAAAAACTATATAAACGTTTTAATTACAACGAGCAAGATATGTCAGTTTGTGTTTTCTTTCATATGCATGTACCTTACGAAGTATTATTATTTTCTCTGAAAGAATATCAAGATAGTTTGATTAAATTTATTTTTTTTTCTTCTGAAAAATATCTTACATATTATCTACATGTTGTTTAAAGATAAAGTACTTGTTCAAACTATTATTCAGTTGGGCCTAATTGTCTTTCGCATTGGACCGAATTGTCTTTGAGCCGATTTGACTATAATTTGGCATAAATGATACAACTTTCCCATAGGTACAAACATTTGGTTTACTCATGTCTTTTTGCCTGTCAAGAGTCTATTTTCGTTATCATATAGCTTCTAAAAATGAATCTTAGAAAATCTTGTTATTGGTTATAAATATTTAGTTTTAAAACAAAAATAGCAGGCTAGAAGGAGTGTATCAAAGAGAAAGATGTCAAACGATATAAACAGTCATCACCTACTCGATCAATAAACACGACTTCTATACGGCCTCCCATTGAGGTATTTTCGAGCTGACGAATCGATATGAAAGCATGGTTACGGAGATCAGTACTCTTTCATGTATCAGAGCAAAAATTGTGAACACACATAAGTACTGTGACTAAACTGTTATAAATTGTCGTGATTTGAATCTCAATTCCTTTCCAAGATGGAGAATGATGACGTCAAACGAAGGTTAATACAAATGTCCAGAATTTTCAATGTCAATCACAATTTGCATTGTTATGTTCCAATTTAGAAATAATTTCTGCAAATGTCTTTATTCAAAGCCAGTTGTGCAGTTCTCCAGGGAAAATAATTATTCGTTAAAAGGTAGATGAAGTACAGCTATCACCATATAACAAAACACTTTGTCCTTCATACGTACGAACCAACAATTCTTTCAGCACAGGAATAACTTACTCTTAAAGTATTAGAAACTCTACAAGATGTTATGATGTTGCTCTCTAAGATGTTAAAATATGATTTTCGACTATGACTAACTATTTCGCAGGTAACTAAGTATTTCAAACAAACTAATACATCACCCCATGTATAAGCATCAAGAAATCATGAAGATTTCGAAATCTATCCACATCGCAGTATATAATGTCAACACATATTATTAGTAATGACCGTGGTCGTAGCCAATCATTTGCATAGCTATTTCCAACTGTTTACTTAATATGACAAAATCGCCATATAAAAATTGTACTTACGCGATTCACATTTACGTTCTAAATAAATACGATGTTTCTAACAAAATATCAGTTCCTGCAAACATCATCATCATCATCATCATCATCATCATCATCATCATCATCATCATCATCATCATCATCATCACCACATGTAATGATATAAAAATGAAATAAAAACATTAAATAAAAAGAATTAAAAGAATTCAAATTTTAACACGTAATTTAACTACAGGGTCGTAACAATACATAACAATTGCATTTTGTTTATGACTATAATAATATCACATGTTCTACAACATAGGTGGCCAGTGACCTTTATGGTCTTTATCTGTCCTTCGCTAACTTGGTTCATGGGTTTCCTATGAGCTGTCAGCATTCGAGGAGGGGCGCAAACATAATATTTGGGCTCCTGCACTGGGGAACCTGGTAGGAAGTCATTGATCAAGTACGAAATATTTCCAATTACAATGGCATTTTCAATTTTTAAAACTTTGTACACGTATTCATAGGAGGAGGCCAGATAATATATGTCACGGGTTTTGGGTTACAACCTCTGGGTCAAAGTCTAGATGTGGAAAAGGGATTCAAGGTTTACTGATGGGGAATGGGGGCACGCATAATAAAAGGCGTGGTTATTTGCTATGGCGAGCTATGAAAACAGTCCATTTTCTCTTATTCAAGTTAACTATACCAAGTGAAGCATTCATATCGAAATAAAATGGGTTTTTGTGTGACTTATGGTGCATTTGGAAATTATGGTATTTTTCCAAATAAAAGCTAGACGTATTTGCTTGTACTCAGAATAATAAAACATATCATAACTGAAGCGCAATAATTGGGACTGAGGAGGGGTGGGAATGGCATCCATATTTACGATCACCTTCACTGGTTTCCTCACTGAACTACCCCCCCACTCCTAATTGTAAATTGGCTCTTGTACCTCATCACCATCAACCGTCTTAGAATTTGTGAATTGATAATTATTGCTTTGTTGAAGTGCAGTTGGCTGTTGTTATCTTAGGCTTAAAGTCATTTTCAGCACAAGATAGGCTATGTATGGCGATTAGTATATCTGGTGAAGAAAGAAACCGGGGAAGAACCACCTACCCACGCAAGCTACTGGCAAGTTTTCTCACATAACCAAGTTGCCAGAGCATGAAACTCGAACCCTCACTGAGAGGTGGTCAGATGTCAGTGGTCCATCAAAGTCAATGCCTTAGACCACTCGGCCACCCATGATTCCTAAGTGCACCTGGAGCTAATTGCTCAAGAAATTAATACCGAATTATAAGTTCTCAGAGACCAATTGCTAAGTTGGAGTATTTGATCCGGCACAAAAAATTTCAAGTCTGAAATTAACTTGTCAGCCACCATTGGATATCCCCGTATCAATTCCGTTTTTAGATTTCCAATATCAATGCGTTGGTTGATTAGACGGGGTGTAGAAAACCAGGGGTTTATGAGTTTGAGAGTGTCAAGTTTTTGTAAATATTTCTAGCGTCTCTAAGTCTTTGGACCGATGCACCAATCAGTACCAGATTACATCATTTAATCTTAGAGATTCTGTAGTTCTTACAAATAAAAGAGTCACTTCGCACTTACGAGAGCGGGAACTGCACGAAAGGAGTCTTTTCACACCTAACCCCACTTTCAAGGTAGTTAGTTGGACTAGAGTGGAGTGGGATCGAATGACATTAATACGACGCACGTGGAATCTTACGAAATATTCAATGCGTGCACGTGCTCACATGTTTAACTTATTTATATCTCACAAAAATGTTTAATTTGATTAACAAAAATAGTTTATTTTCAGAATAAGAGAATAATATCCTTTAATACATGTGGCTGAGAGTTGTGGGCAAAGATTGTTCACATTCTTTAAGTTACTCATATTATTACGGTTCGGTGAATTTTCACTGAGTATCTTGTTGTATTTAAGGGCATCAGATTTAAACGTCTTGTATCTATCAACAAGTTTTATAATACCAAACAGTAATTGATGGTTTTTACATACGGGCTACGACAGGCTTGAGGCCCGGTTCCGGTAGGTGCAAACATTTGGTTTACTCATGTCTTTTTGCCTGTCAAGAGTCTATTTTCGTTATCATATAGCTTCTAAAAATGAATCTTATAAAAATCTTGTTATTGGTTATAAATATTTAGTTTTAAAACAAAAATAGCAGGCTAGAAGGAGTGTATCAAAGAGAAAGATATCAAACGATATAAACAGTCATCACCTACTCGATCAATAAACACGACTTCTATACGGCCTCCCATTGAGGTATTTTCGAGCTGACGAATCGATATGAAAGCATGGTTACGGAGATCAGTACTCTTTTATGTATCAGAGCATGGCATGGAGAATATCTTTACACAGTGTAACCTGTACTTTACACAGTGTAACCTGTACTTTACACATTGTAACCTGCACAAGCCAGGTTTAATTTAAAGGTCACTGATTAACTTCGTTAGTACAATACAAAGGACCATCACAAACTTCACAAAGTAAACAATAGATAGAAATCCAAAAGGACAATATAGGTTCGTCTGCCATGGGTAATTATTCTTGAGTGCCACGTAAGGTCGGGATTGGATTGTCGGCACACATAGAAATAAATAATTTACACAACAACATCGAGAAAAAGCTGAATTGAGCAAAGCTGGTGTTTGTTTTCATGATTTTATTACAGCATACTCAGCCATGCGGTAACAAGGTCTAACACCGAATCCGTTTAATCTATGATAACCTAATACAGGTGGGAAATAAGTACATAATAGGATGAAGAGGGGATGGAAAGGAATGTTTCGAGTCAACTGCTAATGATAGGTACATCTAAAGAGCAAATATTGGCACTTTAGGATCGCAGATTGTCGCTTTAACGAGGTCGATGATTATTTATTTGCCATAAAAATGGCCCTTATCTCGTGAATCGATTTATCGACCAAGTCTCTGAGTAATTTTGTCTTTGAGCAAACCTTAATAGGGTGGGTTTGTTGCAAACTTGGTGTCACAGTGGGTACCGTATATATTTACGTAATGAAGCTCATCCATTTAAGTACATCATTGACCGAGATCCGACGTGACATAACCGAAAGCATGCCAGGGTCTACACTGAACGTTGTTGTACTGACGATTTCAAATGAACAACATAGATCCTGATTTAACAGTCACATTAAGCAACAGCGAAATGTTGGATGTAACATCACACGGTTTGCAGCCATATGTACAATATACACAAGTTAATATTATACAGGGTAGCTACAGTGTCAAGTAAAGCCGACATGGTCTTGACTGTTAAATGATAGTTTAGGAATGTTTAGATTGATTCAAAGACAGTTATTGAAAATCCTTGGTTTGACATAGGGATTTGTTACGAGATATTTTAAATCTTGTTTTGAATTACTCATACATATACGTAATCGGGTACATTCCTGTTCTTTTAGTATTTTTTCTGACGTCCTCCTCTACTAATTGTACGCATACAATACACCTACATAAGGGTAATTAGATACATATATACTTGGAAGCAGACTTATATATATATATATATATATATATATATATATATATATATATATATATATATATATATATATATATATATATATATATATTTATTTATTTATTTATTTATTTATTTATTTATTTATTTATTTATATTCAGTTACAATATATTAGTATCTATATGTATTATTATTCAGTTATTGTTATTCAGTTTTCAATATGCTACTGAATTGTGTTAATTCTGCCTTAACATGGGTTTCAATAGATTTCAATATGTTGAATACACACCATTCTGTTGTATTAAGCTTTCACTCCTTTATTATGGTTTGCAGTGTCCATAATTAATTATTCTTGTAAAGAAATAGTTATGAACTTCTTTGTGTACTACAAAATAACATTTCCTCTCCAAGAAATAATTTATGCACGGGGAGGCGACTAATATGTTCAGTCGTTAAGTTTAAAGTTTGCAATTGCAATCAAAGTTACCTACCGTTGTACGGCAGTTACAGAGGTAACTAGTTTGAGGCCACCTGTTGACACAAGCGTCCATTCACCTGTGATGCGTGTAAGGACTATTGAAAAGGCAGTTTGACAGGAAATTTATCGAAAAAAAAAATTTTTTTTTTTTTTTTTAAGAATACATACAATGTCTTATACTGGTCAAAGCTGGGATCACCCCAACAGTGACATGGCATAAACATGTGTCTTTTTCTAGCTGGTTATAAGAATAGGAATAAATATATTTACATTTGTACATCTTTAATTTCCTCAAGATATATTTTCTTAGTTCCGAAAGTCATGTCTTGCAAAATCTGATACACACCAAAACTCTACTGGAATTTTGAGTACATTTCTAGATGAAATCACATTTTTGAGTACATTTTGAGTACATTTCTAGATGAAATCACATTTTTGAGTACATTTTGAGTACATTTTTTAGATAAAATCACATTTTCCTTACCGCATTATAACCAGAAAAGCAGAATTGAGTTTGATCAACATAAAAACAACATCCATCCATTCCAGTCCAAATGACAAAGTTGCTGTAATGTGCATTAATTCAAAAATAAGACTTTAAATTTCAAGTTTAAGTAGACCAAAGCAACTCTTTTTGAACTACTGTCGAGCGTGAAGAAGTTCAAAGGTCGAAAGGCAGTGCTATGTGAACATTAATATTATTATTGTGCATTGATGACTTTTGTATTTATTTGTGTATTTATACTTTTTAATACAGCATAAATTCAATAACGTTAGTCTTATAGTTTTTTTTATATAAAAACTAATCCTCAGGTAGAATAAAATATGTCATGTATATTTAATTCAATTTTGTTTGTTAGTTTTAATTTTGTAAAAATTCCATTACATTCTATGGCAATGTAAAATTGCTAGATTTGACGTTGTTCAGAATTCATTTCTTTTATTTTTTATAAACAACTAATAATAGACCATTGTATTTAGTTCTTGACCTTGTTTCAAAATCAGTGACAGCTTTGGTAACAACTTTTTTTTATTTTGTCTTATTTTTCTCAGAGTAAGAATCCTTAAAATGAGTCTAAGTCATACCTGGACTACGTGACAAGTAACATATATATCAATTGGTACAAAGTTCTATTTTTCCAGAAGAATGAACTTTTGACCCTCATTAGAAAATATTTTTTTTGCGTCTTAATTAATCGAATAACTGATTTTTTATAAAGGTTTCTTCAGTGGGGCTTAAAACACTTGACACAAAGTTGTATTATGTTGTGACCAGTTTGGACAGAAATGCTATTTTCTTCAAAGTATTGAATTCAAGTGATTCTACAAAAGTGCTCTGACAAAATTCTTGGATAAGACATTTGTTGGAATTTATGCTGAATTAAAAACAGGAATAATATTTTCTTTGAATCAACAAGAGACTGTTGACACAGAAGCACTTCACTGACCACAACAGACGTCATCGAATTCAATTTCGGATTTCATTGGGAATCGAACTCAGTTTCATTAAGGACTTTTATTACTAGGATGGCTAATTTTTAATTCTTGGATTATTTTTGGATTTAATTCGTAAAAGCGTAAGTTCTTTTTTTTCTTTTTTTTCACTTTGTATTGTAGGGAAATAAATTGTTTGTTAATTTTTACAAAGCATGTTGTCTTCACTCTTTTCTCTTACTTATTTCAAGAGCCTAAACTCCTAACACATAATAAAGAGATTACTGCATTTTTATGAGAAAATATTAACCCATTTTCTTGGAATAATACTGCGCTAACAATGGTTGTGCAGTGTTATTGAAAGAGCTTATTCGTATTCTCCTATACAAATGCTGTAGAATATAGGTAAATATCAGTATGATAAATTTCATTTGAACACTTATTTAGGAGAAGCGTCTTGAGGCATATATATATATATATATATATATATATATATATATATATATATATATATATATATATATATATATATATATATATATATATATATATATATATAAAGAATAAATAAAGTAAAAAATAGATGTCGCTTTGGCTTGTAGACTTTTAGGGAATTATACAGCGTTTTCAGTTTCCGCAACTAGTCTATACAAGCTGGTTGTATTTATAGTGTTAGCACATGTGAAGACAGAAATGTAGAGGTTTACAAACACAACGTTTTTGTGTTTATTTGTTTGTCGTAACTATGTTTTGTATTTGCCTTTGAAAAAGACTCATTAAGAGTCGAAAGCGCTTAGGCTAGTTAGTTACTAGTTTCGTACTGTTCGTCGTCAGTTTATTGCATCTCTCTCTCTCTCTCTCTCTCTCTCTCTCTCTCTCTCTCTCTCTCTCTCTATATATATATATATATATATATATATATATATATATATATATATATATATATATAATAATAATAATAATAATAATAAACGTACCATTTTCTTAGTCACTCAAAACAGTAAGTTTGAACAAAAAATGGAACCGAAAGGTTTGGTAGAAAACTTTAAGCATTGGAGCCAATGATTAAAGGTGACGAAACATTATTTAACATTAATTTTTTACTCTGAATAAAAGGACAGTCACACAACAGCTTCTTTGCCATTTCCCCGTTTAACTATTTTGATACACTGTTAGGTTAGCATAAAAATATACACCGTAAAATATGGTGATATGTGAAGTCCTTCGAACAGCAAGCATGCAAGTGACAGGGAATAAACGTATGTCCTCTTTAGCTGGTAATAAGAATGGTAATAAATATACTTACATTTATGCATAATGAATGTACTCAAAATGCACTTCTTGGTCAGTTCTGTATATCCATGATATGGAGAATTTGATACACGCTAAAATTGAACTGTAGTTTAGACTAAGTATACAAATGAAATCATATTTTCCTCAATGCACTGAATTGATCTATTAAATCCAGTCCATCTTAAGCAGAAAAGGCATAAATGAGTTGGATCGACAGAAAACAGTCTATCCATTCCAGACCAACTACAGAAGTTTTTCTTAATGCGCTTTCATTCAAAATATGACTACAAATTTCAAGTTTAAGTGTACCAAAACGAGAATTTTTTTAAAACTAATATCGCCCATGCAAAGAAGTTCAAAGGTCGCTTGGCGGTGCTCTTTGTGCAATAATATTGTTCCTGTTTATTAATGAATCTATGATTGTGTATATAGTTTGAAATACATTCAATTACTTTGTTTCTTGTAATGTATTCCTTTATTATTAAGACTTAAAAAAGAAAAACAAAATGTGTATATGGCAGAAATGTTACTGCATTTGTATGGGAAAATATGAATTCGTTGTTTTCGGACTAATGCTAGGTTCCCAAATGTCGTGTACTCAGAAAAACTCGTTTATATCTTCACATGCAAATGCAATAATCTATAAATTCAAGTAGATGAAAACCAACAAGAATTTTTTTTTTCAATTTAACACTTTATGATTGCAAGCGGGTGAAAGCTGTTAATTAATTTCAACGATAATATATAATCATCATAAATTATAAGACCGTAACATGTTAAAATCGATCTAATACAAGGAATCGTTTTCTTTGATTTATTAAAAGCTTTAGTCGTTAAGTCACCATGGATAGTAACTTGCGTTAGCAAGCACACCTCAGTTAAATCCAGTAGGTGGAAACAGTATTGATTGGACTTGGCTTTAGTCAATTTCTTTGACATTTACATAATCCTTTAATCCATGTGTCATTCTGTATTTGCAGTCTTTCTGACCCGGACCTGGGACTTCTAAATCATTTTTTAACTATGGGATTTAATAGAAACTTTGAAGTCGAGGGAACGTGTTCTAGAAGTTCGGTAACATTTGTCGCAGTTCCTTTATTTCCTGGCAAAACGCTAATTTTTAGAAACCTTGTTTAGTTAGTGTCGATAACGGAACATGTTACAACAATAAACAATACGTAATTCTACTCTTGATTGCTCCAATCCAGAGATGGTCGCGAGCAAAATTCCTTGGTTAGTTGTCAATATCATAGCGAAGATAGGAGACATATATTTCTATAACATTGACATACCGACGCAACCGACCACCGCTGGCTGGGCGGATATCCAAAGCGCGAGGACAAAATCGCGACATGTATGTATGTATGTATGTATGTATGTATGTATGTATGTATGTATGTATGTATGTATGTATGTATGTATGTATGTATGTATGTATGTATGTATGTATGTATGTATGTATATATATATATATATATATATATATATATATATATATATATATATATATATATATATATATATATATATATATATATATATATATATGCGAATAAAAATTACATTCTTAAAATGTTAATGTACCACGTTGCTACAATCTTAAAGGCGCTAAAATTATTCAAAAAGGTATAATATAATATAAAATAATACAGGTAAGATCTTAAGATATCGGACTAAAATGTATTAATCAGACCACGGTCTTTAAGAAAGTCCACGATTTTTCGCGTAGTATATCTTCTATCAGATTTTTAGTCGTGTTGACACAAGAAAACGTCTGTCTCGCAGGGCGGAAGTTGATACACTTCACCAGAATGCATTTTTGCTTCCGGTGTTCAGGAACCATAATACAAAATAAACTTTTGTATAACTCCCCACCCCTCGTAAATAAGGATTTTGTGGGTGCATAGATTTAGGTGTTTATTTGACTCAGATGTGGATATACAAGCATTAATTTTTAGTGTCTTAGATTTGCTCATTCCGATTTGGGGTGATTTCAGTTGACTGTCTTTTTTTTTTACTTCAAAAACCTTTTCATTGAACAATGGACAACTACTACCTAGTTATATAAATCAAATATCTGATTTTCTTTTCATGTTTACATTTGACGTAGTTGTATACTGTTAAAACAATAATATATGTCGCATCATATTAGCAAATTGTAATTTTAATATCACTGAACTAATCTATCTATCTATCTATCTATCTATCTATCTATCTATCTATCTATCTATCTATCTATCTATCTATCTATCTATCTATCTATCTATCTATCTATCTATCTATCTATCTATCTATCTCTCACTCACTCTCTCTCTCTCTCTCTCTCTCTCTCTCTCTCTATATATATATATATATATATATATATATATATATATATATATATATATATATATATATATATATATATATATATATCTGTGTGTGCCTGCGTGCGTGAGTATTTTTGCATGAAAATTTAATTTCCTTCGAGAAATTTCAATATTTTAATGTCTAAACTAATTTTGCTAGTTACCAAAACATAATCCGTTGATGTATTGAGTTAACTGTACACCTATATCTGTACGCCTATAAAGGTACACCTATAACTGTACAGAATCAAGTGAACAATACACTGTCCTCTGGGTACTCTTGTAAAGCTGTTAGACCGAAGTTTTGTTGGTCGTATCTTTAGATAGACCTGTTTTTGTCTGTTTCATCGGTGAGAAACCCGCAAATGCTAAAAGATGTATACAAGCAAAATGTTTCGCATTGACGGAAATGGCGATAAGTCGCTGTAGGCATTTGTGTCTCGGTTGCTAGGGACGATATGTGGCAAATGATCGAATACTTTGTCACAATATTATCTGTTCAGCTTATGTTAGACAGCATTCTTAATATTTTGCGTCCTCATAAGCATGTCTTCTACACGATGCTAAAGGTTTTCAATAAAAATTGCTTAATGCTTGGACCACTTTATACACTGTTCCATGGGAAATGCGTAATATGTAATATGGCAAGCTGCGTAATATGTAATATGGAAAATTGCACAACCCATAACGTGCATATTAGGCGAGGAATAAAATCATAGATTATGTATAGTTTGATTTGGGTTACTTGCTCATAACTTGTTCATATAATTAAGATTATCTCAGTTTAATGGAAAATTCTGTTTGAAATTTAAATATATTTGTTGTGTTATAAAGCGAAAATAAAAAGTCTTTTGGACAAAGCGAAAATATTATTATGATTAATTATTGTAACAGTAGCAGGGTTACATTTCTTTGCTTTTGAGAAACACATATTTTATGTTTCTTTGGAGATAATTTCTTCAGACTGACTTCAAGTTTATGTTTAGATTTTGAGCATTTTTCGTGATTAAATATTGCCGTCTTTCAATCTTTATGTTCCAAGAGAACAAATCTTCACTGCGGCTAGTGGTATTTCAGTTCTTCTTTAGCAGCCAGTGGTATTTCAAATCTTATTTACAGAGGGCTATTTTTATGCAAAAATATTCTCCGACCAACACTTCTTTTTAAATGTCGAAATGTCTGTATCTATTTTGGAAATGGTTCGTCCCTGTTTGTCTTAAAAATCTTAAAATCGGGATATTAAATTCACACTTTGAGGATGATTGGTTAATCAAAATTATACATATTGACAGGAAAACTTCTTGTTACATCATTGGACTTACAAATTTTTGCAGTGTTTGGAAGGTTCGTATTACCATTCTAGTTCGTTATTGGACTGGGATTTTTTTGTTCCAAATTAGAAGTTAGCAATCTGGCTTGTGCTTTTATTTTTTGTTGTTTTAGAAATCATTTATGAGAATGGTTGTGTACAACTGAAACTTAATCAAGGAATACCCAATACATAGGTAACTCGTAAATTTTACTGAATATTTGTAACCATATTATTTATTTATTTGTTTATTTATTTATTTACTTATTAGCATTTTGCATGCATGCACACAATGATTGCGGAGTACATTCCAATATCAATACCGGTACAGGTATAAACAAGTTCAATGTAAAGTTGGAAAAAAATGTAAATGCGGTGCATGGGATGGTATGATATTTAACTGCCTATTGACGCAAAGACTGGCCGACATTTCAGAAATAAAAGGTATTAGGATGCTATTAGAAGTGAATGATAGCTTACTGGCAATAACTAGTTATAAAAGGAAAGCTATTTGATACATAATCGTATATGATGATTAAGGTCTCGAGAAAGGAGCATTTTCCCTTCTTCACCACCTCTTTAATCCTTGACCATTTTCGTAAATCACAATTCACTATCTCAGAATTCACAATCTTCTGTATTATAATACTCGTAATGTATCTATTTAAAAGCCAATATCTATTGCAGAGCGTAAAAGAGTTGTTTTCTTTGTATACTCATTTCAGATATGACATCGTCAAATTATGCTTCCTCAGCCCATTTTTAGCCTTTAACGAAAACTCATCAGGAAGATCGGACATTGTTATTCGACAAAGCATAGCCAGGGTTGCCTTTATGACCTTGGCATTACCGGTCAATAGCCTTGTCTAGTGCTTTGTATCCACTATTCCCTGCTGTCCGTACATGCATATTTTTCTGCTACACGCATTTTCTGTTACTTTTGCGGACTTGCATCGAAAAATAACTTTTAGTGACCTTCTAACGAAATGAGAATGTTATTGAATAATGTCTTCTATCGATAGTTTTTTATTCCATAGCAATAAATATATTTTGCGGGGATGATAAAGATACGTTTTCACCTTTGCGGTCCCGGATTAGATCTTCCGTTCATATGTGTGCAAGGGTATGTGGATGTCCATCCAATTTCGGTGGTTTCCTACGAGTTTTCAGGCTTCGTCCACTTCAGAGACTCAAACAACGCCGACATCTAAGCCATTGAGGTCGCTCTGCGTCAGTTAGAACTTGTGAAATCAGTGTCCAATAAATAAAGTTTAGACAAAAATGTGTAAACTTCGTTACTAATTAACCTGTCTTGATTCAGATTTCATATGGAGATAGTTGAAAGTTCCATTGGTTGAACTGAAAAGGTATCAAAATCTTATTTATGACCCAAAGAAGAATGCTTAGGATTGAATTTAAATTTGCGAAACAAGTGTGGTCACCTTGCTGAATTTTATTTAATGAATTTTCGATGTAACGTAAACACCGTGTCAGGAAATAAGTTTTGGTCATCTCATAAGGGACAGTGTTAATTAGGATGAAAGCAACTTGTTTACACAGTACGCTGGACAGAGTCTACTAACTGAATACCTCTGACTTGCATAATCGTTAGACAATATCCAAATACACAATGAATTCTATCAAGGTTTCCCTTATTGAATTAAAATTCTCTTACAGCTCTTGGGGCCCTCATTCCTAAAATCTCAGATAATACCCGACAATTCGTGTCGTTTTACGTCATAAGCAACATATGACTTGTGGTTGCAAACAAAAGGAGTGATATTAAAATGTCACTTTTATATTACTTTAAGAATGTATGCAGATTTTTGAGTCTTGCCGTATTTTTTTTTGTTGCATGAGGGGGTACGAAGTGGTAATGGTGGTGGTGGTGGTATGTATGTGTGAGAGATGCGACTTTTCATTCTGATTATCTTAACTGAAAAGTGCGTTGTATACGGTTTTCATTCTTGACATGCATTTAAATATACACTCAAGTTGACTACGATATTAGCAGTTTCAAATCCAAAGAGTAAAATAAAATTTATTCATGAGTGATTCATGGTGAAATCGGAATGCTTACGAGCGCTTGAAAAGGTCGGGCCATAGAACGCAGAAGAAGAAAATTATAAATTATTTGTTGATGAGATACATTTATTCGATAATGAAATATATCTATTCGATGATGAGATATATCTATTCGATGATGAGATACATCTATTCGATGATGAGATATATTTATTCGATGTTGAGATATATTTATTCGATGATGAGATACATCTATTCGATGATGAGATATATCTATTCGATGATGAGATATATTTATTCGATGATGAGATATATCTAGTATTCTTAAACCTATTTCTAAATTGTGCATGTAAAGGGGGACAGGTTCCAAAAGTAAAATTAACATAAGCTTTGAATATATATATATATATATATCTATATATATATATATATATATATATATATATATATATATATATATATATATATATATATAGTGTGTGTGTGTGTGTGAGAGAGAGAGAGAGAGAGAGAGAGAGAGAGAGAGAGAGAGAGAGAGAGAGAGAGAGAGAGGGAGAGAGAGAGAGAGAGAGAGAGAGAGAGAGAGAGAGAGAGAGAGAGAGAGAGAGAGAGAGAGAGAGAGAGAGAGAGAGAGAGAGAGAGAGAGAGAGAGAGAGAGAGATGCTTACCTTTTTGTTGACTTTTGTCGGTATATCCCTTACGAGGCCATGCGGTTCCTTCAATTTTGGAAGTTCTATATCACTCAGTGAACTTATATTACTTCTTTTATCTTTGTCTGATACAGGTGTATCCGTCAGAGGGGTCATGGGCGAATGCCCCTCTGTAGACTGTGTCATGTTTTCTAATAGTGGTACTTTAATATGGCTTTTACTTTTAAATCCCAGACTAGGGCTCCTGGCCTGCTTTCTTGAGCTGATCTTCTCAGGGCTTTTCATATTTTTGATAGTTTTACCGATTTTAAAGTCTGGCAACTCCTCTTCTTCTTCCATCGAAAACACAATATTTGTGCTTGGTACCACTTCCATTTTTTTCGTCGAAGTCAAGAATCCCAAGAGAACTCATCCATGTATTAGGTACCCACTGTATTATTCTGATTAAATACTTAATTTAATCGGTGAAAAAGATCTCTGTTGAAGCACTCGATATAATCTGTATAAACACTTCTGTCACTTTACACCATGTGCCTCACATTTCATTCTTATTCAAACATATTTCTTCCCTTTTCATTGGTGACACTATTATGATTTGCCACATTCGTATTGTATCACTTTGAATACAACAAATTTTATGTATTAGGTACATCAGCACCTTCCATTCAGTTTGGACGATAATTCTACAAAGCCTTGACAGCTCTCTGGTATTTGCCCAAGATTTCTAATTATTACCATTCCCACTGTTCGAGCTATCATTCGTCCCTTGTATACTTTGGCATTCTGTTTATCCATTTTAACTCCACTATACACGAGTAACTTATTTAATACATGCCGTGTAAATCAATCCAGGTGAATTTATAATCCACTTTTCTGCCGTTGGCAGGCACGCTACCGTCTTTGTTCATGCACCAGGGATAGGTGATAAGCATTTACATACCAGAAAAAGATGGAAAGTGAAACATGCGTAGGATATGCTAGTGTTACTATTCCAGCCTCATGTGAGTTGAAACGTCTGCCATATATAACAGTCTCAATAAGTTGTGTTCCTCCAACCGACTTCAGTTACCCGTTCTTTACAACTGTATGGACAAAGAACTTACACTAGCAAATCTGTGTAAGATTAATGCATTCGATTATCGATGGACTTGCCCTGTCTCGCACACCGCACCGTACCGTAATCGTTTCTAATCTTGCCAGGAACGTATTTGCAATATAGATAATAACCGACCAGGCACATACCCAATCAAGCTAAGAAAAGTAAGCGTATTTCTTTCATTTTATGAAGTTCTTTCACACCTGTGTGCATTCCTAAGAAATACAATTATAATGCTATGAAAACACGCGATGTAAACTAATAATGTATTATGACGTAGTAGAAGAAAGTTGAAGAAAGTACGTTTTAATACAGTAGATACGTGAAATATACGTATGTCATTCGAGATCTAAGTTTGCAAATATCCTTCTTGCAAATTTTACCGATAAAGATGTACTAATATAATCTGTTACAGTTTTACCTGCATAATCCGTTAAGTTTTACCAGCATAATCTGTTAGTTATACCAGCATAATCCGTTACAGTTTTACCTGCATAATCTGTTACAGTTATACCAGCCTAATCTGTTACAGTTATACCAGCATAATCTGTTACAGTTATACCAGCATAATCCGTTACAGTTTTACCTGCATAATCCGTTAGTTTTACCAGCATAATCCATTAAGTTTTACCAGCATAATCCGTTAGTTCTACCAGCATAATCCGTTACAGTTATGCCAGGAGAATCCGTTACAGTTATACCAGCATAATCCGTTACAGTTTTACCTGCATAATCCGTTAGTTTTACCAGCATAATCCATTAAGTTTTACCAGCATAATCCGTTAGTTTTACCAGCATAATCCGTTACAGTTATGCCAGGATAATCCGTTACAGTATTGCCAGCATAATCCGTTGGTTTTACCAGCATGATCCATTACAGTTATACCAGCATAACGAGTTAGTTTTACCAGCATAATCAGTTACAGTTGTACCAGCACAATACGTTACAGTTGTACCAACATAATCCGTTACGGTTGTACAAGCATAATCCTTTACAGTTTGTACCAACATAATCCGTTAAAGTTTTAGCAGCATAATCCATTTGTTATATCAGCATAATCCGATTTTCTGCTACTCAGTACTATAGTGAAATCCGATAAACAATCCAATTTCCAGGGTTAACTAACAATACCAAATTACATTTTTTTGGTGAGAATCACATTTTATTTCGAACGTAGACTCTAATCTAAATCACGTGCGAATGAGATAAATTTCGCCATTGAAATGAACGTATTCCACTTCGTCCGTCATTTTATAACATAGTCCAAGTAGGTACTTGGATCAAATTTACAATTGAACATACACAATTTTATCTCCTTATAACTAGGGCGTTCAAAAAATCGAAAAATGTTCACTACTTCCGTGTGATCATTTTATTTCAATCACGGGTAATTAGTATTATCTTCATCACAAAAGTACACCATTTAAAGAAAGTATATCATATTGGGAAGACCAGTGGTGTCACTAGGGTTGGTGTTATCGAGTGCGGTAACTGACGGTATCACCCCATGGACCTCCTTCCTGCATAAAAATTCAAACATTTTATAGACAGTCATGTACGGTAACACATGGTGTCACCCCATGGACCTCTTCCTGCAAAAGATTAAAAAATTGTATAGACAGTCATGTGCGGTAACTCTTTGTAATCACACCCATGGACCTTCTTCTTGCAAAAAAAATCAAAAATGTTATAGACAGTCAATTGCGGTAACACATTGTGTCACTCCCATGGACCTCCTTCATGCACAAAAATTCAAAAATTTTATAGACAGTTATTTTGGTATCACCCCTCAAATGGTGTTACCCGGTGCGGTCTTCACCCTCGTATCCCCTAGTGACGCCACTGGGGAAGACAATGCATGTATGAGTTATATATATATAGGATTCATAGGAATCTGGAACGACTGTATATATATATATATATATATATATATATATATATATATATATATATATATATATATATATATATATATATATATATATATATATATATATATATATAATCTGCCATTGTCGAATTTTCGGAAGTTTGTATTTCTTTGTTGTTTTTTTTTAAATTTAAAAAAATGATTAAGTTTAATTTGTGCATTGATGCACAAACCGGTAGTTCAGCTTTCTTTCCGAGTTGTTCCATTCCTCATGGCATATCAACAAATTGACTAATTTGACAATGTCTTTTAATACCACCTTTCCATCAGCATACGAAGAGCCAATTTCTTCTAAAGTTAATTTTGGTTTGTAGTTAAACAAAAGTACCTTAAAGAACTTTTTTTGAAAAGCATGTTCTGATTGGCATTTTCGAGAACTCGTAATCGAGCCCCGAGATCGTGAAACATTACTACGATATTTTCTCATGGGCTTGCCACACGTAAAGGAGAACTTGAAGATAATATCCATGTTCCACGTTTGTTCAAAATCTGATCAGACACCTTAACATATATTGACCTTATGGCCAGGTAAGTAAACAATTTATGAAATTATGACAGTCCTCCCCCTCCCCCCCCCGGCATAAACACCCCCCCCCAAAGCAATACAAAATACCAACAACAAAACCAAAGGATGCGATGAGAGTTAATTTATGTCTGTTAAATTCGTAATTAAAATCTGATATCGTTGATGACCAATTTGAAATAAAAATATAATACAGCTATTGATGTTTATTGATATTTTGTTTTTAAAATTCTTACAAATATGATATAATCTAATTCAGGAACAGTTTGGAGGAATTATTTAGGAGCGAAGAAGGCCCTCTCTTTAAACCCCCTAAATATGAGCGAGAAACAACCGAGAAGCTCCCTAGAGTAAGTTCTCCTAATAGTCTAGTGGTTAAATATGTGCTTTGGAAACGCGAAAAATGCAGGAGTTTCTGGGTGCTTGGCCCCGCCTAGGGGTAGGGGATGTCTGTCCCACTACTTTTTTCTTGTTCCCACCCATCTAACTGAATGCATCGATTTTCAAAGCGATAATAGCTTTGATTGTAAAAACATTAACAAAACAATCAACGCAACAAAAATAAAAACGCCTCCGTCAATATCTTCTGTATCGTTTTCCCCCATTACTGTCGTGGTCATTGTCCGTCATCGTCATCGTCATCGTCATCATGATCATGTTTAAGATATAGAATACATTAACAAGAAGACAATACGAGTTACTTCCCTTAATTCACAACTGATAATTTTTAATTTTTGGGTATGTAGATTTGCGATTCAGTCCAATCAAATTAATTTAATACTCTGTGTGTGTGTGTGTGCGTGCGCACGTGTGTGTGTGTGTGTGTGTGTGTGTGTGCACAACTCTCGTGTTTTAACGGAATAAATCACTTGGCTGTAATGAGCCCTGGTAACTGAAATGAAAGAAACATTAAAAAGCACCCACATTTTAATAAAGTAAGTTAACTGCTGAACGCATGGTAAAATCAGAGGGAAACACGCTAAATAGTCACATTATAATTGTTAAGGTAAGTAAACGTGTATACATAATTACTTAAATTTAATTAAAGACAAATAAACATTTAAAATTGAAGCGGAGTTTGAAAGATTAAACTAGAAATTTAAAAAGTAATTGATTAAACATGAAAACGTATGCTCAATATGCAAACTCGACACAGATGCATTTTGTGTTGATTATAAGAATTTAAATCAAACACAATTACATCCGTCAAAAATATTCTGAGATGCTTTAGGAAGTCGCGTTAGGTTAGTGGAGAGCGTGCTGGATTCCTATGCATATGAGTACCAGCCTCGATTCCCATGACAGACAAGATTCATTGCCTAACAAAACAAATTAAAACAAGCAGTTTAGCCAATCCAAAATGTTGTTGTTCGTCTCTGATGTACAGCATTCGTTGTTTTTTGTTTGTTTGCTTTTAATTGAACATAAGCTGTCAGGATTTTACATGTTTCCCTACATCACCACCTGTCCAGGTATATGGAATATTACCTTACGGTTATTTTCCATCCTTAGTTTTACTTATGTTCATTCACTCACACACACACACACACACACACACACACACACACACACACACACACACACACACAAACACACACACCTTCACACACAGCCACATACACTCTTATTGTACAAAATAACCACTCATTTACAGATCTCAGGTGTTTTACATTGCTGTTTGTTTCATTGATTTGAAATTTAAAAAATAAAAAATAAGTGCAATCGAAAGTCGACAAAAGGGTCTTCTTTTTCTTAAACTCATCAGTTCTGTTATTTACTTTGGTAACATATTTTTTCAGCTTTTTTTAAGACAGTTTCATAGTAGGCAGGATTTGTGATTTTTGATGCACAGCGTGTTTGGCATATAACATATTTTGCAAACAAAATTAGAAAGTTGACAAGATCATAATTTTTTAAAATTTCTGTAAGACATCCTTTCCTGTAATTTTAAAATTTGGGTTGTGAGTTTCGATTCATTCCAAAAATAATTTCCAAAAATGTTCAGTAACTGAACGGCCATAGAATAAGTGCCCAATTTGTTCTTTTCCCTTCTCACAGAAGGTGCATTTATCATTATTACTTAAATGAATCCTTTTCAAAAGCTGGTTGTGGCAATAGCTCCATGTATAAATCTAAAGTAAAGCTAATCAGTTTTGTGTATTTTGTGCAAAGTATAGCCATATCAAAAGAGTTGGACCATTCATTTACACCAATTGCACACTCTAGCTGTCTGGACCAAGTTTCATAATTGCCATTTGACTTTTTGTATCTTGTTTTTCTTTTTAATTAGATCCTTATAAATAAATGTGTTCTTTCGTCTTACCCTAAGAAGCGAAATTTTGTCGAGTATTTCATGTAAATTATTTCCACTTTCAAAAGAACAAAAAAACCCCGTTTAATTTTCTTTTTTCACTTCACTGATATATCTGAGATAATAGCAAAGTACTGTATAAAATTATTAGTTTGTGTTATTCTTTTTATTTCATCAAACCTTAATAGATGTTCTTGCATCTAATCGTCTTTAATAAGTACAACACCGTTTGTTCTCCACTTTCTACATGATTTAAAATTGTCGGTAGTTACTAAATTAAGAATTTCTTGAGACAAGTATTCCTGAACAGTCCATGGTTCATTTTTCCATTGAGATAAAGTATAAATAGCATCACGCCAAAATATATTTTTAATTGTTTTAGAGATTTCTTTCAATACAGATCTTCCTAATTTCAATAACTGTATACCTCCAAATTTTCCAAATACTTGTCCGAAAACAAGTTTTTACCATAAACCATCTTCTTTTAGTATAAGGCACCTAATCCATGAAAGTTTTATATCAAGCATAAATGAGCACAAGTGAATTATATTTAATCTCCCTTCTTTAAAGGGAGCTAAAAAGCTATCTATTTTTACCCTCTACCCTCTCGTTTTGTCCATGAAAATCAATGCATTCAATTCATTTGTTATATTGGTTGGAGGACTTGGTACAGCTGGAAAAAAATGAATACATTTTGTCAAAATCAATGCAATGATTTTATCAAAGTAATTTTTTCTATAAGGATAAATTTCTTCTGCTCCACTAGCCGATCAATTTCTATACTTCCTATAATTAAGTTGAACCATATCCTACAAATTCAAAGAGAAGTCTACTCCAATTAATCTAAAACTGGCAATTGACAAGTTAATACCAATTGCAGGACATACTTTTCCATTTGAAAGTTTTGAAATTTCCAATCTAAATAGCTTTTGATTAAAAACATTGCAGCGCAGACCTGACGCCGAGGGAAAGTCGTTTAAAATCTGCAGGGTTGTCTCCAAGGAATAAGAAGAAGCGTCTAATAATAAGGAAGCATCATCAGCGTATTGCCCTAATTTCAACTCCATTTCGTTATGGAAAATGCCCGTAATACCTGAGTTCTATTGAGTTCTATTGCAAGAACTTCAATTTCTATAATAAATAAGTGGGATGCTAAAGGGTCTCCCTGGTGACAACCTCTCTCCAGTTTGAAACATGGGGATAAACGTCCATTATTAATGATACAACTTTTAGACTTATTGCAGAATACTCTAAAGCACTGACAAAAAGATTGCCTGAAGTTAAATGATTTCAGGGCATTCTCATATTCGATCGAGTTAAAAGCTTTTTCGAAGTCTCTCAGTAAGATAAGACCAGATTATTTTTTCTCTCAAGATACTGCATAAGATAATACAAAATTCTTGTTTCCACCAATAAACCTCTCTTTCATAAAATCCTGTTGACTGTAACGAATAAATAAAGGGATGACGTTTCTTGACCCTAGAAGCAACTGATACCGAAGCAGTCTTGTAATCTACATTACGTAGTGAAATTGGTCTCAAATTTTTAATGAATTTTCTCATCCTTTAGAATGCAATTAGTGTTATTTTTTCTTTTGTATAGATTTTCATTAAAATCATTCAGATGATTTAATATATCATTTGACCTGTTACCCTTATTCCGTCTTCTGTAATTCAGCCTCTGATTGTCTTGTTTGTGTAATTTCTCGTTTGAAGGTTAAGAAAATACTTATAATTTTTTCACCAGACTCATACCACCTTGCTTTTGATCTTAACATTACACCTTCCACCTCTTTTTTCCCTCATTTCTTCTAAATCTGCTTGTTTTTATTTAGTTCTTTTATAATAATGGGGTTATTATTTAGATCCACTAAGTATGTAAGGTCCGTATTTCAGCTTCGATTTTCTTTAAATGTTGTTTCTCAAGTTTTGCCTTAGCTTGAGAACAACTAATTGATTCTGATGTTATAATTATTGTAAGGATTTAAATAAGAAAAACAATAATTGATCATTGAAAGTTACTTTCACCTGATGTGGTTTTTTCGTATGGCCTTCACAAAATGTTTCTTCTTTTACTGTGTTAAATATACATCTTTTGACCAAATGAATATATTCTTCTTGCTGTAATATCTTTGAATTGAATTTCCAGTACCTAAGACCTATGGGTACTGCGGATATCGATAATTTTAGTGTTATTGTTGAATGGTCTTATTTTATAACCATGAATAATGGATATATGAAGACAATCTGAAAACATCCTCAGATATTAAAAATAGTCCAGTCTACTTTGTTTCACAGGCTTTACCTGTCGCCAGGTAAACATTCTACTCTCAGGATTGAATGGATCCAATAAGTCAAGTTGATTCTTGCTGTCCTGGACTTCTGCAGGGGCCGTGAAGTGTTTATCATGCCAGATATTACAAGCTCCATGTCCTCAACAACATTCCAGTCACCAAAAATAATATCAGAAGAACTGTACAAATGGATAATATCCTCCTTTAAATTCCTTTGATGACATTATCACCATTATGACCGTATATATTCACTAGAGTAAATCTTAGTCCATTAACTGATATATCTGCAAGAATGTATCTACCCAGACCATCACATTTGTTTCTATTAATGCAGAATTCAAACTAATGTCTAGACAGGATGGCAACAACTTGCACTAATGGCAGATTTGTAGCTAAAATATCCTTATAACCTCATTCAGCCTCTATGTATTTTTTCAAGCTCTGAAGTACCACTTGTCTCCTGTAAGCAGATAATCGATGAATTCTTGTGTTTCACCTAGCAGAAATGATCTCTTCTTGTTAAATTAAAACTATGTAGACCAGATTGATAACATTTTAATCTGAGTATCCATTATAAGTTCTGTCGTTGAGCTGAATTTCACATAGCTTATAAAACTAGGTATTACACAACTACAATCATATAAATAAATCCCATATACCTTGTGATACACTCTTAGATGTGCAACAAAAATATTGTTTGAAAACGTGATTAGTGTAGTACAATGTCATCCACAACTGGGTAAATAATGGTGTTGCCCAATTACATTCACCATCAAATATTTTAATCCAACACTGACTCAAATGAGAACAAAAAATCACGACTGTTATTTAACAAGGGCGCACTTGTTTGATTAACATTTATTGGACAAAGACGATCGGTAGATGCAAAATTTTGTAGCGTAATCTTTATTTTTTTTTAATGAAAAGACCGCCAAACCACTAGAACGCACAGTCGCCTATATTCCCAAGACAAAGGTTTTCTATAACTGTAAGACAAGTGTTCCAGTAAAAAGGGTAGTTGGTTATAAATGTGTTTCATACAATCAAAACACGTGATTGTTTCATTAATAGAAGAACTACGATGGATTTTCAGTCTTACAGACGTGAAAAACTAATCGACGCAGAAGAAAAACTGTGCGATGAAATTATCAAGAGAACTGCGCTGATCATAAAATATAAATGTGGGTGTTGGGTTGTAGATGCTACTTGCCGTCTTGCTGCGTAAACGACTGTTCGTCTTGGTGTAACTATAATCAAGATCAGAACAGCCATCGACGGTACTCCAGCCGCTATTATTGTCTGGGCTATATCAATAGTAACCGGTGTCTCTGGTGTTACAAGGAAATTATTTTTGATGCAACTGCATTCATGAGCGCGTGTTTACTCAGAATTTCAAGTAACCGCAAAGAGCGGTCTGAATACGACCAGTAAATTATATTCCTTGACAGCTGATGATAAAGTAATTAGTGCGACTGTATTTGATATTGTACGGGCACAATGAAAATTCTAGGACAGTTACAAATACTAAGAAACAGTGATGATTTAGAAAAAGTAAAAGTTGAATTAAAACAACCTTCACGCCAATGCCTGGTTGTCAATTGAAACACTTGCTGCTAATGTTACAGTAATTTATTTTGTGTCGGTCTGTCAGTATGTTCGATCCCCGAATGCGACCACTTCTATATCACAGTACCAAGAGTATTATTAAATTGCTGCTTGACCTTTGTTTTGGAAACAATTTGGGGCAATGACATCGGTCATAGACTGTACTCCACTGACTTGGTCACGAGAATAGATAATTAAATTTATAAACACGGATGTGTCGCATATAGGCTTAAAACGCCTTGGTGATAGGGACTATGACGGGTGTCATGGACGGGTGTCAGGGACTCACAGAGGCCACAAAAGGCAAAACAGGCACTTTTATACTGCTAAGGAACAACTGAACCAAAGCCTTGATCACAATATTATATATGAAGCAATATATGACAATGTATTTTTTTAAAATTATTTTCATCATGTATGTAAGGCAGGCGATCGTTTTCATGTGCACTCCTTAATACTGCTTCTAAGTATCAACCCATTAATATAAGGATAACTTGTTTATTATATATTTTTTCTATTGATTTCTATTCAGTTGTCCATTGATTCACACCCCATCCGCTTTATTTGAAAAATTATATGACGCCTAAATGTTTGTCTGCACTTTGCCCAAACAACAGCGGTCTTTTCAAGGCCACCACAACTAATTGTGTCGAAAGGAATGTCGTTTTTGGATTGGAGTTCTGTTCATAGCGTTCTTCCTGTAGGTGAAGAGATGAACGTCTATGGACCTTTGCCCTTTACTGAACCAAAGAACTGACCCAGGGTTTTCTGTAGCCTTTCCGATTGTACAAGTGGACGATGGACGCCTCGTTGTACTCCGACGCAGTATTGGATGTATTTCTGATGATTGTGGACCTTCGGTTGTATTCAAAGCATCATATAAGTTCTTCAGGTCATTCTTGCTTGTGTAATAGTTTTCCAAGGTCGACACATTTTCCTCGATATTCATGGAGTTCGCATCGATTGTTTCTATTTGACTGTCATGACGTTTCTGGAATGGGCACAAAAGCAAACATCTGTGTCTTTATTCACAATGGTCATAATACCCAATAAGCATGGGCAAGATAAAATTCAAAGTGACAAGTGACTGCACGTTTGTGTGTTTGTGTATTTTTTGTTTGGGGATGTTGGTGAACTTTCCGGAAACCCAGAGACCATCTTCCTTATTCCTGACTTGGACATCCTGTCTCGTCTCCTGAAGATTGCGTAGTCAATGAGATATAAGTGCTTGGATTGTGGGTGCAACCAATATGTCTTGTTGCGGTCTGACAGGCAGGGAACAGTGTTTTAAAGAGGTCGTGTTCCGTAGGAGTCGAAGTTGGTTATTGTTGCATTGCCAAAGCCATTTTTATCAATGACACCTGTCCATGTCCGGTGATACGTGCCAATTCTTGTCACCAGGATGATGAGTTTTCTGCCTGTTTGTACTTCTGCAAGAAGAGACACAAAATATTTATATAAATTGTCATTCACCTCATCTGGTTTGGTCACGATGGGGGCATGAGAACTAATGATAGTTGTATGTCTTTTTCACACAGTCGAAAGTCTAATTTTGCATTAGTGTATGATACTATTATAATAATTATTCATGCACTTTGGGACATTTTGAGCTTAAGAAGAACTGCACCATACTTCTTTACGTTGTCTTGCTCAGCTAAGCAGGTTTCAGTCATTGCAGCTATAGGAATATTGATGACCAGTGCTCGAACAATTAGATTTATTATTTTCTTCTCTCAGCTCTAGTTGCTGATGTACTATCCAATAGTGTGCTGACTTTTCAGGTACCGACTGTGAGTTGCGTCATCTTTGTCTTCATATTTGATTTTCGACCGCTAAGTTGGGATCCTCGTTAGACATGGTATGCTAACTACGGTCAAGGCGATACAAGTAATGTTTAGGTCAAGTTTTAAAGGTCTCTTCCTCATGCTACAGAGATGAACATTATAATGTTAGAAAGGGCCACGCAGATGACTGCCGTATTCCATTGATGCTTCGATTCAGTAAAAGCGACCTGTGTCGTCTGCATGCAGGTATGCAGCTACAGCTGCCGGTATATGTACACCTGCTGCTTTGCCACTCATCTATTGTCATAGAACATGAATATATCGGGGGGGGGAAGGAGGAATAATAACATGACTTGCGCATGGGTTGGATTTATGCAAATTAAGGCTGAGCAGAGTGGCCCCCCCCCATTCTTTTGTCCAGGCCTGTCTGAATTCAGTGGGCCAAAATATCAAAACTTTTGGGGAAAATTCCAGATGTAATCAATCGCCATCAGTTCCTTCTGCATATGAACTGATGCCCTGCGCTGTACACATTGCTTTTGCCATCTTCCTTCACAACCGGGACAAGAGCACATCTGTCCGGTTGCCTGATCCACCAGATGAGATTTTAAAGAGGGTGCCGGGTGTAGCTGTCCACTCTGGTTCAACAGTCACATATAGGACCGTATATTATTACTTACAGTAGCAGTAGCAACCTGACCTGACCTTTTTAATGTCGATGCAATAAAATACGGGAACTACATATTTGTTTGAACCCGTATCACGTGACTTGTCCAAGGAAACAGTAACAAAAGGAAACAAACTAAAAAAAACAAAATTAAAACTAAAAACCAAATACGCACCTTCCAAAAAAGCACAACAAACAAACAAAAGCAAACAATCAAGAACAGCAAGGGAAGCTTGTTCTGAGTAAGCTCTTGGACAGACCGCAGTTATTGCATTAGTTGGTTTATACAGTAGAGACTAAAGTGAGCGACACAAATACTCGATAAAGCAAGACATTGTTACCATACACTCATATTTATTATTAGACTGGCTCCTCATGACATCAATATATTGATTTGACTTTGTGGAGTTTAACGCAATTGTTCCGTAAATTACAAGCTATATATTTCCAGCATATTATAATAATGGAAAACTCAGGAAGAACTAGTGGCCCACGGGAATGTACCGTACGAAAGGCTATATTGATAGGAAATAATGTTAACAATGTTTTCATATTTTTTAATATGAATAAATATAAAACGATACAAACATGATGAAATTTTCCCGTAATGACAACTATCCCCTCCTTAGACCATTGAACTGTATTTACAAGCAGTGTTACAACAGCATACTGACGGGTTACTGAATTAATTGGAACTATTTCATTGAACGAACCATGATTTCAAATGAGAACGGAGATTGGAAACTGATAAACGGAAGTTTAAATGTTAGGATTGAAATATGAAAACTGGTTATGATTGAGAGGGAATTTAATTAAATTATTATCGAAATGTAAAGCCGTCTGCTAATATGGTTGGATACATTTCCATTGACTTAAACACGGTTTATTTGTCGAAGCTGTTGTGGTAATACATAGAATATAACAAGAATTATAGAGAACTGAGAAAGATCTTATTTTGTGTTCTCTACGTATTCCTAATCAAATTTAACCTGGCTGATGTGTGTAATGACGGCCTAACATTGCAAACATTGAAACATGTTATTGAGATTAGTAAGAAAAGCGTACATACATTATTGTGATAATGTCAAACAGTAATTTATTAGCTCTTTCTTACAAATAAAATTAACACAGTGAAGTGTAACGGGATAAAATAAAAAATCCAGCACTCACAATGGAAATGAGTAGGAAGATGACACGAAAATAGCATTACTACATAACCGTGATATTGTATATAAGTAGAAAAAAATAATAGTTACATGTACATTTAATTTCTATTGTAGAAAACTGAAAACTGTGCAAGCTGATTTTGAGAGAAATCGTTGTGCCGTCCTTCCTCTATTGCAACAAATTTAGCTGTACATCTGGGTCTAGTGTAGATTGGTAGGTACATAATGGGTGTATTAAACTGAACAGAAAAAGCATAGTTTGATAGCGTGTATTGGTGCAAAATTTTTAGAGATAATTTCACACAAACTTCTACCAGGTGCCCATTTCAATATTTTTTTTCTTCTCTTTTTGGAAAATACTTGTGTTGTTCTCACACTATCTGAAATGTTCCTTCAGTACTGAAGAACAATGTAAGCAGCGAAGGGACAAAAACATTTCAGAAACAAGGAATCGAACTAAAATAAATGTATGCTTTATATTTTATGCTTCTTCCAAAAGGAGATCTATTGAGAGGTTTCTTAATATTGAACATTATGCAAACACGGTGGTGATGTAACTTGTATATTATCTAAATGTCTTCTGACAGCGCCGAAATACTCACGAAAACTACCACTTATTTGCAAATATAACGTATGTACATTTTTTCTTCACTACTCAGAGTCGTGTGTGCATGCATGCACGTGCGTGAAATATTGATTTAAATACTATCCAGAAACAGCATCCATCTTGACATGATCAGTAAGCTTTCTTTTCAGTCTACAATATCACGCGAGTATTTCGGTACTTGATGACATTTAATACTTTAAAAAGGTCGTAATTATTTCAGGTTTTTATGTAAGAATAATAATCCTTCCTTTTCCTCCCCTTTCGTCTCAAAATACACAAATTGCAATATATTTATTAAACTACTCGCTGTAATAGACTGTCAATAGAGAGTAGGTCATAATTAACAACAGATTCAATTCGTGAAAACAACATTGAATAGGGCGCTACTTACTACGCGGGAGCAAGATTCGTGGGAAAGAAACTATGTCACATCATACCACTTTTACATGAGGTGAATTATAACTGTCATGACTGGATCAAGTGTAATTTTATTGTATATGTTGGTCAACACAGACTGAAGGATGGAATTATTTGTATGGAGATTTTGATGGGATTATGACTTTCCTGAAATGAAGAAGCCGCTTCCCCAAATGGTTTTTATTTTGGGTATTCTTGGATCGTTTGGTAAGTCAGCTATTAAATATAGTAAGAAACAAATACAATTCAGTCATCACTATCTATTTAAGTATAAGTGTTATGATTGTCAGTATATACAATGGGAAACACATTTATTTAATACCCTTACTTCAAAATTCTTTTGTATAGTGTAAGTGATTTCTCATGTTTCGGACTTAAGAAGAACTCTAGCCAACCAATTAGCACACTTGTTTTTATCCAAGAAGAAAACCGTCTAATTGACAGGAACTTTGTGATGTGGTCCCATACTATAATATTTCAAGGTCAAAACTATTTTGCTTCAATATTATGAAAAATACAACGTATTTTAATGAAACGTCATTAATATAAAAATGTAATTCTATCAACACAACTTACCTATATTGGGCATTAATCAAGATAGTCACATCATATACCACTATGGAAATGAGTCGTATACCTTATTTGTTCAAACATTGACAACGCTTGCTAAGTTAAGTCGCTTATGACAAACAATATTTCATCGATGCCCATGTTGTAAACGTTTCCTAGCTATAAAGGGTAAATACACGATTTTCGTATTCCTAGTTTTCTATACATAGATATTCATTGACAAGTTTCGCAGTGTCGACACATTGTAACAGCAAACAAATCCAAGATAAAGCACTTATATAGTACAATAAATCTGTTTAAAACTCGTCGTAAATTCTACCCATATACTAACTTGCCAAGAGAATTTAAATTCTACCCATATACTGAATTGCCAAGAGAATTTACATTCTATCCATATACTCATTTGCCATGAGAATTTAAATTCTACCCATACACTGAATTGCCAAGAGAATTTGAATTCAACCTATATTCTGAATTGCCAAGAGAATTTAAATTCTACCTATATTATCAATTGCCAAGAGAATTTAAATTCTACCCATATACTGAATTGCCAAGAGAATTTAAATTCTACCCATATACTCATTTGCCATGAGAATTTAAATTCTACCTATATTATCAATTGCCAAGAGAATTTAAATTCTACCCATATACTGAATTGCCAAGAGATATAAAATTCTACCCATATACTGAATTGCCATGAGAATTTAAATTCTACCCATATACTGAATTGCAAAGAGAATTTAAATTCTACCCATATACTGAATTGCCAAGAGAATTTAAATTTTACCATATACTCATTTGCCAGGAGAATTTAAATTCTACCCATATACTGAATTGCCAAGAGAATTTAAATTCTACCCATATACTGAATTGCCAAGAGATATAAAATTCTACCCATATACTGAATTGCCATGAGAATTTTAATTCTACCCATATACTGAATTGCCATGAGAATTTAAATTCTACCCATATACTGAATTGCCAAGAGAATTTAAATTCTACCCATATACTGAATTGCCAAGAGAATTTAAATTTACCATATACTCATTTGCCAGTAGAATTTAAATTCTACCCATATACTGAATTGCCATGAGAATTTAAATTCTACCCATATACTGAATTGCCAAGAGAATTTAAATTCTACCCATATACTGAATTGCCAAGAAATTTAAATTCTACCCATATACTGAATTGCCAAGAGAATTTAAATTCCGCCCATATACTGAATTGCCAAGAGAATTTAAATTCTACCCATATACTGAATTGCCAAGAGAATTTAAATTCTACCCATATACTCATTTGTCACGAGAATCAATTGTTCATTTGAAATACTTATCAGCGAGTGTTTAAACAAATGCTAGGTACAGGAATGTATATATAAAATTAATTGAAAGCAGGAGTAAACCCGACGTTGATAATTTGTATTTACTTTTACTGATTTTTTTTGATTATGATAATTTCCTTTTTATATTTAAGTAGCTCATTATTCTGCCCATTCCGCACACGAGGCTACTTTTTAATTTAGTTATTGAATAGTCAAGTTTATTTTGTTGTTTTTTTTGTATAAATGCAAGTGGTTTTGCCTATTTTATGAAACTGACGCAATGAAGCCATGGGTTGAAATAAAATTCTCGACTCACGGGACAAATTTGGTATTTACACAGGAAAAGAACATTACATTTTATTAGATACCAAATTTGCTTTTGAATCAAAGATATTAAGACTTATCACTCTTCAGAACACCATTCCCACCACTTTTCGTTATTTCATCTCAATATCGATCGTATCAATTCGCTGATAATAAACAATATCAAGTCCAGTTGAACAATGTGGCACAAAAAATTATTTAATTTTTTCAAACGGCTTTTAAAGGTTCTAAATTTTGTAAAGAAGAGAACGGATGCGGGTCAATTATTTCTGTAAAAAAAATGTCTATACTGAAAGGTAATGAAGTTTACATTCGTTGCTCAAGCTCATAAAATGCTGGTTTTTCTCACGGCAAAGTATAACTTACGTAAAAACACACAATCAAGTGTCGCATGTCGTTATGGGAAAATATAATGATATCCTTTTCACATGTGAAATGTTTGGAATAAATAATATGAAGAATAGTTCACTGATAGTTTCCTGCATTTCACTGTGTGTACATACATGCATGCATACATACATACATACATACATACATACATACATACATACATACATACATACATACATACATACATACATACATACATACATACATACATACATACATACATACATACATACATACATACATACATACATACATACATACATACATACATGATCCTACATATAACTTTCTATTTTAAGCAGAGGGCAACAGATGTGAAATATATGTAACTATCACTTGCTTTTTAAGATGAAGGCTGGATGAACAAACATGTATACAAATGTAGACAAATGTGGTTACACTATGTTGTGAGATGAGGTAAGATATAACACTTTATGGACAAGCAACTACTACAGCTATCGTAATGCATATAGACTATTGCCTGTCCATAAAGTGTGTTATATCCTCTATGTTTGTACGTGTACCTGCATGTCACTCTGGCATCATCTCAACATACAAAGCAAGCGAGAGGGCTGGTAGATATTCTAATATATACTCCCAATTGATCTCCTAAGAAAACCCAGTTGAGACCATGTCAAGCGTCGAAAATTGTTATTAAAATATTTCATGAATATTTAATTATTTTGAATATTAATACAGCAAGAAGAGGTATTAAACTTCAGTACTTCATCTAGTTTAACCACTTTTCGATACAGCAACAAAAACAAATTGCGTCCGAGTCTTTCCTAAGTTCAAATTGATATTCAGACAACCCCCAATGTATTTGAAAAACAACAATTATTGGCGCTTGGATCAGACTTTCATAAATTTGGCTGTTTCAATACTCTCGGTAAAATGTATTTATTTCCAACAATTCGTCTGCCCTTTCATTGTCTCACCAATATATAGTCAAGAAAGTTGTACGTTTTCAAGCCAGATGGTATATTACCGTGATTGATATGATGTATCCTTAGTTGGAGGAGGGGGGGCCTTAGTCTGATTGCAAATAAGTTTCATTATGTTTGACGTCTGTTTCTCTCTGAGCATTCAAGCTTTACCCAGTTATCCTTGTTTTCCATTGATATCATTTTGACGCTACTATAGTCCATGTAAAACACAAAAATGACATACTACCAAGACCTTTTACGATAGTCAATCCATTAGCTTCTGCGTTACTTTATGTATTGTATTGTGCTTAATATATTGATGCAGAATTTAGTCTTCTACTTCTTTTGTCAAAATGTGTTGACATAATTTTTAATCGATAGAAACGTTCATTAAATGCGATTTACTCAATGTAGATTGCCATCACGCCCAGTAAAAAGTTATTTCGTAAGGTATATCTTAAGGTCATAAGTTTGGACAAAACTCAAAATATAATAACATATTTTTTTAAATCAAACCTTATTCATGGACGCAAGGCGATACTGCTTTCTTATCAACAACCATAATAGAAAATCAATTGGTCCTGACGCACCTCGGAAAAAAAGGAGGAAAAGAAAGGTCAGACATGAGTATATTATCATGCAAATAGATAACTTTAGACTTGCCTAAATCACACTTTATTATCTGATCTTCAATGTCTTAGATTTCTTAATCTTGTCTGTAAAATGGTAATCATGTATGTAAAATGGTAATCATGAATGTAAAATGGTAATCATGAATGTAAAATGGTAATCATTTCTGTAAAATATTAATTATGCCTGTAAAATGGTAATCATGTCTGTAAAATGGTAATCATGAATATAAAATGGTAATCATGTCTTTAAAGTGGTGATCATGTTTGTAAAATGGCAATTATGAATGTAAAATGGTAATCATGTCTGTAAAATGGTAATCATGTCTGTAAAATGGTAATCATGAATGTAAAATGGTGATCATGTCTGTAAAATGGTAATCATGAATGCAAAATGGTAATCATGTCTGTAAAATGGTAATCATGTCTGTAAAATGGTAATCATATCTGTAAAATGGTAATCATGAATGTAAAATGGTGATTTTGTCTGTAAAATGGTAATCATGTCTGTAAAATGGTAATCATGAATGTAAAATGGTAATCATGTCTGTAGAATGGTGATCATGTCTGTAAAACGGTAATCATGTCTGTAAAATGGCATCATGTCTGTAAAATGGCATTCATGTCTGTAAAATGGTATTAAGAAGAGCAAGAAGAGGGCCATCCAGATTTTTAATTCAACTTTGGAGTCAGTTTTTGCCTCGCAGCAACAATGCAATCGAGCGTTGGCACAATGCATTCAACAATGTTGTCGGTTTCGCGCATCCGACCTCGACCAAACTTGCATGGAAACTACAACAGGAACAACATAACACTTAACTTCTTCATCGTCAATTGGAACTGGGAACAACGGCTGGGAAGAAAACGAAAACATACATCCGCGTCAACGAGGCGTTGCACACTATGGTGACCGACTACAACAACCGAGATCCAATTAAACATTAATGTTGTTTGACTTCACTATTTCATAATTAGGATAGATATAATTATTATAATAAAGTTAGACTAAATTGGAATAAATATATTAGTGAATTATTTTGTTATTACTTATTTCATTTTATTTTTACCGCCAATTTTGGTACCACTGACATTTTGTCCGCATGACATGTTGTCCTTGCATAATGTCCACTGACATTATGTCCCCATGACATTTTGTCTGTGCATTTTTGTCCGTGCTATTTTGTCCCAGGACATTTTGTCCTTGCACCCCTTTCTAGTCAGTCTCTAATCATACAAATCATCGGAAAAAAACTCCCCAATTTTTCTCCATCGAGAGAGAGAGAGAGAGAGAGAGAGAGAGAGAGAGAGAGAGAGAGAGAGAGAGAGAGAGAGAGAGAGAGAGAGAGAGAGAGAGAGAGAGAGAGAGAGAGAGAGAGAGAGAGAATTTTCCAAAGAAATATTTTTGACAAATGCGCATGGATATTTAACGTAATTTGTGAATATTAACACTTATATAAGAATAATAAAGATTTGAACTTCTTTTTGTCAAGGGATTAATCCAAATACAGTTGATATAATTACACATGATTTGATATATTGTTCCAGAAAAACTGCACATTACCAGACGTAGAGAACTGGGTAACTAAACGCATCAAGGTGTCAAGAAATTAATACCCTTGATACTCGTGATGCGTGAAGTTCAAATCGTGGGAAAGAAAGTTTGAGAGAATAATTTAAAATGTATGCCAAATGCAGTCAAATTTCATTACTAAGAAATGATTGTTATGTTGATTTTTAAATGAGAAGCGTGCATGATAATGAGTGTTAGTAGCTTACAGACAGCTGAGTGGACCATGACAAACTTTCTCGATGACTTTTACGGGACGTCTGTATTCACATTTAGCTGCATTCTTTGGTGTTTTTCAATACCTGTAAGGAAGTTGAACTTCAGCTAGAGTAAAATGATTCTAAAGGAAAAGTACAGTCAAATGAACAGACACATTTACCGTCTGACATGTAGGATTTTATATGGATTTCAAGGTATATGAGACATGTATTGCATAATAAGTTGAAGTATTGGAATTTCATGAACATTATACTTTATTATCTTTGCAGAATCAATACATATTATCATCTATTTTTGTAACAAAACTTTTCTTATTGATTGTTGGATAGAGAACCCACAACTAGTGATTTGATTGTGATATTCCATGTTTCAAACCGGGGTGGGGTGTTCAGTGGTTGGAGGATGTGATAAAAAGTCGGAGATTAATTGTACTCATGCTACAAGAAACACAACATTCGACTTTAATATTTTTTTTTTAACAAGGGTTGATTCCCCTCAAACACTTTAATAAGCCTTTCGAGTAAAATGTCGTGTGCTTTACCGTCGTGTTTTCCTTTTCAAAGCACTTCTGCTAGAATTTGTCATACGATAACTGTGTCTTTAAGATTCAGAAATCCACATGTTTTCATATACAATCTATTACATTTACCGATTGTACTAAAAAAAACCATTGTTTTAATCATGTGATAAATACAATATATAAGAATATTTATTTCCTGTTTAAACTCTATACTTTTATAGACAAAACTCACATATACGATATAAACTATTCGATTCATTTCATAACAGCATACGAAACGGAGCACCAATGTTAAGGTATATTATTATTATTATTATTATTATTATTATTATTATTATTATTATTATTATTATTATTATTATTATTATTATTATTATTATTATTAAATCTCAACACATCATTACTCTTGATTGAAGTAGATATTAATTACTCAAATATTAATTAAAAATAACCCGAGGAAAAGAAAGACAACAACAGCACAAAACAAAACAAAACAATTGTTAAAATGGAACTTATTTTGCCGCGATTTAGAGTCTTATTCATAGGTGTCGCTCGAACTAACCATTCTTTCTATTATTTTTTTTTAGAATTTCATTGCATGAGCGCGATAAATTACCAGAACTTTAGTGTCTGCAAGAAACCAAGTACTCAATCATGCAATACCAGTGAGAATTTCAAGTGTGCATCTGGCAAAATAAAAATTTCTGGTCTGTCGTATGGTGAGAATGCGGGCTGCATAAATAATGACAGTTGTAAACTGGAAAGATGCTGTGACAGAAATAACATGGTGTTTGTTCATAGTGTTGCAAAGGATATGCTGGTATACAAGAACTGTTCCTTCAAACAAGAATGCAACATCAATTTGGCAGACAAAACTTTGGCACAGTCTGGCTTTACAGGTTATATACGGAGCGACATCAATTATACATGTGTTCAAGGTAATTTCTTTTGTGCAATCTACGATTGACCCTGTATGGGTCTCTGCTACGTGGAGGTTGAAAACGTTGTGCGCGAATATATTAATAAAAAACTATATAATTGAACACCCTTCTTTCCATAGGTTTTGCATGTAGAGTGTATAGTTCCTGTTTATGAGTACATGTAGGCCTATATTCTGAATTCAAGTAGGAGATTTTACAAGGGCCACGATAGTGGATTTGAATATTACAGATTATATTATGAATAACATTGGTCAATTTTGCATAAACACGCTAATTGTAGCCGAATTTTCGACATTTTCAAGGAAGTTTCAAACATCCACATCCTTTGGAAACAAAGATTATTTTTTAATAATACATATATTCTTTTCCAAGTTAAAATCTATATCGTGATATTTTTTGGGAATTATGTTTACTTAAGAATCACATAAAGCCGTTACAAGCACTGTCATAATACATTTCTTTTAAAATCAGTCTTCGGTGTTTCCCACATATGTAAATATGTAAAAAAAAAGAATGAAGTAGGCAATCCGTCTGGATTTCATACTTCTTTTGTTTCTTTTGTTCAGATTCAAACATTGTAAAATTCTGTGACAACTGTGTTCAAACATCAGACCAATTAGAACTAATTTTTGATGGAAGCGAAAGTCAAATATTTAACAGGAGTCCTGGAAGATGTAAGTGCATTGTATCGACCAACGATCCAAATGGAACGTTCAGAGCCTTTATAACAGACATCAGAACAAGAAAACCCTCTTCTTCCTCCTCCGACTGCTCCTCTGTTGTACTAAACATGTTTGATTTACCGATTGGAGATTGTGAAAGCCAATCATTTCGATTAAGTGGTCAGTTTGTAATCGATCAACACTTTTCGAAAACAGTGAAAATAGATAAGCTGTTTTTGACTGGAGAAAACGACATCCCCAGTTTGGTATGGATCACAGTTATTGGTAAGGTGATATTACTAATACAACCACTACTACTACTACTATTACTACTATTATTATTATTATTATTATTATTATTATTATTATTATTATTATTATTATTATTATTATTATTATTATTATTATTATTATTATTATTATTATCAAATCCAATAGGGAGGACGAACAACTACTGCCACATTTAGATCAAGAATTTTACCTAGCATCGTTCAAGACGATGCCATATGACATAATTATAGTTTATGTGTTTCCTTGCTAGTGAGTAGATACTTCGGAATCAAGACGATGCCATATGACATAATTATAGTTTATGTGTTTCCTTGCTAGTGAGTAGATACTTCGGAATCAAGACGATGCCATATGACATAATTATAGTTTATGTGTTTCCTTGCTAGTGAGTAGATACTTCGGAATCAAGACGATGCCATATGACATAATTATAGTTTATGTGTTTCCTTGCTAGTGAGTAGATACTTCGGAATCAAGACGATGCCATATGACATAATTATAGTTTATGTGTTTCCTTGCTAGTGAGTAGATACTTCGGAACCATGACTATGCCATATGACATAATTATAGTTTATGTGTTTCCTTAGTGAGTAGATACTTCGGAATCAAGACGATGCCGTATGACATAATTATAGTTTATGTGTTTCCTTGCTAGTGATTAAATACTTCGGAATCAAGACGATGCCATATGACATAATTATAGTTTATGTGTTTCCTTGCTAGTGATTAAATACTTCGGAATCAAGACGATGCCATATGACATAATTAAAGTTTATGTGTTTCCTTGCCAGTGAGTAGATACTTTGGAATCAAGACGATGCCATATGACATAATTATAGTTTATGTGTTTCCTTGCTAGTGAGTAGATACTTCGGAATCAAGACGATGCCATATGACATAATTATAGTTTATGTGTTTCCTTGCTAGTGAGTAGATACTTCTGAACGTTTTCCTTGATTTTCCATGTGACTCTATACGGAAGTTAGTCATCTTCGAGTTGTTTGATTTTCACAACCATGTATGAAGCGTTTCGGAATAAATAAATTAAAATTAAACAAGCTCAGACAAAAGTCGAAAATATATAACGCAAACACATACTCGTTCAAGGTTTCTTCAGCATTGATAAAATTATAACCTCCCTGTATCTGCGACAGGGGGCTAATTTACTATTCTACATATAATGCATACAAGTGTGCATAGCCTGCAAAGCAGGGACTACCTATGTAAAGATCATACTAATTTCAGTCAAAATCGTATATGATGATAGACTGTTTTTCATGTAGATTTGACAAGAACGATTAATACACATATATCCATAGCCTTCAGTTATTTTTAAGATGACTTACTGTAATAGGTTGTTGGCATTCATAATTGCATTCTCTTATGCGCGATACACCTAATAGATTTGCTGCTAGGGCTGGTTAATATTGCGCATTTTATGTTTGACTTGACAAATGTAGCCGTTGCTGCAATTAATCCTTATCGCTCCAAACTCCATGAATTTGAGCAATATATATATATATATATATATATATATATACGTACGTGACCCCAATCTATTCATGCTGTTGTTGCTTTTATTATTATTATTATTATTATTATTATTATTATTATTATTATTATTATTATTATTATTATTATTATTATTATTATTATTACTACTACTATTATTATTATTATTATTATTATTATTATTATTATTATTATTATTATTATTCCTACATTCATCCGTTAGTTCATAGAAAATAAACATCTCATTTGGTGAACCAACTATTTATACTTTTGCATTACATCATATTGTCCCTGGGTCTACGTGTGTACAGTATCAGAATCTCATATAAAGCTACACACAATCTTTTTAACTATTGCTACATCGCAATGTTATGTAATAATTATTAGAAATTTATGGCTTCTCAATAAAGTAACAATTGTGTTTGTATGTGCTAACTCCTTTGGTTTTCTCTCCATCCAGCGATGAATTCGAGTTTTGTAACAGTTAATTGTTCCGCCATCGAGACTGAGCCTTACTACTCATCTTTCGCAACAGAGAAATCATCAAAGCCAACCGAAATACAAACCTTACAGACAATAATAACCACACACGATGGGCAAACTACAATACTTATGAAGCCGACGATCATCCAAGAATGGGAAACAAGTACAGATGAAGGTCCTAAGGCTTCGAACATGTCTCGAGACGCTGGTAGGATATGATTAATAAATGCTCAGGGAATTTATTCCAATTGCCATTATCTCTATGTTTAGCCCAAGCAGCTCGAAAGCCTTACTCAAGGACTAAAATAAATGTCCTAAATAACATTTGTATGTTTCAAGTACTCTGTACATTTTAAACTAAACAAACATTTTGTGACGTACAATAATTCGAGAAAAAAAGAAATTTCAGCTATTATCCAACTTCTGAAATCTGGCTAAAAAATTGGCATATCTCCAGTAAAGGCAGCATATAGACGTACACGCGTATATCTTGAAAAATGTTGCACTTAGTGTATGATTGCTGCGGAAATATATGCTAACAACGCGCCACACAGGCATCTCTCTCTCTCTCTCTCTCTCTCTCTCTCTCTCTCTCTCTCTCTCTCTCTCTCTCTCTCTATATATATATATATATATATATATATATATATATATATATATATATATATATAAAATTTATACTGTGTGACTGACTTTTGTCATGATCTTAGTTGAGGGTTGTTAATAGAGGTAATGAATTTTGTCATGACTTTAAGTAGTAAACATGGTGAATTCAAGAGTTAGTGGCACTATCCTCAGAAATTTGGGTTTTTCAAAGCAACCTATGATCAGAGAGAAATTATTTATTTAAATTATTCATTGCAAGTACTAACTATTCATTGACCTTCGGACTACAATATTAATTTGGGATTATAGAGAATTTATTCAAAGACATTCTGGATTATATCACGTGTGTTACATCAGGGCATTCAGTCTATTTAGGACATTTAGATTTATTTGGGATTAATTTACGATACTGCAGCTATCGAATTTTCATTTTGTATTTAAGGAAACAAATTGTTGATGAACTTCACTTTAATTGCTGGTTTCATTTTTTGCTATATATCTAACGGTCGATTTCTAGGACCAGTTATACAAGTTCCATTAACTTCACGTTTGGTCAAATCTTGGAGTGGTAGTGTATACAAATATAAATCCAATTTGGGAATGACGCTCTCTTTACTCGATGATGATCTGACGACCTTATTGGTAGTTTTTCGGTCACAAAGTTAGGTTTCTCGGAGACCCGTCCAGGATGCTTTATTAAACATTTTTGAAAACAAATAGAGTAAGATTGTTTCAAAAGTATTTACTATTATAAATGAAATACTATTAATTTATTGTCATACTTTTCACTATTGTATCTATAATTTTGCTTAAAATTAGTTTTAGTCTTGCATTTACAGCCATCGAGATGTTCATTCACAGTTTTTAGACTGCTTTAACAGTATATTTAGACAGTTGCGTTGTTACAAGGTTTATATATGACTAAAAGTCGTCTAAATAATCTATACAATGTTCATTAATGTTTTCTTAATTGCTTTAGAAACTAAATTCGAGATAACGTGTCTGTTTTCCTATACTTAACTTTAGCACAATGCCACTTATATAAAACGTATCTGACGAACATTCTTCAAAATATCCCATATAGCAAATCTGAGTATTGTTACATTTTTTTCCATTCAAGTCCGTTTCAAGAATGTAGTTCATAACTGAGATGTTGAAATGATTGGTATTTGCCCGTTTTATCCCCTAATGACATTTACCGTATTTGCAGGTTTAGCACATTTACCTCTTATGATTTCTTATGAAACGGAAATGCTTTATTTAAAACCATTTTGTCCATTAACTGAATTATCAAGAATTATGTTGCCAGAAAAATAGAAATTTAATAACTAAACGAATGTGTTTTCTTAGGAAGTCTATATAGCATGTGCTACTTCTATTATGCAACCTCAGAAATGATTCACCGTAAGAAAAGAAAAGCATATGTTCCTAATGCATCATTTTCATTACTTGTTTACACGAAATAATGCTGAGAGAAATATCATATACATTTAAGTCATGTTCCATTCCAATAGCTGCCTAATATTGCTTTCTATTCCTATACTGTCTAACATTACTTCCATTTCAATAGCTGCCTCATGTTACTTTCCATTCCAATAGTTGTCTATTGTTACTGTCCTTTCATAAAGCTGTCTAATTTTACTTTTCACTTCAATATTTGACTAATATTACTTTCCATTCTTAGCCTGTATACGCTTTCCATTTCTATAGCTGTCTAATATTACTTTCAATTCTTAAAGCTGTACAATGCTGTTTTCCGTTGGTATAGCTGTGGAATGTTACTTTCCATTCATATAGCTGTCTAACATTACGTTTCATTTCTAGGCTGTCTACTATTCATTGCATTCATATTACTTTTCATTTATGTAGCTGTCTAATGTTACTTTCCATTCCTTTAGGCGTCTAATGCTACTTAACATTTTCTAATGCTGTCTAATATTACTTCCCATTCCTAGGCTGTCAAATATTCTTTCATTCATACGGCTGTCTATTATTATTATTATTATTATTATTATTATTATTATTATTATTATTATTATTATTATTATTATTATTATTATTATTATTATTATTATTATTATTATTATTATTATTATTATTATTATTATTATTATTATTATTATTATTATTATTATTATTATTATTATTATTATTATTATTATTATTATACAGCTGTCATACAGCTGTCTATTATTCTTTCTATTTCTATAGCTGTTTAATATTACTTTCCATTCTTATAGCTGTCTAATGTTACCGTCCTTTTATATAGCCATCTAATATTGTTTTCCATCCCTATATCTGTCTTATGTTGCGTTCCATTCCTACAGCTCTCTAATGTTACTTTCTATTCCTATGGTTATCTAATGTTACTTTCCATTCCTATAGTTGTCTAATGCTACTTTAATTTCATAGAACAGTCTAATATTACTTTCCATTCCTATACCTCTCTAATACTGTGTTCGATTCCTATAGCTGTCTAATGTTACTTTCCATTTCTAGGCTGTCTAATATTCTTTCCATTCCCATATCTATTTAATGCTACTTTGCATTCATTTAGCAGTATATTGTTACTTTCCATTCCTTTGGCTGACTAATGCTATTTTCCATTCCTATATCTGTCTAATATTGCTTTCCGTTCCTATAGATGTCTAATGTTACCTTCATTTCTTATAACTATCTAAAGCTACTTTACTTTCATATAGCTGTCTAAAATTACTTTGCATTCATATAGCTATCTAACGTTACCTTCTTTTTTTTTATAGCAATCTAATGTGACTTTCCTTTCATATAGCTAATGTTACTTTATATTCGTAGAGCTGTGTAATGTTTTATTCCTTTCCTATAGCTGTCTAATGTTATTATAATTCATATAAATGTTTACTATTACTTTCCATTCCTAGCTGTCTAAATTGCTTTCCATTCCTAGAGCTGTTTAATGTTACTTTCCATTTCTATGGCTATATATTGTTTCTTTCCATTCCTAAAGTTATCTAATGCTACTTTCCGTTCCTATAGCTGTCCAATATTACTTTCCATTTCTATAGATGTCTAAAATGTTACCTTCTTTTTTATAGCCATCCAATGATTCTTTCCTATATTACTTTTCATTCCTATGGCTGTCTAATATTCTCTCCATTCCTAGAGCTGTCTCTAATATTACTTTCTATTCATAGAGCTGTCTAATATTATTTTCCATTCCTATTGTTGTCTAATGTAACGTTCCATTTATATATATATATATATATATATATATATATATATATATATATATATATATATATATATATATATATATATATATATATATATATGTAATGTTACTTTCCATTCATATAGCTGTCTAATATTACTTTCTATTGCTATATATGTCTAATGTGTTGTCTTCCTGTCCAATAGCTGTCTAATGTTACGTTTTATTCCTATAGATATCTAATGTTACTTTCCATTGCTAGGCTTTGTATTAAAATAAATGTCTAATGTTTCCCTCTTGTCCAATAGCTTTTTAATGTTACTTTCCATTAATTTAGCTGTCGATAGTTACCATTCATATAGCTGTCTAATATTACTTTCCATTCCTAAAGATGTCTGATGTTTCCTTCATTTTATAATTTTATATAGCTATCAGATGATAGTTTCCTTTCCTATAGCTATCTGATGTTACTTTCCATTCATATAGCTCCCATTAGTTAGAATGGCTGCTAAATATTACTTTCCCTTCATAGAGTTGTCTAATATTACTTTCCCTTCATATAGTTGTCTAATATTACTTTCCCTTCATAGAGTTGTCTAATATTACTTTCCCTTCATAGAGTTGTCTAATATTACTTTCCCTTCATAGAGTTGTCTAATATTACTTTCCCTTCATAGAGTTGTCTAATATTACTTTCCCTTCATAGAGTTGTCTAATATTACTTTCCCTTCATAGAGTTGTCTAATATTACTTTCCCTTCATAGAGTTGTCTAATATTACTTTCCCTTCATAGAGTTGTCTAATATTACTTTCCCTTCATATAGCTGTTTAATATTATTTTCCTTCCATTAAGTGTCTAATATTTCTTTTCATTCCAATAGCGTTCTAATACTTTTTCAGGGAATGACAACAACACCATTTCAATGCTTTTGCACGTTGTGCTGCCAATAGCAGGTGGATTAATTCTAATAGTGTTAGTATCAGTTACTATTCTATGCACACGGTAAGTTTCAAAGCTTCCTATTACTCAACTCTATTTCTCTGTCAAACACATCTGTGTTTACATCAATATCTATCTGCCCGTTTGACTGTAAGTATGCATGTTTATTGGGGAGTTAAATGGTAGGTATATCTAGTGCATTCGATTAGAATTAAATATTCTCAGTACTCTCTCAATACCCCCCCCAATCAAACAATACATCTCTCTATCTCTACTACTACTACTACTACTACTACTACTACTACTACTACTACTACTACTACTACTACTACCATCATGGAAGAGTCTCATACTACTGGCTCTGTGCCATAGGTTTGATTTGTTGTCATAATACTTTGCAAGTCTATCTATATTCGATGCATTTCTTAATGATGTTGAAGGGGGAACATTCTTGAGAATTTGGGCATATCACATTTTTATTTGTCACAGTATTTATTGTTTTAATGTTTATTTTGTTAAAGATACGAATCCTATATGTGTTGATGTATTCAGAATATTTGTAATATAAGCTTGTATCTACGAATCAAGAAATTTCAAGCCAAACTAAGAAGGCATACTGCTCTTGTTTATGTTATGCAATGAAATATAAATGAATAATATATTCGGATTACACACTTCAAATTAAACAAAACATGTTTAACAATATTTGAAAATTAAACTGCTCTTTAATTAACTTCCAGAAGGTGCAGAAATGAGAAACACATGTTAAGAACAAAAGTTTCTGGATCGAATAGTTTGGGGAACAGCGATCCTCCTTTTGAGGCTCATAGTTTGGGGAACAGCAATCATCCTTTTGAGGTTGATAATGCAGACGGTGTACATAACTATGAAGAAATGAGAGAACCTCAAAACAGCAAATTAAATCTTTTTCCTGATATAGATACGCCCAAAGCAATGGTGCAAGGATATGACTATATCACATTCGAGAAAATTCCACCCAAAAGAGTCCCTAACTATGACCTGATGATGGAAAATGTTGACATGCCACTTTCTGATTCCACCTATTCACATGTACCTTCTGAAACATTTTCATTAAAATGTTTCAAACCAGCAGAATATTCACATATTAATTTTGATAAAACTGATACAGGTGAAAAACTGAGTGTATGCGTGGATAGGAATGGACAATCCACAACATTTGACTGTTATTCGCACATTGAATTCGAATCAAAGCCATCTGTATCCATTATAAATCCTATTGGAAAGTCGGAGCAAACCATCAGTGATAATAATTCACATACAACTCTCCGGTCTGATAATGATGACCACCACAGTAGCTCTCGTCCTGAAGGAACCGTTGTAGATGGAGATTCTTATTTTCATCTTGCCTTTAATGCAAAACAAAGCAGAGACGATAACGACTTGGACATGACAATTCGTTTTGGGAACATACAAAATTACAACTACGCAAAAGTAAACCGAGAACACAAAAAGCAAAAACCGAGGGATAAAATGGAAATCATGCAGATCGGCGAAGTTGGCGGTTTGGACAGAACAGATGAAATGGAGAAGGGCAGTGAAAATGATGACAATTCTAAAGTAAATCTGTAACATAACAAGCGAAAACCGAGTGATGACATGGAAGTCATTCAGATCAGCGAAGTTTAACGGTTTCAGCAGAACAGATGGAATAGAGAAAGCCTGTGATTATAACTATGCAAACGCCGATCTAGATCAACAAAAACAAGCGAAATTTGAGAGATAGCATTGAGTTCGTCAATGTAAAACAAGGCAGAGGAGTTGGCCTGGAATTAAAACAAGTAGTTGAGGAGTGAAAATGAGAAATAATTTTCATATATTCATATATTTAATATACAAACTATTGTGCATGAACATCAAAGTTGGTATATCAGTTTGGACAAAAAGAAAATATGCGAAGACGATTGGTTTTATTAAAACAACTTTGACGATGAACTTTATCAACAGTACTCGTCTATGACATAAGGACCAGATTATTTTCTTTTCTACCTTCATATTTTCTAGCGATCCAATTATCTCATTTTAATATCATCATTACACTATTTATTTATGAAATTAATTTTAAACATATGCCAGCCTATTTAACATATTGTGTACAAAAGGTATTCTTTGTATGGAGAACGCAATAATAAATTGGTTATACATCTTAGCTGGTAATAAAATCATGTTCACAGGAACATAATGTATACGTTTCTGCAGTAACATCGATAATACTAAGTGTGCCATTGCATACAAATTTTCATGACATCTCACCTTCGGTTAGTTGAGTATAAGATGAAACGTTAAAATTAGTATCTGCTAGATGTACTTCTTACTTGTATTATATTGTTTTACATGTTTCACATAGAAGGTCGATGACATAATTATCTCGAATAAGTACGTTATACTGCTAGTATATCTCGGTTGTTTACGTAGATATTTCCTTTTCATTTTAAGCATAGTCATATACATGTATGTGTACATTATACATAAAAGCAAATATTCATCTACCAATCCAACCATATATATATATATATATATATATATATATATATATATATATATATATTTATATATATATATATATATTTGCTATAAAAATAATCAAAAATAAGCAGAATCACTATATGCGGTTACTATTATTTTAAGGACCCCTTCGTTGATTGTGGTTCTTTTGAGGGCTCATTTGCAATATAATGTCCTTTTTGTGACCATTATTTTCACGCCACAAAGTTTTCTTTTTGGCAATATTCTTTCTGAATGTGTCTTTATGGGGTATCCCTCAAATGAGGTAGAGAGTGCACACATGCTACTGATTATTTTAGGAAACTCCTTGCATAGACAAATCCCCCAGCAAATTACTAAACGAAACGAAACTTTAGAGATTCAGGGGACTGTCTAAGCATAGAGGTTTCATATGACCTCTCACCAAATTGAACCCCGGGGTAGGTGCAAAACGCACTCAACATTTTGTTCGACGTGATGACAGATAATATGAAACCTTGAAGCTGCTTCAGAGCCATCATCTTTGAAAATTTTTTGGTAATCCAGAACCATGCACACATATGCTAGTAATGGGAACCGAACCACAGACCTTCAGTAGGAGAACCCAACATTCCTGCACTGAGCTATGAAATCTGGTTACACGTATATATTTGAGAAATTACTAAATACTTACCAGTTACCTCATTTTGAATAGCATTTCATTTTTCTGATTTTGAAAAACATTATTTTAAACTGATTCGCGAAATCTAAAACATATTAACGTCTATTTGTACAGAAAAACGAAAGTTGCTGTGTATTTATGCAGGCAGACTAACAGTGGCTGTGTACATTATATGTAAGATTATGCAGTCTAAAAAATCAAAAGGTGGGTTTTTACCAAGCTACACTAATGTAAAGATTCAGTTCGGCTTTAGATTTTTTCATTGAAACAGACAGACAAATACTCCTACAAATTACATAACAAACAAAACAAACTCACTAATATAAGCCCAGAAATCACTTAATAGATTTTAAAGCAGCGCTTTATTGCAGACGGTCTGAAAATCAATATGGTCTTATGCAGTGCATTCGTACCAAACTATGTTCGACAATCCAGATACGATTTTTAAACAAGATGAAACGGTATTATCTCCCTTCTAAATAAAACTTATTTCTTCAGCGAATAATATATTTTCTATCATTAATTAAATAAATGAAATATGAGACAGAAAAAAAAATTAATTGTCTGTTTCCTTTAAACAGTTATATATATATATATATATATATATATATATATATATATATATATATATATATATATATATATATATATATATATATATATATATATATATATATATATATATATATATATATATATATATATATATATATATATATATACACACACACACACAAAGAATATCTTTCAGAAAATTATATAACAGCTCCAGGAAGATATAAACATGGAAATTTCATGTTCACAAGTATAAAAACGATGCAATTGAATCTATCATAAACCAAATAATTGAAATTGAGTAGATAAAATGTGCTTAAAGATAATTCTGTTTGAAAAAATCATATTTTTAAACCTCTGTGGAAAATTGCAAGTAAATTTTTAGGCTCGTACTGTATTACTTTTGTCGTTAGATCTGAAAAAGATAAAGAAAAAATAAATGATTGGCTGACTGATGTTATTATCACTATATAATCTCCATTTAATTAAACTGTTACTGCCACTCTTTCTAATAACTTTTTCAGTAACAAATACGTCTTGGTAATTTTTCTAAAGTTCATGTTCGTAAAAACTACCAGTTATAGGCTCACCCAATTAATCCGTCAGCTTGTATGTTGCACGTATTGTTGAAAGTACGTTCTCAGTAACAAACACTTGTTCGCTCCAGTTTGGAGTAAATTCTTTTTCAAATGCTTTTTGTTTTGGTCAGAAAATATCTAACTCAATCACCCACTTTAAATTTATGTCTGTGGTACATGTCTTCATTTGCTAATATATGATTTTCAGCTGCGTCATTTGGCGACATTTTATTGGTTCGATGTTACGTGTTTCCTCAACAATTTTTTCCAAATTGTCAATATATTTATTTGTAGTGTTAGCTGTCAAATACTTATGAATGTTTTCGTTTAGTGTACGATTAAATAGCTAGACGACAATATGTTTACCTTCATTTTCTGTAACATATTTTGATGTTATTTTGGAGCAAAACGGCTTCAATTTTGTAAAATATTTTTGCTCCGTGATCAATCAAGATTCTATTTGATTTTCTTTCTGCAGTTCGTATTTGTTTTACCGCATCAGTTATCGACATTCATGTTTTATCTGAAATTCGCACACTAAATCCTATTTGCTAAAAGATCTATGACTTTAAAATATATCTTTTATTATTGTTAAACTGAGCTAGATTTAACACATCAACTAAATTTATCGTCCAGATATCGACAACGGTATTTGCGACAACTTTTGCGTCGCGGAAACTTATTTAGGTTGGTGTAATTCAGCTGTAAGATCATCATAAGATTCATTTCCAAGTCCTAATTTAAATTTTACTCAAATAGGATCCTGCAACAACTTTCGGTCGACCCTTTCTCGAATTTCTTTCGGTTTCATATCCAGAAGTTCGTCCAGCATTATTACCTTATCGCTGTCTGAATTTGAGTTTTCTAAACGAACGTTATCGGGACGTTCTTTGTCACGATAACAATGTTGTGGAGCATAGCTATTGCATCAATTTGATTGTAAGGATCTTGTCCTGGTAATTGAGTATCGTTTTCATCTAGTTGTTATTTCTTACGAATTGTAAGGTTCAGTATATTTATGGCCTGGTAATGTCCAACCTCCTTTTGGTTTCGGCAATTTGCCAAATACTTTATGTATATCTATACCTATTTATATCATTTCTCTGTTGTTACATTGTTGACAATATGTCCCAATTTTAGTTTGTTCGAGATATAAATCTCTGTCAGAATCGTACTTGCATAACATTATTTATTTTCAAGTTTATAATAATATTTTTTTCAGTCGTCTACTAAAACAACTTTCACTCGTCTACTAAAGTAACGTCCCTGACAACGTCAGCAATCCAAAATCCGGATAATTTCTTTAAAAACATTCTTTTTTCTCCACAAATTGAGCAATACTTTTCAGCATCATCCGTTGTTCTTTGTTTTTGTTTTCTGTTATTTCATCGATATTTTCTGTTTTAGGTTTAGTTTTGAGGCAATATGTTGACATTGTTGCATTTGTAATTTAGATAAAATTAATTGCAATCTCATCGTTAGCGTGAGATAAATGCTTGTCAAACTGTAAAATAAATTCCAAAAAAATCTGGATTTTTATTCATCTGTCTGATAAACATCACTCAATAATATCCACAAGCTGAAGTTTCAAAAGGTTGAAGTTGATTGAACGAATAATTTATTACTTTCGTTAGGGTTCTACTGATATATTTTTTATTGCATCTCTCGGAGGAAGTCCAAATAAATCAAAATAGTTGTTGTTATAAACAGTTACCCAATGTGTACCAGATTCGTCGTCGAAATCTTGTATATTTATCACACAAGAACCTACATCTTTAGAATAAACTCAGTGGAAACGGTTTTAATTGTTTTAGCTTATCAAGTATATCAAAGTTACTTAAGGAGGCCGTGTGCCAGTTAATATTAGTCCTCGTCCTATTACCAGTAGATTTAGCAGTAGACTTCCTTCTATCACCTTCAGCAACAGTCATATAATACGCCTTTTTTGTTCTTCGACGTCGTAGCGTCTCTTGTTTTGTTGTCTTTCTTTTTGCTGTTTCTCGTTTAGGCATTGTATTATCAGTCCACATGACAATTTTGTTACCATGGTCATTCATACAAAACAATAAACTAAAAAAAAAAAATAAATGAAATTTTTCTTTATCATTGCCGGACACACTGTTTCTGACAATTCCACTGTCCTCAACTGCTTTTTTCGTTGCGCCTAATACTGCACCAGACGCTGCTGCTAGTCCTAATGTACCTAACACAGGCAAAGTTTTCATATCAACGTTCTGGTCATCACAGACAGTGCCAGACCAAAGAAGCCGTCAAATTTTGTCATCGCCTTTTTGTGTGGCACTTAAATTTAAAAGAAAACGGTTTATGCGATCGTATTAATTTACCTGTTTTTCGTTAACTTTAATTTTGTTAAAGTACCCAAAACACCTTCAGTGTCAGTGTTTACTTTTAATGATACCTGCCGTTGTTTAGAAACAGCAGGTGCTATTTTTATAACTTGGCCATCAGTCAAACGTATGTTTTGCAATATATTTCGTCATTATATATAGATTACAGATTACACTTGCACCGACATTTTACCTTCGATAAAATCGACTGTAACAGATTTATCGCTGATCACTAAAGCATATACATACATTTTCGCCTCTGGTACTGCGCCGAGCGTCCAATATAAATTAACGTTTCTTTCCTTTTGTTTACTAAAATCAAAATAAAATATCGGATAAAGTGTACAAAATTCATCTACCGATATCTGAGATCTATCTCCAGCATCTTGACATTTTTGCATTGCGTCAAGCAGGTGCACGTAAGTTCGAGTAATATTTTTATTAGCGTTATCTGCGAAATTACATTCTAAAGCTCGTTCTGGATATTGCTTTGAATTTATTCTAGCATATATTCGTCTGATATCAGCGTTATCAAATTTTGCATTATTTTGTTGTTGGTTAACAAAGTCGCGCTTATTGCTCAAATCAACAAATAATTGTCTCGGCAATCGTTCACTTGATGTTGTTGTGACTCGCCATGTGTAGCCAGTGGTATTTGGAACTGCTGTTTAATTGATATATTTTATGTTGCCAAAAATGAATCTTCTTTGCGCGGTTTTTAAGAACATCATCTAATTCGAGTGATTTTAAAACTGTCGGTGTTATTCAGTGTTATCCACAGCGCAAGTTTGCTTATGATAAACTGAAAATCATCTCTGCCAGCTCGAAATGGACAATCATTTTGTTGTGTTCGATCTAAAATAAGTGTATATTTAACTCCACCAAATATTTTATTATAATCGCGACAAAACCCAAATATTGTACTTAGTGGCAGAATCATTGTATTTTGACTGATTCTGTTGCAAGTTCCTTTCACTTGCAACTTCCCTTCAAATGTGAATCCACATTCGGTTTAAGATCCGGTTCAAATCTTACTACTGGGGTGCCCGCAGAATTATTATTATTATTATTATTATTATTATTATTATTATTATTATTATTATTATTATTATTATTATTATTATTATTATTATTATTATTATTATTATTATTTTTTTTTTTTTTTTGGGTGGGGTGGGGTGGGGAGGGGCAAATATGTATTGGGCCAGCTATTAAATTTTACGGATTTGGCTTTCACCTCCTGCCCATTGTCACTCTGTGTCCATGACTAGTATTACGATGACTGTTACTACTTCTGATATGGTTTTAGATTTCATCACATACAAATTATATTTATTGCTGATTGGGTTTTAGATTTCCTCACATACAAATTATATTTATTGCTGATAGGGTTTTAGATTTCATCACATACAAATTATATGTATTGCTGAGCTCCTTGACAAGATTTACTCTACAACAATGGCTTAGTCTGCTTAAATTTTACAATGCACACTATACTAACGTATTGACTTTCAACACACACGATTTGACTTTTATATACAACTATTTACATGAAAACTCAATGTGACCTCTAAATATAACTGAAAAATACACGATTTAACCTATATACATCAGTTTAGAACATATCTCTAAAGTTGTAAAGAGTACACATAATAATAAAAGGTAGCAACTTCACAAATACGTTTAAAGGGACAATCCCTACATCCGTATATGGGATGATATATATATATATATATATATATATATATATATATATATATATATATATATATATATATATATATATATATATATATATATATATATATATATATATAATAAAAAAGCGTCAAAACATAATTTGCTGGATTGAATTATGGCATTGGGATGAGCTTCGATAGCTTTTGCTCACCACCTACCAGTTTCATTTGGCCTTACATTCCTTTACTTATATTGCCAGTAAGATATACGCTGCCCTACACATACCCCTCACTTTTATACCTGTGCTCTTATTCTAAATCACATGGACTCTTTTATAGATAAATATGTTTGCATTTTATGAGTCTTCTGCTGATACACATTTCAACCGGTCCAAAGAAAAGTTCGCATTCTAACACCAATAATATATCTATTCATCGCCTTGTTGGGCACATGGGATAGAATCCGTAGGTAACTGAGTACAATATGTCTATCGCTTTGTTGACCTGAGGGGAGACGATACAGAGTATATTAGCTTCCTTGTTGGAAAATCATAAAAATTGTTTTGTTTAAGAGGATGTCAGTGAACATTAACATTGTATTAGGTACACAAAATACGTTTAGAGGGAAAAATCCCTACATCCTTATATGCTGTTTATAAGCTTCAACATCGTACCTAGTCCAATGATCTGCGGTAATGCAGAAATATATATGCTGTTGTAACGTTTCGGTTGTTTGTTATTTTACGGCATAGTAACACAAGCCGTTTGTTTGTTGTTATTAAAGGCTGAAGAAATCGGAGTAAAGTGTCCTTCCAAGGGCACACCAGTATAGTCGGCCCAAAGATGATAGCAGGTTTTTTCAAATAATGTTAATATGCACATATACTGATGTAATGTTTCAATATCGCAGCTAGTTCAATAGTCTCAGTAATAAAACACATTGTACTCATAATTAAATAATGCAAGCAGTTCCATATCTTTAAGTAAAACTAATGTGCGTTTATACTCTTGACATGAGTTGAAAAACCCGACTGGTTCCATATCTTTAAGTAAAACTAATGTGCGTTTAGACTCTTGACATGAGTTGAAAAACCCGACTGGTTCCATATCTTCAAGTAACACTAATATTCGCACATACTGTTGTGATGATTCAATACCGAATCTAGTTACACTTCTTTGAACAATGCTTTTGTTTACCACTGGGATTACACAAATATGAATTTACCCATGGCACTCGGCAATTTTAAACAATTTCAAGGCATATTTAAATGGAGTGTTTATGGGCTGTCATGGGATTACTATAAAAGGAAAAAAATAAACAGTTCATTTTCTGTATATAGGCAGACATTATTGAAGAAATAAAAGGAGGATTTGAATATATAATGCATAATATTCACGCCTCGATTGATTTTTTAAAAATAAGAAAATTAGTTCAATCTCGAAATCATGCGTTCTAAAATATATTTAATTGGCCCTGTAGTTCATGTTATTGTGCTTATATTTTCACAAAGGAAAAACATATAGAAACCGGGATTTTTCTGTCAGTTCTGTGGCAAAATATGGACTTTATTCTCGATCCAAATTGATGTTTATGTTTCCAATTTTCATCTTAAAATTACCAGTTCAGAATACAACAAATCCATTATTCCTGTGCTGGAAATATTCTCCATTCCGTCTGATTGCGTGCAATTTTCCCAATAACATAGGCCCCGGATATTTTATCTTAATTTTTCTGCATATATTGGAAACACTAGAAATAGGGCCTAAATTTCTTGCGGCAAAATAAAAAATAAGGAGCAGCAATGCGTCATATAATCGACACAGATAAAATTCAGAGCCATATCGTAGTGGATGGCAACAAATATAGCAAATGTGAGGGACAGTAATAATTTAAAGTCAGTAGAAAACGGTTGAATGTTAGCATATTTTTATAATTCGGACAATCCATTAGAAATCTGGAAATTTACATTGGTCTTGAATTTAAGCTTAAACGACCTTTACTTTCGACTGATTCCATATAATACTGTCACCCATGTATGCTAGTTTATATTCTAGGAAACGTTTTGATCCGGATGTTGAGGCAAAGATGCGACTAAAGATGCTAAAGCAAAACACTATGTTTGGACAAAATAATCATGTTTAATAATCAGAAGCTTCTCTAAATCAAGCCATGATTACAAACTGACACATTTTAAACACGAACGTATTTACAAGGTCGACAAAGTTGTGGAGTCGATCGCCAATGATCTAATGCACTGTCATTTGCCATTGATGCACACTGCGTTTCTGAGCTAAAGAAAATTGATAAACCACGATGTTCACAAAACCAGTTTTATATTTTGTTATTATTTCTAAACTACTCACGATAAAAAACATTAGGTATTTGAGCAGACAGAATTATGACCACTTTGTTTGCATCTTCTTCTTTCATCTCCGTCGCTGTGTCTGTCTTTTTTTGTCTCTCATTTTCATGGTAGTTGTTGAATCTCTTAGTTTAACTGTTTCGTCTAAAGCTTGATGATAAAACAGGTGAAAACCGTCTGTATGGTTGAAATGTTTCTGTTTCTGACAAATCGGTTCGATCCATCAGCAATCGTTATGGAATTATCTCGGTGAGATTTGGATTAGGAGGTAAATGAGTTATCTATCGTTCGTACAAACGATGGAGTTTCATAAAGGTACAAGGGTGTCCTTTTATATATTTCCTTACCATTTCTCCTAAAAGAGGTCAGCCAGTCGATTATAACAAAACAGCAGTGACTTTTATCAAATTCCTTATCAGTATGGGTAGAAATCTTATTTCTGAACTCGTGAGTATTTTATTTTTCACCATTTGGCGAAAATGTTCAGATGTTTTCATAATCGTTGTTTCTGTATCTTGGACAAATATACCGTTCAGTTGAAAACGTTAAAAATAATCACAAACGGATGCATTTTGAATTAGTTACTTTCGGTTCGGAGAATACGATTTTCTCAGTGCTGAGAAAATATACACTAATTTAGCTAAATAAGTAGACAGGGTCCCTATCTTTTCCTTTCTATAAACAGACGCATGGAAGCTAAACACCCACGTTATCTCTCTCCACGAGGGTGGTAAATATTTTGTCACTTTTCTAGCAATAATATCGGTATCTGAAGAATCCTATGGTAATGACATCGAAGTGACCTTTATGATTATACATGTGAATATATTTGTTTTCATCTTTGAAATCTGGTTCCCGAAATTTGAGTGCTTCACGAACTACTTAAATGTATACTTTCATCGTTAAACGATTGGCCAAGACATCTTCAAGTTTCTTCACACTTGCTACAACTGGAGTTCTGCTTTTCATCGTTTTGTACTTTGTCCAATTGTTGAATACTCTCACATGATGGTTTCCATTACGTAGGATTATATTTTCAACTCACGACGATGACACGCGATAAGCACATTACGATCTTGTGATTTGTGAAAATAGACAATACACGTTTGCTAGTGCGAATTTCATCCAACAATATAACTTTTCTAGGACAACTACCTCTTGGAAGTGAAACTCGGGTCAAGTTGAAGAGTTTTATTTCCAATGGTGATGGCAAACTTGCCTTTGGATTGTTGGACGTGTCAATTTCGTAAAAAGATTGAACCATATTGTGACAGATTGGCGGCGTGCAAAACACGCCAACCTCTTTCACTACGGTTCGTTGCTAGAGAATGACCTCCGCGGTGTAGTTTACCCAGTGTGGATAGAAAGAAAGAAGAATGGAGATCACTGAACGAGTATATTGAAGAAATAACAAAACGAGCCCCCTTTCAGTGAACAAATATAAAATTTAATCAGTTTATCAACAGAATTTAAAATGAAAAGAAATCAATGACTTAGTTACAAAAGAAGGAAAAATAGTACTAACATGTATTCAAATAAAAAAGACAATACAAATTTCTTTAAATGTAAAATTACTTTCAACGTTAAATTGCTATCCTCACTGCCAATGAGATGTGACCTTTGAGTGTAACGATGAGAGACTTCATCACCTAATTTATGCAGACATCAAGACTTCCGTTCGTCCCTGCTCTGTCGATCTTTGTCTAGCTTTTTCGTCTTGGACTCTTGTCCGTCGAACTCTGACTTAACAATCGTCTCTGGACTTAGATTTCTGCGTAGATCTTGTTCTCGTCCTGTGATTCCTCATGTGAATCCAGGAAAGCTGTTTCCTTTTGCCGTTTCTTTATGTTTCCACGAACCTCACGTATAGGCCGTCTCCTAACTGAGAGAACTATCCGGCCCCTTGCTCAATAACGAATACGTACTTTCTACGAACTTCGGAGTCATACTAACTTTCCTTGCGAAAGATCGAAGACGACTAAAGAATTTCCCTAAAGTAAAACCTTTAATTTCCTACAGAGTTACGCCCATAAATTCATATTAACCAATCGGAATAGACAGTTTCCTAAACCTGTTCGTAGAATGTTTGGATTGACAAGAAAACTAAGCAATTAATCGTGCCGTAATTAGTCATTTACTTTGAGCTATCATCTATAGCCAGATGCCGCCTTTACCCTGCCGATTTTGGGGAAAGGTCTTATGTCATTCTCTTGTACCATAGCATCTGACTCGGTCATGTTACGTCGGCTAGAACGAATTCCCTTTTGACGTTCAGAGATGAAATGAAAATAATCATCTATCTCTAGGACTTTCTACTTTAATTAAGTTGACTTTGATACAATTCCTTTAAACAAAGCTTCTAAGAGTTTTCAAAATTCGACACATCACACATTTGTTAATTCTGCTTGTGTAATAAACTCGATCTAAACAGTAGACTTCCAACTAGCGTGAATGTCATATTTGTATTGACATTGTCGTTTCTTTGATTATATAAATGAATCCCACATATCGGCATTGACTCCTTTTTCTTTTTCTGGTGGCACTTGAGTATTGAACTCTTACATTTCACTGTAAATGTAGGCAGTTGTCATAACTTTCTTTGAAGTCATTTATTTGGTCTTTCGAATGTAAACATAATTTTTGGAAGCTACTGAACAACTTTCATGCTTCTTGAACCTTGACTTTCTTGGTCTTGTTGTATAGGTAGAGATTGTTGTTTCAGCTTCAATAATGTTCTCTTTTGATATCACTAGCATACATTTGTATTACACTTCAGTTAGCGTATGATGCGACACAGGCTTCTTCTGGCAAGAATGATTCATCAAGATTGAAAATTGTATTTGACTTAGTTTTACTCTCTCTCTCTCTCTCTCTCTCTCTCTCTCTCTATATATATATATATATGTGTAGCAACTTCACAAATACGTTTAAAGGGACAATCCCTACATCCGTATATGGGATGATATATATATATATATATATATATATATATATATATATATATATATATATATATATATATATATATATATATATATAGAGAGAGAGAGAGAGAGAGAGAGAGAGAGAGAGAGAGAGAGAGAGAGAGAGAGAGAGAGAGAGAGAGAGAGAGAGAGAGAGAGAGAGAGATTCTTACCGTGGGAGAATATATTTATTAAGCTTTCAGTTTTGTCAAGAATGGAAGAGTCACAACATGTCTCATTCGAGATTTACAGAGAGCTATTCAAAAGTAAACAATTTCCAACAAGATTACGGATTAGTGCACTCCGGATGTTACTTGATCTGTTTATCAAGAGAAAGGACATTGGGCTCCAGAAATCCTCAACGTCAACAAAAATAAAGACGGGAGAAAAGACTATACCAGTAAAGAAACATGTAATAAATCTAAAAAAAGACATTGAAGTAAAGCTAAACATTGAGAAGGATGATTGTCTCTTTGTCTTGAGCTTTTGCCTTTTGTATGGGTGAGATACTTCAATACACTAACACAAATGAACCGTGAGAAGCATTAAAGGTCTACTTGATTTAGAAATCACTGAGTAAGACTATTGTTTTTTTCAGTGAAGAGAAAAACACGTTATAAACTTGTCATTATTTACTTTAACTGTCTTACTCTCTTTCTACGTGCAACTCATATTTCTGCTGCTGCTTAAGCAGTGGTAGCTACTGCTACTGGCATACCAGTGACGGTGAGAGTGGATGTAATCATAGAAGGTTAAGAAATCTTGTATCGTGAAGGTCTCCTTCTGTTGGGTTGAGCTAAAGTCTGATACACATCTCTTAGGTGCTTTAACTCCGACAAATGTTTTGTAACAGACCTACAATTTGTTTTCATTCCATTCCTTCTGTTCACTATTCAAAAGTTTCCTATTCTCTTCTTCTCGCTTTATGTTTGCTTGTTGATGCTGAGGTTGAACAAATGCGTGATATTCTTCTTTCTCATGTTGCAATAAACCTGTTTATCCCCCCATGAAATCATCTGTTATGAAAATTTTATTGTTATCTTAACCATCGTCTAATTCCCTGCAATGAGAAGGAAGTACTAGTAGTTTTAAGAGGTGTCTTTGCCAATGATGAGAGAGAGAGAGAGAGAGAGAGAGAGAGAGAGAGAGAGAGAGAGAGAGAGAGAGAGAGAGAGAGAGAGAGAGAGAGAGAGAGAGAGAGAGAGAGAGAGAGAGAGAGAGAGAGAGAGAGAGAGAGAGAGAGAGAGAGAGAGAGAGAGAGAGAGAGAGAGATGTGTCACTCATAACCGACAATCTTCGGGGATTTTGGCAATGCGGAGCTTCGGAATCGGCTGTGAAAAAGAAAGAATGAAACCTTCTGATACTTTTGAAAGATCAGACTTCATTTAAACAATCGATATATAATAATACATTCTAGAGATACATCTTAAAAAGTCTCTATGTTGAAATACATGAAATAGAAATAAAATTAATTTTTTTTCGAACTTACCAAATTCATTCATTTATGCAATTTCTGTTATTGAATATAATAAAGATAATTAAATCGCGACTAAATTCATCATAACCAGAGAGTATAAAATTCAAAAGTTGTGATTACTGCAAAATGATATTGAAAAAAAATGCATTTTACTAAATTTAAAATAGAATACTAATTTGATATAGATTATAAAACGTTATTCTTTATTACTTAAAGACTATTTTATTTACAAATTAAAATATAAACATGAAGATGGTAGCGAATTCGTCTATTCCAATAATAATTACCACAAATACAAATGAATAAAAATTCTTTAAAACAATTAAATATTCCATTACATTATAATATACAATAAAAAGAACTGACAAGAATGTTGTAAAACTATGACGTTTGCAGTAGAAATCTCTCATATTAAAGTGTGCATTCTTTAAAGAAATTTACAAACACAAATGATTCTTACCTATAAGAAAGACGAACGAAATCTTTAGAGTCTTTTGAGAGAAGACACTGATTACTCAAGTCATTTTTTATTTATACTGATTTGAACATGCTCCTGGCCAAATTTGGAATTGTTGGACTTGTGTTCGTCCGTCTCGAATCAGAATGAGGCCTTTGTCTATTCTTAATGGAAGCGAGTGTGTTTCACTTACGTCAGAATTTGCCGCTTCAGCATTTTGTTTTAGAGAAACGCTGAGTCGTACAGTTTACTTAATTGGAGAAAAATATTAGGAATCTGGCCACGAAGTACTGACACAATTTACGACTGCAAATTTGCTGGATAAGGTATATAAGCTGTAGTGTATGTCTGGGAATTTGCACTTGTTTGTAACGGTAAAATCTTTATCCAAAATAGTATATAGTTGTGATAGGAAAATAAAGTTAATCTTAATACATTTTAGTGGAAATTATTTCCAATATAATTTAATGAAAATTTACTTTTAATGCAATTTAGAGCAAAATTTAAATGTTATTACTTTTACTACAACATTCTGTCCTAATATGTCCACCAATGGTAACGATAGAGTAGGAAGTGAAGATATAAATACAGGCAAAATCTAGTGAAGACAACAGGATATCAACCAAAATTAGAATGAAGTCTGCATCATCTTGAAGAAAAACACTGCCTACGCCGCAGTAGTATTCGCAATGATGGTTGTGAAAACGTGTCAATTTGTTATGCTGAAATTTCCAGTAATATTTGAATACAATAAATGCCAAGCAGTTAAAAAGAATCAAAGGACAAAGAAAACTGATTTTTATTGGATTCTTTGAAATTCTTTTTGACTAGAATACTGTCAATCAAATCTTGTGTGTTCTGTCTGTATCTATCTCATAGTGTTTTTTTACAGGATGCGCAAATCGCACAACCACTACCCACCCACAATCGTCCCTCGTCCCTCGCCTAAATTTAATGACTCCACCCTTTTAAAATTGAGCGATTTGCCGTGAGTATATAAAAACCCTGTTAACACACATTATTGTTAACGAGGCTCAGTCTGATTATATTGTAAGTACTTGATTATCCAGACCAACATTCATAATGAAGCACTTACTAAGCGACATTTTACAATAGCACAAGGAGATACTTTTATTGAATATTCCAGTTATTAAATGTATTTTACCTTCTGCACTTGTGAGGTTGTACAGTTGCAGGGATGCAGTTTATAGTGTTCGTTAGTAATCATTTTGGAAGACTTGGGTTAAAAGTTTTAGGTAGGGAAAAACATCATCCCAGCATTACAGCGAAAGATTTTATTGAAATTGTTCAGGAAAATTAAGGGCTTGGTTAAAATAATCAGTGCGGTTTAGCTTTTATATCTTCCTATATTTTGGGATTTTTTCCCCTCCAAACGATGCATTTTCTGAGTTTTTAAGAAGTCCATCGTCACTTAAGGTTCCTAAACATCATTTTTTTTTCAAAAACAAATTCAATGTTTATAAATGAAATTCACTGCAATGATGTCGCATCATTATTTTTTTACAATGAAAATAATGTTTTTTGTTTCTTTTATTGTTGTCGTCGGCATTCGTCCGTCTTCGAAAGACGATGGTGTAGCTTCCAGTATGGGTGTATTATCTGCACCTTCGCGAGTGGCTGAGAAGTCCGACCCTTGAGTGACAGTCTCTGTCGCACTTTCTGCAGGTGAAAGTTGATGCTTGTTGAGGCTGTTTTTGTTATGCCTTCTTCCTGGCTTTCTTTGTGGCAAGGTTTGTGTTTATCCTTTACTCAGCTTTCTGAGTGCCCTGTTTGACAGCAGGACGCCACTCGTAGCCGTCGTAAGCACAGCTCTCTCAGCTGTTGACGTTGATGTTCGCCAATTTTATGGCCTTCTTGCACACGTCTTTGTAACATAGACATGGCCGTCCAGTCAGTCGTGTGCCTTCTGCTAGCTCACCGTATAGCAGGTCATTGGGAATTGCATTCTAAAACTTCAATGTTGGGTACTTTGTTCTGCCACTGGATGCGCAGAATGCGTCTTAGGCATCTCAAATTGAAGCTTTTGCGTTTCATTTCATGGATCGTGCATGTGGTCCATGCCTCGCTGCTGTAGAGGAGTGTGCTGAGCACGCATGCCTGGCATGCCTGGTGTATGCGCAGTTTGGTCTTCTCACTGAAGTTGATGTTGTTTCAGACCTTCTGGTTCAGTCTTGCCATAACTGCTGCTGCCTTAGCAATCCTTTCATTCACCTCAGCATCAGTGGAAATCGAGCTGGAGATGGTGTACCCAAGGTATGTGTAATTCCCAACAACTTCAAGGTTGTAACCATCGATGGTGATGGTTGTAGGGGAGTCTGCCTCCTGCACCATGACATTCATCTTCTTAAAACTGATGGTCAGTACGAACTCTTTACAGGCGTGGGAGAGGCCAGCTGCTGAAGTACATCTTCCGTATATGATGTCAAGGCTGCATCGTCGGCGAAGAGCAATTCACGTATGAAAACCTCTGTGACTTTAGTCTTTACACGGAGACGAGCGATGTTGAACAGCTTGCCGTTTGCCCTGGTGTGGATGTACACTCTTTCCCAGCAGTCCTTGAAGGCGTACTGGAGGAGCATGGAGAAGATGGCAAAGAAGGTCGGTGCAAGGACACAGCCCTGCTTCACTTCACTGCTGACTGGGAAGGCCTATGATGTTGCGCCGTTGAAGCACACGGTGCTTTGCATGTTCTGGTGAAACTATTTGATGACAGCAAGCAGTCGTGGGGGCCAGCCTATTTTCTCTAGGAGCATGAAGAGTCTGCCCCGACTGACGAGGTCAAAGGCCTTTGTCTGGTCTATGAGGGCAATGTAGAGGGGAATCTACTGCTCATGACACTTCTGCATCTGACGTAGTGAGACGATCATGTCTACAGTCGATCGGTCAACTCAGAAGCCACACTAGGATTCTGGGTGGATGCAGGAGGCTATAGTCTGCAAGCGCACCAGTGCGACACGTGCGAAAGCCTTTCCGACGATACTGAGGATAGATATGTCCCGTAGTTGTTGAAGTCGCTGCGGTCTCATTTGTTCTTGTACAAAGTGGCGATGTTGGCATCTCGTATGTCCTGGGGGATGTGTCTCTGTTCCTATCAGAGGCCGAGGAGTTCGTGCAAGGGCTTGAATAGTGGTGATTTACCATTCTTGAGAAATTCAGGTGGGATGCCGTTGCTTCCAGGGGCCTTTCCACAAGCGAGACAGTCGATGGATTTTCTTTGCTCCTCCATGATTGGCAAGTCTGGGATGGCGTTCAGGGCAGTGTCAGTGACAATGGTTTGGGTTGCATACAGCTCATCATATTGCTCAACCCAGGGCTGCAGCTGTTTCTCATGGTCTGTGATGACTACGCCCGTCTTAGACTTGAGGGAGGGGTCTTGAAGGAAGAGGATCTGTCGCCTTCCTTCTTGATGCCCTCGTACATGCCTCTTGCATCCACAGTGTCGGCAGCTGTTTGTATACTGATGCAGAGGTTCAGCAAATAGGTGTTGGCGCAGTGGCGGGCGGTCCGATGGGCATTGTTCCTGGCAACCCTGAGGGCTTTCAGTGTACTAGGGCTAGGCGCAGCCTTGTAAGCCAGAAGGGCTTTCCTCTTCGTCTCAGTCACGGACTCCAAAGCCTCCCAGCTGGCATCATAACAGTCAATATTTTTGTTCTCCTTCTTCCCATAGGCAGTAATGGCTGAATTGTACACAGCGTCTCAGAGGTGGGACCACTTGGAGTCGATGTTGTGATCATGTGTCTCTTTGGTGAGAGCCTCCTGAAGCTTGCAGATGAACTGTTTCGTCTTCTCTGGTTTGCTTGCACAGCATATATTTATGCGTAAGCGACCATCGATTTTGCGTGGTGATGCTTCTTGGGTATTATTCGCACCTTGCTGGCCACTAGGAAGTGATCCGTGTCGTAGTCAGTGCTGTGGTAGCTGCAGGTGAGAAGGACGCTGTCAAGATCCGCATGCCTTGTTATGACGAGGTATAGCTGGTGCCAGTGCCGAGAATGTGGGTGTCTCCATGACACCTGGTGGATTTCCTTGCATTTGAAGTAGGTGTTGGTCACGCATAGGCTGTGTGAACAGCATATCTCCAGCAGTCGCTGACCGTTATCATTTATTATATCGTACACTTTTTGATGAGGATATGTGTTTATAATACTTCCGTTTTTCATTTTTTAAAAAGTGCAACAACAAAATTAACCGCCTAATTTGGTTGATGTGTTTGCTTGTCTGTTAAGTTTATGCATATATGTAAAATATATTATTGGAATAACAGGGTTTTCAATACGTTTGTGTGCGGTGGGCATATGTGTTGATATTTTGTGGTATTTAAATACTATAATTTCTTATTGTTGCCATTTAAAGTTTAGTGACCCTGAGCAAACAGTAATCACTTGAGCGAATCGTTCAATTATGATGAATACAGCAGCTACAAGTTGTTGGCAGATATATATCGCAGGTGAAGTCAATACATATTTTGAACCATGATTTGAATGATACGCATAAGAGAACACACGGTTTACTGTGAAGCAGGTGAGTAGAAAAATCCATTTTGCATGCATCATTAATTTCTATTGCTTTGAATAAGTAGGATGCATTGGCATATATACATTGCATGGCTGCCTGGTCAGGAAGGTTTCTTCTTTACGATAACAATTTTTCTTCTCAAGGTTTCCATGTTTCTGCCATTTTTGGCAGATATTTCGAAATTGATCCAAAATTTGCATCAGTTCAGATATTATCATTTTACATAGCCTGTTTCTTGCTACATTCCTAGTTTTACAAGTTGGAATAAATTATGTGTTGTATAGAGTAAACGATGAGAAAAATTCCAGCTTTGTTTATATTGTGTTTTAGACATAATAGTGTATGAATCTGGATATCTTGTAATTCAATATAGTCGTTCTGAATATCGTACTGTTTTAAAGTTTTTGCAAATTCTCAATAAAATAAAATAAACAATCACTAGGTACAGAAACAGCGGGATTTAGAAGAGGTTACGATACTGTAGATAACATATATGTTCTGAATACATTTATTAGTAAATACATGAGCAATTAAAGGACAGACTTTAAGGTGCATGATAGACACAGGAAAGACTTTGGTATGATTGAAAGCTTTATGATATAATCTTAATGTGTTTAACTGGATTACGAAGATGCTAAAGATGTTACAAGTAATATATACAGATGTCAAAGCTCGTGTAAGAGCTAACAATGGATTAAGTCTCGTATTTCAGTGTGAAAAAGGTGTTTGGCAGGGCTGTATGCTGTTACCACTAATTCGATTGCTATTTCTAAATGACCTGCCAAAATACTTTATTAGGGTAGCAGTAGTATTTATATAGAATTTTTGAAACTTTTTCTACGACTTTAGGCAGATGATCTTGTATTAGTGGCCTTTACAGAAAATATAATGCCATATTCATCACATATATTAGTCCCATTGTGTGACTGCTGGAAGAGTACTTCAAAGCTTGATAAGACTAAGTTATGGCTAAACGCAAGGGATGATACTTAAGAAGTTATGAAAAATTGTATTTGGGTACAAAAAACCTAAGGTAAGTCATTATTAAAATTGATTAAAATTGATTAGGAGTTGTTTTCTCGTCAAATGGAATCTGGAACAAGAGTCAATAATACATTAGCAAAATAGCATTCCCATATAAAACAGCGGATGCTCTGAAACGTAAGTTGATTACATGTCGAATATTGTTTGTAATTATTTTTTTACAATTGTTTGTACTTAATACCTGTCAATTTTGTTTAATGATTCTAAAGTATGGAGATTTAGTGAAGTTAAACATGTACAAGAGCGCATGAAAATTTTTGTTAAAATATCTTACAGTTAGGCTAATTTAGAGTCATAACCGCTTTGTTCATGGATAATTCGGTCTCTAAATCTGGATATATTGTAAGATCTATACAATTCTGTTTGAAATTAAAGACAAAGATTAGCCAAACTGGCAATCAAGAGGAATAGCAAGTAAATGGACATTAAATCTGATATAAGCAGCTGTCGCAGCAATAGTAATTTGGTAACAGCAGTAGTCGAATAAATGCTAGTAAATGTAGCAGTGGAAGTAATAGTTACCTGGTAACAGCAGTAGTCGAATAAGTACTAATAGTAACCTGGTAACAGCAGTACTCGAATAAGTGCTGGTAAATGTAGCAGTGGAAGTAATAGTAACCTGGTAACAGCAGTAGCAGAATATTTGTTGGTAAATGTAGCAGTGGAAGTAATTGTAACTTATTAACAGCAGTAGTCAAATAAGTGCTGGTAAATGTAGCAGTGGAAGTAATTGAAGCCTGGTAACAGCTGTAGCTGAAAAAGTGTTGGTGAAGATACCAGTAATAGTTGCATAAAATTAGTGTTTGGCGAAGTGCTGGTAGCAGCAGCAGTATTAGTAGCAGTAGTAGTAGTTGTAGTAGTAGTAGTAGTAGTAGTAGTAGTAGTAGTAGTAGTAGTAGTAGCGGTAGTGAGAGAAGTGGGATAGATTTTGCATTTGTAGTAATACGAATTGTTGTGGTAGAATGCATTGTGACTGTTTTATGAAAATGGGGCAGTGGCAACAATATACCGAAATATGTAGGATTCATAAATAAAATAATTGACACAAATATTATTATATAAAATGTTGTGGATTTGAATAATTGGTCACAAAAATTGATCTAATTTGTATTTGTGATAGGAGAATAAAAGAACAGTGTGATAAGAGAATGAAAATACCGTGTAACATGAGAATGAAAATACCATGTGATATGAAAATGAAAACTGTGTGGTTTGAGAATGAAAAAAATACCTTGTGATATGAAAATGAAAGCTGTGTGGTTTGAGAATGAAAATACTCTGTGATACGAGAATGAAAACTGTGTGGTTTGAGAATGAAAATACCGTGTAACATGAGAATGAAAATACCATGTGGTATGATAATGAAAACTGTGTGGTTTAAGAATGAAAATACTCTGTGATACGAGAATGAAAATACTCTGTGATACGAGAATGAAACCTGTGGTTTAAGAATGAAAATAATGTGATACGAGAATGAAAACTGTGGTTTGAGAATGAAAATACTCTGTGATACGAGAATGAAAACTGTGTGGTTTGAGAATGAAAATACTCTGTGATACGAAAATGAAAACTGTGGTTTGAGAATAAAAATACCGTATAACATGAGAATGAAAATACCATGTGATATGATAATGAAAAATGTGGTTTGAGAATGAAAATACTCTGTGATACGAGAATGAAAACTGTGTGGTTTGAGAATGAAAACTGTGATCCGAGAATGAAAACACCGTGTTATAGGTATTACTTTCGACAGTATTCTCTCAATGCAGCAATATGACATGAACATATGCAAGGCTAAGACGCATCAGCTCCATTCGCAATTACCTTTCAGTTGATGCCACTAAAATATTTGTTTATTTTAGTACTTTCATGACTTGACTACTGTACTTCTATTCTATCGTTCTTTTGTTTACCAGGTCCAGCAACGTGGAACGAATTGCAAACTGAAATGAGGCACAGAAACACATTGATCTCATTCAAGACTTAATAATGTTTCCTTACCTTAATTATTTTCAGCATGTTCTCTTTTTTTCTAATTTCATGGTGTTTGTTTTTTGTAATGATATCATTATACATGTTTGTCTAATTGTAGTGATATCATTATACATGTTTGTCTAATTGTAATGATATCATTATACATGTTTGTCTAATATTGTATAGATCTAAGAGCTACTAAATATTATACAAAGTCCTCATTATTATTATTATTATTATTATTATTATTATTATTATTATTATTATTATTATTATTATTATTATTATTATTATAATTATTAATATTATTTTTATTGTTATAATTATTATTATTATTATTATTATTATTATTATTATTATTATTAATTATTATTAGTATTATTATTATCATAATAATATAAGAATGAAAACACCGTGTCATATGAGAATGAAAATACCGTGTTGTACGAGAATGAAAACACCATTTGACATACCCATGGGAGATCTTATATTGAACCACTAATATTCATGGCTCGTATTGTAACTATATTTTGAGAGTCGATGTACTCTAATGGATTTAAGTAAAATGACTTTAAATATCTTGGAAGGATGTCAATAAAATGTCGCGGTGTTTAACCTTATGGAATTGAGAATCGATGATATCCAATAAACTGAAGAAACGTAACAGGTAAAATATTTTGCCCAAAATTACAGCCGATATATAGAAGAAAAATAAGAGGAAACAAAATCATCCCCCCTCCCCCCAAAATAAAATAGGCACCCCCAACTCACTCCCATCCAGAAAAATTAAAAACATCATGCAGAGTAAGATCTAAAATAACAGCTGATTTAATCTTGAGAAGAGTACATACTACTGGAGAAATTACGCTCTGATATATTTGAATGAACTCACCCCAACGCGTGATACACCAAGTTTGTGAAGCTGATCTACTGCAGATATAGCTTTCATTATTTTTAAGAATCACTCGCACATGCATAGATAATACAAGGTGACCTGATTTTTGAATACTATTGATTAATGATATAATTGATATGACGTCATCATATTGCATAGCAACAAAAATTATTAGGTCATATGTGTGTTTGACACCGTCCGAGAAGTGGACAATTTAAACGATAATCCCCCACATAACGTACCTGCATAGAAATGTACACGACAAGTGTTTTAATAATAAATCACTACATACCTAATACTCGGGCTCAATATTTTGATCACATTAGGGCTTCTACGGTAGTTCAGCGGGTAGAGTAGTGCTGTTGTAATTCTAGGCTTAAACCTCCAGATAAGACGGGATGGGTAGATACTTGTTGTTGTTGGGCTTAACGCCATTTTTCAGCACACGATAGGCTATTCATGGCCGCCAGTATTAATGGTGGAAGAAGAAACCAGGAAATCACCGGAAAGAACCACCGACCCACGAGAAGCTACTGGCAAGCTTTCTCACGTATCCACATTCGCCAAATCCTAGACTCGAACCCACGCAAACAGAGGTGAGATGGCAGTGATCCGTAACGGACAGCGATTTAGACCACTCGGCCACTAGGGGCCCCGGGTAGATACTCTGTGTCCTTGTGACAAGCATTTAGCTCCCTTTTCTCTGGTAAACTATAGTTAAAACGAGGAATGAGCCCTTAAAACTCAACCAGTCAACAATCTCACTCCATCACTAACAGTAAACAGAGAGATATTTTACTAAAATAAATAGATATTTGTAAGATGTAAACGGAATTATATATATATATATATATATATATATATATATATATATATATATATATATATATATATATATATATATATATATATATATATATATATATATATATATATATATATATATATATATAGTGAAAGTAAACCTACAGTTTAAACGTTAGCAGTCTATGAATACAGTTCGACTGCAAAATAGGTAATACATAGAAGCAATATTGTTCTTCTATTTTGCACAGAGGAATATATTGAAAATGATATAATGGAGCACAAACTGTCTTTGCTGAATACGGTATCTATAGATAAACGTGCTTTCAGACACAGGAAAACTTGTTATAACTTCCCCGTTTTCTTTACCTCTATTTTTAAGGATGCTTTTTTCACGGTATTTGTTCACAAAACATATAACTAATCGTGATAGATGAAATTTAACTACCTGGTAATATGACCAGTTTCGCTTTATGCAAAATATTTGTCACAGGCTTTTTCCTCCTTCTCTCTTGTATACATATCAAGACAGTCAACAAGTTGGTCATGAAGCTATTGGTTTGGAATTATATTTCACTTACAGTACTTGGTAAGTATTAAATGTCTGTGTATGTATGTATGTATGTATGTATGTATGTATGTATGTATGTATGTATGTATGTATGTATGTATGTATGTATGTATGTATGTATGTATGTATGTATGTATGTATGTATGTATGTATGTATGTATGTATGTATGTATGTATGTATGTATGTATCTAAAATTAGCTTCTTGAAAGTCCATAACATCACGAGTCTCTTCAAACGTAAAGATAAGGACGAGACCCGTTGATTGGATCGAAGTCAAAGTTACTAATTCTCATGAAAATGTCCTATGTCTGGTTCTAAATCAATTCATGGCAACATACTTCTAAATACACATCAATCTTAAAGCTTAAGCATCAATTATAAAACAATAAAACATAAATAATAAAAAATTATAAAACAATCTTTCAGCTCAAGTTGGCAATGGAAATTCAAATAGAGTAACGTATTTAAATGTTCTTAGCGTTGGATGAAAATAATCAACTAATTAATTCTTTAAAAAATAAAACATTTTTAACATGCTAAAACAGTACCAGCAGTAAACCTATTTAGAAGTGGTTAAACTTGAAACATGAAACATGCGGGTAACGTTTCGGTTTGGATGCGATCATTTTGCAGTCAATCTACAAAACAAAGTCATCACTGTGTTTCGCATTTTTCAGCAAAGAAAGGAAAGACAAAATGGAGATGCATATATCTGGACCAATACTGCACTAAAGACAATGAAATTATCAGCTATGATTTAAAGACCTTCACTGCTTGTCTGAATGGTAGAAAATGTTAATAAAGACTAATTTTAATAAAACATTTCACATTCAGTACAACTCAACTCCAAGTTTGGCTCCCTCTTTAAAATTTTTATAACATAAAATTCAACTTTATTATCACAGTCATAAACCGGAAAATAATTAGCTTGCTTCAAAACTTAAAACTGATGCGGTTATTCAAGCGTAGCTTACAAATTATGAACAACAAGGCTGAATGTAATTATTGTGAGTTAGGACCCTATGAATATTTTTTAACTGTGACAGGCGTATTACTTTTGTTAGCTGCGAGACGGGATATTGTGACAAAGGAATGTATTGTTTTGCCGGTAAGGCTGCTAATTATGGTGATACTGTCATGTTCTATTTCTTTATATTTACTATTCTTTATTCTCCCAAACTATTTACACTACATCATGAAAGATGTAAGTATAGAGCTGCTATGAAAACTTGTCTCAAAATAAAAGAAAACAACAACTGGTCATAAATGTTAGACAGGATATCTATAAGTCAGGTAGATGACATAGTCAATATTTGATGAAACAAGTCTACCCTAGAACATTCTAAATTTGTAAATAAGTCTAAAAGTTCAACTTAAATATCAGTAAACAATTTGTTTATAACTTAAAAATATGCCAAAAATCAGGTACACACAAAACCTTTATCCTTCATCATAGCCAAAGGTCCATCTCACAATAGAAATTAAACATTTGTAAAACTGACAAAAACAGAAGAAAAATCTCAACATAACCATTCTAATTTTTATCGGTAAAAAAGAAAAAATAAATTAACAGGACACCTTCAAGTCAGGTATTTAAGAAGAATTAAATCGTTGTTGAGATAGTTGTTAATATTTAATGAAAATCTTTTAAATGTTCATGTAAAGAAGTGTATATATTATACTTAGTAGAGTTAAAGGTCAGTAGTTAATGCATTGGCTATAAACAAGGTATATAACTATGGACATGATTTTGGCCGATAAATTCATCAGACCTTGCTGAATCAAAACATAAAATGTAATAGCATTGATTTATGCACACCAAATAAGACGGGGATGTGTTACGTACTTTAAATCCGTTTTGCAGAAAAGTAGATATAATTTTTAAAAATGTTGATGTTTCAAAACTCCGATTTCCAGAACCACGCAGAATTGATTGAGTTAAGTAAACATATCTATATGACAAACAGTAAGTAGACATTGAATACTTGGTCTATCTGTCTCTTTTGATGTCTTGGAAACTTGGCCTCATTATAGAATGAAACCGCCCGCCACGTATTAGTGCTAAAGATCATTAACAATTTTGTTCTAGCAAAATACAATTTTAATTTTGGAAATTCCTGGAACTGGATATTAGTATTTTGGACTTTTGATTTTGTACTTGATGTCTTCGTTCATTTTAAAACATTTTAAAAAATATTCAAATTGTTTGACTACTTGTTTAGTAAAATGGTATAGTAGTCGTCAAAAAGAAGCACAAATTACTTGCAATATACTAAGCTCTTCCACAAACTTATACGAAATAGCAAGAATACAAGAAAAAGAAAAATCTTGAAAGAAAATCTTCAGAATCATAAAAGAATGTCGAACATAACAATGGTGACGTTTTTTGCGCTTGTTTTAAAAACCAAGACATGAAAAATGTTTGTCTTTTATTTTAAAAGAACCTTTAACACCGCAGTAGATATTTATAATGAATGATTTAATGGATATAGCAGTCTTAAAATATACACCATTTATCTTCGTGCATGAAGAAACGCTTATCACATATATTGTCAATTTAACGTCAGAGTTATTGGATAACTTAACGAACAATGAGTAAAATACCAAACACATGGATAATATTAAACATATGGAATACTTGGTTTTTCATCTCTTTTACAATTCAGACATTAGTTTGTTTGATTCTAAAATGGATGACTAGTGTGTGCTATTCAAAGAGTGGATCAAGCCAAAACCATGCGAGAACAAACACATAAACACCGTTATTTCTGGACTAAGCGGCTTTACACACGAACACCAATTCTACCGTCATGAGCAAAGTTTTGCATTCCAACAACTGGATCAAGACATAAGTCATGCTATTTCAATGCAGCTGCAGTAAATTTAAGGTGGATTTTCTCAATGCGAAACACTTGAACAAAGTGTCGCCAAGTGCAAGTACGAGGAGATGACAATTCCAGATGGGACTTAGTTTATTATTTTAATGCTTCTTTTCAGCAGGCATAGATGGAAGCAATGCGAAGTCGACACTTTCAAAGTGCCACTGTCTGGTTCAATTTCCGTCTAAAATTATGATATCAATGTAAACTACGGAACTTATAATGTTGTTAGGAGGCCAGAGTTTGCAAGAAATGTCATTTACTGATTATGGTGTCCATGATGCGGTTATTTGAGATAGTCTGGATGCATTCATTGTGGTAAGTGTTTGACCATAGTGATGGGTCTGATACTGATCATGACGCCACGACTATTTCTCGAGAAGAAGATTCATATGATACGTAGATGTGTTGGATTCACTAAAAAAGTGAAATAATGCGCAATTGACAAAGCCAGTAGAATAAAGGTAATGACACATACTTAACACGTGCAGTCTATCAGAGTAGACAACATTACTAAGACTGAGTCTGTTTGTAGGGATGTTACTTTGGTTTATTTTTACAAGAAGAAATATAGAACGATTTGTACGATAGTGAATAAATTATATATTTACAGCTAGTAACAGACCTTTCTAACCTTTTTAACCAAGAAACTTAAACTGCGATTTTGGCTTAATTTGGCATACATTTTATAATGTATTTTAATTAAATAATATATCCACTTATCGTTTTCCATCTTGCATTGACAAGTACAAAGACTGGCATTCTCTAGCACACGTTTACATGCACATATAGATCTAAAAACACTGGGTTTTTTTCATGTCTGTCATAAATAAGAGAACTCAAACTTCTACACAAAAGTATATAATTTATCTATTGTTTACTATCACATACACGTTCACACACACACACACACACACACACACACACACACACACTTTGTCTCTCTTGATCTATAATAATAATAAATGCACTCCTACAAAGCGTGCGTTTACACTAAAAATTTCTCATTCTATGGAATTAAATTGGTCCTTCCTCAAGTACTTGACGATTTTCTCACAGAGACATCAATACGAGTCTCTGGCTCATTATAGAAACCAAAAAGAGACATCAATATGAACCTCTTTAATTCTTACATAAAGCAATTCCATACACCAGTATGAATCTAACTCTTTTATCAATGAAAGAGACATCAGTATTAACCTCTTTTATTCAAACAAAAAGAGATCAGCATGAATCTTTTTGTCTCTCTCTTATATAAATCAAAAAGAGATGCCAGTATGAATCTCTTTCAAATAAAACCAAAAAAGAGACACCAGTATTAATGTCTCCTTTATATAACCAAAACGAGACGACAGTATGAATCTCTTTCAAATAAACCAAAAACGAGACACCAGTATTAATGTCTCCTTTATATAAACCAAAAACGAGACACCAGTATTAATGTCTCTTTTATATAAACCAAAAAGAGATGAATCTAAAGCAAAAGGAGATATCAGCATGACTCTCTTATATCACCAAAAAACATAACAAATTCACATTACACGATGACATTCTCTCTCTCTCTCTCTCTCTCTCTCTCTCTCTCTCTCTCTCTCTCTCTCTCTCTCTCTCTCTCTCTCTCTCTCTCTCTCTCTCATACACATCTCAACGCAAGGACATGTTGAATATTCATTTATTTAAAAATAGTAGTTTAATTATAGAGAAAGTAAACCCATATTGTGTCAAGTGTAATTAAAATAAAAGAAACTTGAAGATAGAATGTGTGGTAATATATGGTATTAACATCCTGCTGCTACAGATGGTCTGACAGATACAGGTCACCTAAGGTCAGCTCCAGGCTCTCACTCAATTATAACCCTATGTGCCTTATGATAAGATTAGAGCGAGAAACTAGTGTGCCTGCGTTTTCACTGTTTAAATCAGTTGTAGTCTAGCCATTAAAGTAGTTAGACAAAACCATGTTTTGTGCTATTTAGCAAACCTAACATAATCAGTATAATAACACTATCATTTGAATTACCACTAATGTAATAATTTCAACTTAATAGGGGCATATACAAGTAATGCCACCTTAATTGAACTTGAATCTGTGTATATTGGTATTGCACAAAACTTGCTCTTGTTTCACCGTGGTCGTAAAATGCTTGGTTATATATGGTCCATTATTGCGTTACAACACAATTGGCAATAAATAAAAAATACAATTTTTTTATTGTATTAGTTACGTAAAATAGATACAAAAATACATTTTTATTACTCTTTGGCAAATCTTCCTAGACTTGTCCTGAAATTTGTTTCGTAGAAACATGTTTAGTAATAATTCTATCGCTTAACAAAAGATGACTGGTCTTTTCGGATTATTCACCCACTGTTAAGACTAAAACATCTTACATATTCCACATGGAATTTCTTGGTTAAATTTTACGTTCAATATGAAAGGAGAAATTTCGAATAATGTTCTTGGGTCAAATAAGAAGGAAGGGAGGTATATGGGGAACAGATGGCATACGGATTAAGTAAATGTGAATAGATGGATAATATAGCTGGTGTTACAGTAAGTTTAAATAGCAGTAGAAAAAATAATAGTGGTATTCGTGGTTGTAGTAGTATAATGAAATAAGCAGTACAGAGTATTTGCAGGTATATTAGTAGTAGTATAAGGAGTAGTGGTGTTGGTGGTGTTTGTGGTGGTGTAGTGTTTGTGGCGGTGTTGTTGATGAAAGTAGCTGTGTCTATCCGAGATGGAGAAAGGAATGGAGGTGGGGGAGGGTAGGGACATTCCAGCTGGCTATTATGACAATCAATGATGGTGGAAGTGACCGTGTAATAGGGGTGCTAGATCTTTTTAAATTACACAAAAACACACAATTAATAGATGACAATAAAACATGTAGTGATGTTTGGCTTGTGAAGTAGAAGAGGAATGTTCGTTTTGATAGTAGTAGACAGGTCTTTATTGTATTGCAGAGAGAGAGAGAGAGAGAGAGAGAGAGAGAGAGAGAGAGAGAGAGAGAGAGAGAGAGAGAGAGAGAGAGAGAGAGAGAGAGAGAGAGAGAGAGAGAGATATTCCTCCGTTTTCTGAAGATTTTAAGATAAAGTATAGAAATGCAATGTTGATTCGTTACTTATAAAGTCTTCTTACTTGTAATAGCAAACTAATATTAATATAGCTACCAAATAGATAGATTACAATATGATTGTGGATATGGGGCGGGAAGTGGGTGGGGTGGGGGTGCCGATTGGCCTAAGGCACTCGCCATTACAGTTCACTCACAAAGTTAAATTATGTTGGCGTGAGTTCAAGTATCGGCTCAGAAAATTTGGCGTTGTTCTGCAATGGATCTGTCCAGGTTCTCCTCCCCCAAAGAAAAGCAATATGCGGATCCTCTATGAACGACCTATCATGTGCTAAAAAATGGCCATAAACCCCACATAAGCAAAACAAATTTTGTGTATGAATGTTTCTGTTAGAATTGATGACATTTTTCAGATTAGCTGAATAAATAACGGTTAAACTAATTGACTGATAATTGAAGTTGACTCCTCAAATTTCCTATTTTACTGAAAATACATTCTACTACACTGAAACCGTTGTATATGACGATGTCATATGGGGTGTTGTGCTTACTGAATGGAAATTTTCCTTTACACGGAAGTACAGATGTCAGTAGGAAGACTTCTAATTAATCGCTTTCGTCTGCTGAACAGAACTAATGTTGTAAGCAAGATCAATCAGAATCAGGACGAAAATATAGAGAAACAGGTAATATAATTGCCCATGACTCACTAGGAATAAACACATTGTCTATCTACATTGACTTTGACTCATTTGGGATGGATGAACACGTTGTCTATCTATTTTGAGTTTGACTCATCTGGGATGGATGAACACGTTGTCTATCTATAATGACTTTGACTCATTTGGGATGGATGAACAAGTTGTCTATCTAAGTTGTTAATGACTCAAGTGGAATGAACGAACCCGTTGTCTATCTACATTGTTTATGAGTTGTGTGATCAACACATTGTCTATCTACATTGACTTTGACTCATTTGGGATGGATGAACACGTTGTCTATCTGCATATTCCACGAATCATATTGGATGGATGAACACGCTATTAATTGTGTCCATGAATCATTTGGGATGGACGAACAGGTTACCTTTCTATTTAAGATGACATTTACAACCGCTAGCAAACATTAACCCCATCTTTCTATACTTACCCTTAGTATATTTGACTATTTTAACAGCAGTTCTTCATGCACATACATCCGTGTCGGAATTCTCCTCTAAAGCAATAAGAAACAGAAATGACTATTTTTTTCCATAAAAATATAATAGCCTTTTTGATGAATGATTTATAACAATGTTATAGGCATGAAAGAATCTCTGTCCGTTTGTTTGTTTGTTTGTCTGTCTCCATATTAATGATTGGCCTTTTGAATGAAAGGAATAATATATATATATATATATATATATATATATATATATATATATATATATATATATATATATATATACTGTTTTCGTAAACACTTAATAATGTTCTATTCCATGGCCATAAGGTAAGATAGAGAGAAAAGGGAGATTTCGGACTCCCTCAAAGATAAGGTGTGACGCAAAACGTTGTAGACACGGCTACTTTCTTTTGGGGAGGCTCTGGCAATGCGAAGGTACAGGATCTATAAATGATACAACATCTTTTGAGTTCTGGCGGAACAAAATGATCGTGATTAAAACACTCTACATACAAAAATACATTTTAATACCAATCTACATAAACTTAAATTACGGTTACAATAGGTACATATAAAACTACGATATTCATTCACTTACCAATGTCATAAATTTGTATAATTTCTGCCTTTTAGAATATCGTATAAATACTTACATATTTCAGACTAATGCCGCAATCCGTTAGCAGAAGTATATCATACTGAATTTAATCTAAAATACCAATACAATAACCTCTACTATTTAAAGAGTATCTTATTTCTGAATTAATTGTTACTGGGTATGAAGTTAGGAAGCGAACGTTGCCCTTTACAATAATCAACTATACAAATTACAAGTAAATATAAGTTCTTCAAACGACGAAACTTTTCAATACATTATATTAAAAAATAGTAAAGAAATATTAAAATAATCCAATGTTGCAAATGTACAGATCATTGATTGAACTCTTACTTTAAAAGCTTAACATCGAAAAATCCTTATACTATATAGAAATTGTAAGCAGACGGTAGCTTACCTGTAAACGATGAAACGTCTTTTGAGTTCTGGCGGAACAAACTGATATCACCATGGAACCTACCTGGCTTCTTATACAGTTCTCTCAAGTCGCAGCCAAATATAGTCATACGTCTGTGTCAGTGCTTGGGTTCTGCCAGAATCTCAAAGTGAGGCTTCATCGTTCCTTACAGACTACCATCTGAGTCAGACAGATCTTTACATGAACACGTGAAACGCTTGTGATATGCACTCAGCAGAAGGGAATGTCTTATACTGTAGCTGCAGATTTGTAAATTTTGCCAACTTAAGTGTTATACAATGTATTGGATTCCACAAAGAAAAACATACTCTTTATTGAAATAGTACACAATTATATATTGTTTTTGAATATTTTTAAAAATATTCCATCCTAACACACACACACACATACAAACATATATATATATATATATATATATATATATATATATATATATATATATATATATATATATATATATATATTCAACTAATAAGATGTCCTATATGAAACTACTAACACTTGATCCATTTTTCGTAACAGTTTCCAATGTGACTCTGGTATGATAATTGTTATGATAGGAAAAGTGACAGCATCTGATGCATGCATTGAAATTATGTTGAATAAAAGTGATAAAACACCAAATCTCTCTCTCTCTCTCTCTCTCTCTCTCTCTCTCTCTCTCTCTCTCTCTCTCTCTCTCTCTCTCTCTCTCTCTCTCCAAACTAATGATTGGCATTTGAATGAAAGTAATATATTTTGCCTGTCAGTCTAAATCCATTAAATTGAAGTGCAGTGTTTTTGTTAAGATAAAGTCGAATCCGTATAGAGGATCAATCCACGTCTTTCTTTTGAAATCCAGTAACTGTATCTCACACAACATTGCCAACAAGCACAACGGATAGAACAAATGGGGTAACGGCAGCTGAATTGTCATCGCCAGAAGAAACCTCGACGACGACGACGACAGCAGAGGCACCAACGTCAGCAACATCGACAGCAATAAGCACACATAACCCATCTGTTACTGCGTCCCGGGATGGTAATTATTTCTTTTCGGTTTCAGGAAATACATATTGTGATAATCTTTTAGAATTAAATTGCTAAACAATAGCCCACAAGTTATCATCAGCTTACCATCTATTTATTACTTCAATTTAAGCACATATCATTTATACACCATGATTTCATACCCCAATGTTTAAAAGAAGAACACTCTAAAGAAAGACACCAAAGAAACGTAAATTATTAGAATATTGACATGGAATTATTTTAGTGTATGAAGTACGTTAGTTTTCTTTTGTTACTAGAATACACTACGATTGTTGTCTATAACTGAGGAATTGCAATTATCGAAAAGATGAAAATGTATTTACAGTACATAAAATGAAAAAAAAAATTCAATCTATTGTGAACATTAATTAGTGTATGGGCGCTCACTGTTCTTTCACATGTAACATCCCTAGTGTGTTGCGTTGAGATGAGCCAAGCGTTAATTCCTGCAAGGGTTGATCACAAATTGTGTCTGCTCCATTGAAATGCATTTTGCAGAGTGCATTAAAGTAGCGATGATGCGTAAATTGAAACCTCTAGAAGGTATACATCAGTTGAAGTATTTTTCCATCTATTCGTGTCTTTCCTTACAGTTAGTGCATTTTACACAGCCACAGCATTGCAAACTAATAAAACGGATAGTTCAGGAAATGCATCGACATCAGGACCATTGACGACAACACAAGAAGTAACGCAACCACCAGCCACAACCACAGCGTGGAACACACAAACTCCATTAGTCACAGTGCCTGGAGAAGGTAATAATTCTTTTCAAGTATAGATTTCCTCCCGTCTGTTGATTTGATTACACTTTACAGTACATTTAATTTAGATTACTGACGTGTATCTGAGACGTTCAGAACATAATTGTTTTCGTTGGGCTAAGCTGACTTTTATATCCATTGCGGAAATGACACAATACAGCAAATTCATGTACAAGATGATCCCACTTTTCTTTTATTTCAACATCAGCATCACTTCATAAATCTAAAATGGCAAGTAATCAACGGAGAATGATTGCAAACAATTATTAAATATATGAATCTCTTGAAATAATCGGAAGTACATACACAAAGCCTTCTTCAAGAGAATATAGGTGCAATTTATATTGAGACAAAATCGAGCTACGGCGATCTGAAACGTAAACATTTTGGCTTTCATTTAATCTTATATCAACAAATCACTATCTATAAGTTATTTCTCTTACATCATGGTACAGTAGTTTTAGCAGTATCCGGCTGAATGTATTTTTGTAAAGTCTAAGCCGTTGGAAAGCGTGACAACATGTCACTTTTTGACAACGGTGACGACAACAATGTTTGAACAATGTTTTGATCTTAGGATCTACAAGCAGGCCACGATTTTGCTCACCAAGTTCAAAATAATTTGAAAGAAATAATTATCATGCAATTTATATTATGTGTTGCATTAGAAACAAATAAACAAAACTACTTTCCCCATCGAATCCACGTTTTGGAAAGCGAGACAAGCAGTCACTTTTCTTTCTTAACGTCTTAGTAAAGGTGTTTTCATCTGTGAATATTTTTCTGGCTTTTTGTCGATACAAAACAAAAATATTCTAAAAAAAAGTAGCAAAAATGAATACTAATAGTACAACAACAACAACAACCAGCACCATCACAAGAACATAATGAATGAACCTGGCTTTCAATTAATATGTTATGACGTCAGTAACATGAAAAGACTTTAATATGTCTGAACCCAATGAAGTATTTTCAGTGCTCGTGTTTTAAGATTGTTTATAGTTCTTTATCGTATGTGTGTGGCTGTATATTTATTTTGTGTTCGGTGCCCTTAAAGTATATTCCATTATTGGAGAGGTAATTATTAATTAAGCAACCATTCTAATTAATTGGGTTCGTAAAGATGAAAAAAATATCAGTACTGAATTAAATTCTGTATTAGATTCTTCTAAACCAGTCACATAAAAATGACGCAAATCAAATACCTACAATAACTATTTAGTGTAACATTATAAGATGGAGGCTGGTGCCAATTAAGTATAAAGTTATAGGATGGAGACTGGTTCCAATTCAGTGTAACACAATAAGATGGAGACTGGTTCCAATTTTAGAAGACATACATGGTATTACCATCATTTATGTTGCATGTTAATACTCAAACAGTGAATTGTGCAGTTATGGTTTTAAAATGGAAACTAAATTGACATTTAGGTATGCATCTTATAGGCAGTGCCCATATTAAAAGCCATATGTAATTTAACTGAAACAAATAATGCTAGCCCTGTTGTGTGTGCCAGACTAACTCTGAAATATAACCGTTGCTGTACTTGGAAGATCCTGTCAAAATTGATAATTTGTAAAAGGCTTTGACTTGGAGGGCAAGGAGAAGACAAACTGACATCCTCAGCTTGTCTTCAAGTAAACAAGTTCTTAATTCTTTAACTAGTTAGTTAAGTTTTTGAATAATGCTTATTAACTGCAGAGTATTTCCATTGCAAGTGTTAACTTCAATCGCAGTAAAGCTGTTTAAAAATCAAATACCATACATTGAACTGCTTAGAAACTTAAGGCCAGCTGTCTGTGGTTGATTAATTAATTTTCGACCGAACAATATCTGGCCTTTATGATCATGCTTGTTAAGACAGTGAAGTGACAGATCAATCGACAGCATATGTACTGTGGTACAAACCTATTTAATTAAACCTTATTTAACAGCACTCGACACCACCCTCACCTCTCTCTTTCTCTCTCTTTCGCTATAGTTTTGATTAAAGTTTGAAAGTTAGTTTGCTAATCGCTTAAAAACTTTTGAATTTCAAGTGAGCATCATCAAAATGATAATAATGTGATGTACAAAAATATATGATATAAAGTTGATATCTTAGAAAACTAAACTTGCTAATTTCAAGTCTTTTTTACATTGTAGTAAGTGACATTTACACAAATGCAACATTATCCTCTAACGCAACGGATAACCCAGGTGATGAAATATCAACTAATGTGATATCGGTGGGGGTAAACAAGACGTTAATGAAGACAGAGTCTCCACAGCCATACACAACGACTAGATTGAGCATAATGAATTCTTCCGTATCTGCATCTGCAAAAGGTAATACTTTCTTCACAAGAGTGTAGTGTTTAATCAATTTGACGCTCTTGTTTTTACCATATTAGTTAAATGTCAACTCATATCATGTGCATACCTCATCAATTGAAATGCTCAACGCTTTAAACAAACATATCAACTAACCGTAAATTAGGAGTGTATTGATATGGAATTAATGGAGTATATGAAATAAACAATATTTTAAACACAGACAGCAAACATTATAAAATGGAATTATATGGAATTAAATGAGTATATGAAATAAACAAGGGTTGTCCAAGAATACATGACTATTGTCTACACTATTCATCAAGAGGAATTGTAGTTCAACTAGAATGAGAAATATGTGTCGATAAATAGAAAGACGAAACGAATTTAATGCAGATCATGGACACAAAAAACCCCAGTGATAGGACCTCCTCTTAACTTTCGCCAGCTACATGTTAATGTATTGCCTGGAAATGAATCGTATAGGGATTGATAACCCAATTGGCTGCATCTTTGAAATACATTTTGCTGAGTTCATAAGGGTCATACATTGATCCGCTCAATAAACGTTGGGAAGCATACGGAACAAGATATAGCTCTTGATATGTGTTGGGGATGATAAAAAATTTCTCCGTATATTCGCATATTCTCTCATAGTGTATTTAGTAAAAGCAGAACATTGCCAACAAACGAAACGGCTAGGTCATGAAATACATTTAATTCTTTGACGTCCACAGGTGTATCGGCAGTGTATCCAATCATATTTAGTGGACCATATAATGATCATTTTATGGCGGAAATCAATTACCAATTTTAGAAGAGATGAAAGGACATAGGACAGGAGTCATACGGAAAATGCTGTTAAAATTGTCTATCGGTTTAAGTCAGATGCTTAATATGTTCATAAGTTTTATAGGAACACACGTGAATTGTACGATTTCCATCTGCAGTCCAATACACCACTTAAAATATCCAGCATCCTTCTTTTTCATTATAATAAAACACATACCACATATACTATCCAGCATCCTTCTTTTTCATTACAATCCAACACATACTACATATACTATCCAGCATCCTTCTTCTTCATTACCATCCAACACATACTACATATACTATCCAGCATCCTTCTTCTTCATTACAATCCAACACATACCACCTATACTATCCAGCATCCTTCTTTTTCATTACAATCCAACACATACTACATACACTATCCAGCATCCTTCTTTTTCATTACAATCCAACACATACCACATATACTATCCATCGAGCTCCTTTTGATTACAATGTAGAATACACCCTATTATTCAGCCGATAAAGTAGCAGTGCTTATACACAAACCCCGTATTTATATACACACACTCATTCCATCACAAAAGGGTATGAAGTGTTGACAAAAGCACTACTATACCTTCACATATACTTTCACACAGAAGAGATAATGGGAGATAACATTTTGAGTGCAATACCTATGCCTGAATTAAGGAAAACAATGGAATTGTGTGATCTTGCGGATACATCGTGTACTCGGAGCGATAGTATAATGACTGACTATCACTGTTGCTGCAGCCGGATTTTTAGGACTAGTTCCATGTAGTTCGGGAAATCTTCTCCGCAAGAATGCTTGACTGAGACGGTTGTGCTACCATTGGTTGATAATTTCAGATAAAGACAGAAGGAAGAGTTGGAGTTTAATAATTCTTTGCAACAAATTAAAAACAGAAGTACTTATTCAACAACAATAACAGCAACAACAACAACAACAACATAAAGAAGAAAAATGAAAGCAAGAAGAAGAGAAGAGCGGCACTTTAACGAGTAAACAAAAGGCAGTGAAAAGGAAAACGATGAATTTTGTTACACGATATTTTGGCCGAGGTAAAATATATGAGATACATGCACCAGCCTTTCTTAAGCTTAACCCATAAGAAAGAAATTCAAGTGACAAAATTTGTAAACCTTTCATCCTTATATCCACTTTCACTGCTACTGAGATGCCAGCAACAGCAGTTACTAACACTATTAAAGCTAGCAACAACGGCAGCAATGGGAGTAGGAGTCGGAACGTGATTAAAGCTGATGTTTTCAGGCCCATAAGTTTTCTGCTATTCAAAGAACAAACACTAATGGTTCTTCTCAGGGCAACCAGTCTCTCATAGAAAAGATACACTACTCAAAGATACTGAATCAAGAAAAGTTTAAATCTCTCTTCCTAATTCAGCTGTATCCAAGTGTGAATTTGTTTAAATATTTTACCCATATACAAATTTTAAAAAATGAAGACAAAGAGGCATATACGTTTTTCTCCTTTCGTTTATTCTCTTTGAGTACGAATGACATTGAAATTTCATAACATATCACAAAGGTCAAATTTATCATCGTAGGTTTCTCGCGGATGCATTATTGCCAATATTTACGAAATAGCATTTTGTCATATAAAACATTGCAAACATAGGATATTTTTGAGCAATTTCATTGCCAAAGACAATGACTACACTATTCTTACTAGCAAGATTATTCCATTAAGCTGCACATGCATGTAATACAATTTGGAAAGTGGAACTATATTAAAACTCTATGGTTCTATTTAACTTATACACAACACAATCAAAATTGTCGGCGATGTAACTGTGTCAAGTTTGCTTTACTGTATTTTTCATTTCGATATATTTAGAGAACAATGATTTAATGACAAATCTCTTTAGTTTTAAACTCACTTAAGAAACCTGAAGCAAACTGTACAAGAAACATTATTAATGAAGAAAAATTGCTACAGAACATGATATAGTCCATGGGTGGATTTTAAGAGACATGGGATAGGCAAAGCCACGCAATTTTGATAAAACAGTTTTCGACACGAATCGTGCAGATTGTCAGTGAATGAACGTGCATGACATGTACCTATTCCAGATTCTGTGTTACCCATACAGCAGCCTGTAACTGTTACACTACGTGAAAGATTGTACAAACTTTTATTGAAAGACAGTTGATTAAACGTAGTAATAAACTTGTTTTTCCTTAAACGTAGTTATAACTGTTTTTAATTAATATTTGTACACCTCGTTACAACGACAATCATTGTCTTAAAATAATGTAGAAATAGGAGATATATTGGTATTGATTGCGATCTGCAGTGAAATGAAATCAAGAAAAGGGTGCCGCGTCTGTTACCGAACTTGAGTGTTAGCTTGCCGAAGCCAAACTATTTACGTTTGAATGCAGAAACAAACAAACAAACAAAAAAAAACCCCACCAAAATCCTTATGGGTAAACTTATAATTGCGAAAACTCTTTGTTTCAATATATTTTCTGAAGTCTGTCGGTCACAACCGATGTGTGATTATTCTACAGTTCAACAATGTTCATTGTATCAATCAGCGTAAGATATGCATAAACCATATTCATTAAAAAAAACCCAGTCAAAAGTTTGACAAAATACACACTTTTAAGCATTTTATGAGAGAGTTAATTTGTGAAAGTCAGTGTCATAACATTCTTGTAAAATTTCATAACTTTGTTTATTGCTGTAGTAATGCAGCCGTTAATAGAATTGACAAAACATCAACGGTGGAAATGAGCAATGCATATAGACTGGTTTGCTTTAAGCAATATATCATAAAATAAATACTTTTTTGCTTATATATAAGTGGAAACATTTTGTTTTGTCACTCGAGAGAATACATTGTTTCTACTTAATTTGTGAAATCATTCCTTATATATATTAAAAAAGTCGACATCCTATTTATCTGTGATTTTGATGATGTATCTCTATGCCAACTGTACGTAAAAGACCGATAAAGATGAAACTTCGCATTAAAATTGATGACGACTTACGGCTAAATTTATATTGATATTTCGCGTTTAAAATCTAGCATTTTTTCACCAACAATGCCTATATCTGTTACTTAACACGTCGGTGATTACTAGCAATACGAAGGAGAAAACGGTGGCAAAAACATTTAAATCCAATCAAAGTGAAAGAAGACCACTTCTTCGATTTTACCAAATGTGTGAATAATGTTACGTTATTTCCTACTTTGACAGTCTTCGTTAAAAAAAGACAAAACAGATCCTGTTTTAAAATATTATATCAGTGTGACTAAATATTCCACATAGTGTTTTTGCTCATGTAACATGGAAATTATGTTGATGCAACAGCTTCTGTCGATGCAGCTGATGGAGGCTATTGCAAGTGCATCAGTCTATTCAATAGCACATCGAATTTAGGCAATTAGGTGTTTTAAATTGTATTGTATCTTCTAAGATAATTCTACCTTGTTTCATAAAGTAGCGAAATATATTCCTCAGATAATGCAATAATAGTTCACTTTGAAATGGTACTAAAGGTTTTAATTATATATTGACTACGCTCGTTGTATCTTTCTCCTTCAGTACATGATAGTTTGTAAAACTTGTAAGTTATACAGTCCTTGCTGTTGTATTAAGTGAAAATTAGCTCAACCTTAAAAGATGGCTTTAGATATTTAGATTATTTTAATCATCTACCTCGGATACTTTGTATTCATATAGAAAAAAATACTATTCCATTGTTTGATGTATAGACAAGGATATATATTTTTATCATGACTTTGCACACACTATAACCTGAATCTATCTTTTGTTAACCGAGATAACAAATATACATATTGAAGATCATAGTGTGTATTGATTCCTTGTCAAAAAATATTTTTATTTTGGTTAAAAAAGCACAGTATACTGTATATACTCGCTTATAATGTACTCATATTTTTCTTCGTTAAATTTACATTGTCAGAATGGTACAGTATTTTTCTATTTTTTCATACTGTACGAAACGTATGTTTAAAATAGTATAGTGTATTAGGAACTCTTGCAATCAAATAATGCGAGCCCATTTAGTACACGCTTTAGGTTTGGTTTGTGAGATTTTTTTATGGATGAACTAAACAAGCTGTTTCGTCCATTTGAAAGAAGAGATGATACAGTTAACGAGTTATCTGATTCACAAATAAAACTTTCAAACAAGGAAACGGAGACGTACCATTTTACAAGTCAGATGAAAACACTAAATTCGAGAAAAATGCAATCAACGGTTTTGGTAGGAAACTAAGAGCCTCAGACCCAATAATCAAAGACGACAAAAAGGTATTATTTCATTTGACTAAATGACTGTCACACAACAGCTTCTTGACAATTTTCCCCGCTTAACTATTTTCTTATAATGTTAGGTAAACGATAGAAGACATACAACATATGATACAGGTAATAGTTGGGGTCTTTTCAACAGCTAGCATGCAAATGACAGGACATAAACATGTGCTTTGATAAAACTGGTGATAAGAATTATAATAACTATACTTTCATTTCTGTTTCTTGAGTTTCCTGAAAATCTACTTTCATAATTAGTTCCCCAAATCCAAAGACATGAACTATTTCATGGTAAACCTGATGCACACCGAAATTGTAATGTAATTTCCACTACATTTACAACTGAAATCATATTCTCGTTACGGTACTGATTTGACCCAATGAATTTATTCCATCAAAAGCAGAAAAGAAGAATTAAGTAGGATCACGAGGAAAACATTTCAAAGCAACTGCAAACGTTTTTGCAATGTGCATTCATTCAAAATATGACAATACATTTGATCTTTAAGTAAACCAAAACGAGAATTCCGTTATTAAACTAATTTCGAGCGCGCGACGAAATTCCAAGGTTGCTGGGCGGTGCTGTGTGCGCATTAATATTGTTACTGTGTATTGTTTAATATACTGTTATATATTTATGTTGAAAACAGCATAAATTAAATTACTTTGCTTCTTAAAGTGCATTCCTTTATTTTTAAGTCTTTGGTTGGAATATGAAATGAGTGTATAATAAAACGGTTACTGGTCTTGTATGGGAAAATACCACCTTTTTTCGGAATAATACTGTACTCCTAAGGCAGTGCAGTATTACTCAGAAAAAAACTCGTTCATATATTCCCATACAAATGCAGTAACCTATAAGTTATAAGACAAATCCAATCACAAATTACACAGACCCAGATTTGTCATCACAAAATGCGGCCTCTGCAGTACGTAAGTAATCAGTAGAACAAACACCAAAGACCCTGATCTTATCGAGATCGTTGTTGTTTGCAGTTTGGCTCGACTTATAAGCGAGTCCATGAGGTACATTTTGCTGTTATTCATCACGAGGCAAAGTTAAAGCTATATGTTCCAAATTCGTATCAATGGATGACACTGAAAGGTAACTAAGAGTGAATAATAACCCTATTGATCAATGGATGACACTGAAAGGTAACTAAGAGTGAATAATAACCCTATTGATCAATGGATGACACTGAAAGGTAACTAAGAGTGAATAATAACCCTATTGATCAATGGATGGCACTGAAAGGTAACTAAGAGTGAATAATAACCCTATTGATCAATGGATGACACTGAAATGTAACTAAGAGTGAATAATAACCCTATTGATCAATGGATGACACTGAAAGGTAACTAAGAGTGAATAATAACCCTATTGATCAATGGATGACACTGAAAGGTAGCTAAGAGTGAATAATAACCCTATTGATCAATGGATGACACTGAAAGGTAACTAAGAGTGAATAATAACCCTATTGATCAATGGATGACACTGAAAGGTAGCTAAGAGTGAATAATAACCCTATTGATCAATGGATGACACTGAAAGGTAACTAAGAGTGAATAATAACCCTATTGATCAATGGATGACACTGAAAGGTAACTAAGAGTGAATAATAACCCTATTGATCAATGAATGACACTGAAAGGTAACTAAGAGTGAATAATAACCCTATTGACAAATACAGAAACGGCCCTTGGATGTGTGGGGACCCAAGCAAAATAATTGCATTGCGGTGTAGATTTCCGTCCGCAGCGCGGGGCCCCTGAAAGCGCGGGACCCCTGAAAGAGCGGGGCGCAAGGTCGTTATCTCGTTCGCCTTGCCCTAGTGCCGGGCCTGGACAAATAGCGTAATATCCATAGGCCTATATAGCTACTGGTTTGGTCAGGTTACTTAACTTTTCGTGGTAAGACTGGATAATACACTTTTATTTTAAGAACGATTTATCCAAGAGATACAGAAGATCCAGTAGTACCCATGCGGCGACAGCAATCAAACTATTTAAAGTTTTAAGCCAATTACTGAGTACCACTAACTCACAAAACGTTTTCTTTTAAACAAAAACTAATGAATTTCTTTCTTTCTGGTAATCATTTTCTTCCGATTGGAGGCCCTAAATTTGTTTTTTCATGCTGCATTTAAAATACCACCACTTAGACACATAGATACTTAGTTGTCCATGAATTAAAATAAGGTTTTTTTCTCATAATAATTTTTAATAGTCAACAGCAGTTTCTCTTGAAACCTCTGTAAAAGTATACATGTTTCTTCATCGCAATTTTGAGTATATCTGATAATTTCAAACTGGAAGCCAACGGTATAATTTGAACAAATTTTGCCACAAAAGAATCCAAGCTTTCCTCTGAAACTTCTTGATATATCTAAAACGACGTAGACTGGTTCTTAAAAAAATTGTCCTGTGTATCCATAGCTAAATTAATTTCGACGAAACATTGCATCATTATTCTGAAAGGGGATAGTAATTTGAGATCGCTTCAGGTGCTCCAAGTCGTTATAAAATATATTAAATCTTTTACGCTTCTCAGATAATAACGTAACTTTTATGTGCTAACAAAATCGGTAGCATTTACCGTTTGTCCTAGAGCAGAACGTCTCAAAAATGTTTAAATGAAAGGCGTGCATATTTAGTGAATGGCGTAGAAAAGAGAAAGCAAATCTTGGAACCCCCTTCTTCACATGCTGCAACTGTCACCGCTATTTTACCTAGCGGTCTCGTTTGGCGTTAGTCAGATCGCAAGTTAAATATTTTATTAATTATGGAAAATCTGAACAAAACACATCATAAGTTAATTGAGAGGTGAGGGAATCAAGGCATCAAACTTTACACAGTAATTACGTAAACTCAATTACATACCAGGTTTCACCAATATGTGGTTGAATTTATGATTTTATGTATATATATATATATATATATATATATATATATATATATATATATATATATATATATATATATATATATATATATATATATATATATATATATTGTGTTATTAGATATTAATACCGCTGATGCGAAAATGCATTCAAGATCATTTTATTCAGCTATACAATTATATATTTTTCTTGAATACAGTGTGACTCAACATTGATACTATAAGTATAAACCGTTTACGTATAAAAGTCAGGCAAGTAGTTCATAAAATTACAAAAAGTTAGGCATATTTCATTTGAGTCTTTTCCACCGTGTGCATCAGTTGCTAACTGGCACATGCATTTAATTCAGTTTTTAGTTTGAAATGACAATGTTTGGCTAAATTACTATACTTCTGAGGTACAGCCCGTTTACATTCTATACACGATATATTAACGAGGAAAGTATTGAAAAAAAAAATAGTATGCTACACTGTTAGTTTTTGAGACAAAATACCTTGTATGTACCAGTTAAAAACATGGACAGGTGAGATCCAGTTATACATGTATGCGACAGCGATAAAATGAAAATACTTTGTTTCAAGCCAACTGTTTCATACCATCTGCCCATACGTAGACTTTTTTTATACATTGATTAGTTGCCTGTAACCTTATGACTATAGGACCGGTTACCCTTGACAAAACAGATTACAGAATGTGCTGCAAAAAGAAAAATTGTATATACATCAATATATTCTTTCATCTCATACTGTGACAGATTGGCGGCGTGCAAAACACACCATCCTCTTTCACTACGGTTCGTTGCTAGGGAATGACCTCCGCAGTGTGATTTACCCAGTGTGGATAGATGGAAAGAAGAATGCAGATTACTGAACGAGTATTTTGAAGAAATAACAACTACTAGCCCCCTTTTAATGAACAAATATAAAATTTAATCAGTTTATAAACAGAATTTAGAATGAAAAGAAATCAATGACATAGTTACAACAGAAGGAAAAATGGTACTAACATGTACTCAAGTAAAAAAGACAATACAAATTTCTTTAAATATAAAATTACTTTCACGTTAAATTGCTATCCTCATTGCCAATGGGATGTGACCTTTGAGTGTAACGATGAGAGACTTCATCACCTAATTTATGCAGACATCAGGACTTCCGTTCGTCCCTGCTCTGTCGATCTTTGTCTAGCTTTTTCGTCTTGGAGTCTTGTCCGTCGAACTCTGACTTAACACTCGTCTCTGGACTTAGATTTCTGTGTAGAATGTGTTCCCGTCCTATGATTGTTCAGGGATTTCTCATGTGTGTCCAGGAAAGCTGTTTCCTTTTTGCCGTTTCTTTATGTTTCCACGAACCTCACGTATAGGCCGTCTCCTAATTGAGAGAACTATCCGGCCCCTTACTCAATACGAAAACGTACTTTTTACGAATTCGGAGTCATACTAACTTTCCTTGCAAAAGATCGAAGAAGACTAAAGAATTTCCCTAAAGTGAAACCTTTAATTTCTTACAGAGTTACGCCCATAAATCCATATTAACCAATCGAAATAGACAGTTTCCTAAACCTGTTCGTAGAATTTTGGATTGACACGACAACTAAACAACTAATCATGCCGTAATTAATCATTTACTTTGAGCTATCATCTATAGCCAGATGCTGCCTTTAACCCTGCCGATTTTGGGGAAAGGTCTTATGTCATTCTCTTGTACCATAGCATCTGACTCGGTCATGTTACGTCGGCTAGAACGAATTCCCTTTTGACGTTCAGAGATGAAATGAAAAATAATCATCTATCTCTAGCCCTTTCTACTTCAATTAAGTTGACTTTGATACAATTCCTTTAAACAAAGCTTCTAAGAGTTTTCAAAATTCGACACATCACATAGCCCCCCCCTTTAAGAGTAAAATCCCAGATTTTACTCATCGAATTTTGAAGTTACAATTTAATTTAATGTTTACATGTCCTGAAGTGACCCCTTCACCTCAGACTCAAGTAATCGGCTCGTTCAATCTGCCCCCACATTTGAGTTTCCACGAATGTAGCGTAGCTGGACTTGATATTGTTGTAGAAACAATGACCACCTCATTAAACGCCCATTAGTCAATTTAGCCTGTGCAAGATACACTAAAGGTTGATGATCGGTTTCTAGAATAAACTTTCGCCCGTACAGATATCGACGAAATGTATGAATCCCAAAGACAATCGCTAGACATTCCCTCTCAGTGACTGAATAATTACGCTCAGCGGTATTAAGTTTCCTACTCGCGTATGCAACAGGAAATAAGTACCCATCATGTTCTTGCAGTAAAACTGCACCAAGACCTCTGTCAGAAGCGTCTGTACGTAACACAAAGTCCTTTGTCACGTCTGGTAGCTTAATAATGGCGTCTGACGTCAGTCTATCTTTCATCTTTTCCTCCAGTAGCTTCATACTAAACTCCTCCAAATCCTTCACACCTGGTTTCTCCGGTAGAATGTCTTCGTAATCGTGAAGTATCTCCTCCACCTCGCCACGTTGGTTTGACGTTAACATTACGTCATGGACGACGTCTACGTAAGTTTCGTTCCCCGTCAACGGACAACTAGGAAGTACTTCCGCCACTCCTCCATTGTCGTCGAGTTCTTCCGTCACAACTTTAGCAACCACGAACTCAGTAGGTGACTCTCTTTCTCGGTAACGTTTAAGTAGGTTAACGTGGTACAGCTTCTCTTTATCGCCCACCCTGATGCGATAATTCTGTCCACCCTTCTTCTCCGTTACAACGAACGGTCCTCTCCAAGACACTTGGAGTTTGTTATGTTCTGATGGCAACAACAACAACACCTTGTCGCCTACCTCAAACTTACGTTCTTTCGCCTTTTTGTTGTAGTACTTGGCCTGACGTTCCCTTGCATCACAGAGATTTTTCTTGGCCAAGTTACTAACTTCCTCCAGTTTATTAAGGAGGTCAACAACGTACTGATATGTTGTTCTTACCTCTTCGGATGCTTTCTCATCCGTCCACAACTGCTTCAATACAGCCATGGGTCCTCTCACTGTCCTCCCATAAACTAGCTCGAACGGCGAAAATCCAAGACTAGCTTGGGGTACTTCGCGGTACGCAAAAAGTATCGCGGGAAGGTATTGATCCCAATCCCTAGGTCGATTTTCGCATAACTTTTTTAGAGCTTGTTTCAATGTCCCATTGAAACGCTCCACAAGACCATTACACTGTGGGTGATAAGGGGTAGTAGTCAGGTGCCTGATAGAAAGTAACCGGTTTACTTCCTCCATCACCTGGCTAACAAACTGCGTCCCTTGGTCAGTTAATATTTCGTCTGGTACACCAATTCTAGACCAGACCCCTAACAACGCTTCAGCTACCGTAACTGAATCGATGTTCCTTAAAGCAACGGCCTCCGGGTATCGGGTAGCATAATCGACAATCGTTAGCACATAACGATTGCCACTTTCCGCTGAGGGTTTTATCGGACCTATCAAATCCATAGCCACCCGTGAGAAAGGTTCATCAATCAGAGGGGTAGTTCCTAGCGCCACTGGATGATGTGAAGTCTTAGGTGCCACTCGCTGACACTTGTCACACGACAGACAAAACCTCCTTACATCACCATACACACCTGGCCAATAGAACTCCCTAACTAACCTATCTCGCGTCTTAGCCACACCCATGTGACTACCAAGTAAACCTTCATGTGCAAGCCTAAGTACTTCATCCCGCTTAGACCGTGGTACAATTACCTGCTTATACCTCTCGGTCCCCTTTCGAGCGTATCGGTACAAGATACCTCGCTTCAGTGCGAACTCTACCTCACCGTCGGGTAAGTTCCGCACTGACTTGTCCTTTGCATATCCGCGTATCTTATTAAGGGTAGAATCTTCCTCTTGAAGTCTCCTTAATTCGCCAGGTAGCAAATTATCTATGGGCGAAGTCGAGGGTTTCAACGGTTTCGGCCCTGACCTTCGTCTCATAGACCTAGTCTCTACAGACCCCACGTGTACAGGTGTACACATCATAGGATTAGGTTGTGGCAATACATACCTACATCTTAAAATAACATCGTGCGACAACCCTGACAAGCACGCTGCTTGAATTCGTCCTTTCACATAGGGCGAATCAAGATTGATATAAACAACTGGAAGGGATTCTCTACTCTTATTTGGAAATTGTACCTCTACAGTCTCACCTGTATAATCAGTAGGTTTAACAAACTTGCTGTCCACCAAAGCTGGATAACTACGGCCGGTGTCGTACAACACAGTAACCTCTACGCCATTTACCGTAGCTGTTGCTGTATTGGACCACTCCAATAGATTACTCTGTTTACTTATATCTGGGGTTACTACATTTACAGTGGGACGGTATCTTCTACAGTTTTTAAGAATATGGCCGGGTTTGTTGCAGCCATAACACACAACTTCCTCTTTCTTACCAGAGGTTATCTTGTCCATCCCTTGGGACTTACCTGAGCCCCGGGACTGATCACAGCTGGGATTGTCAGCCCCTGGCTTCCCACCATTTCGACCATTCTGCCTGATAGGTGTTAAACCATTACTGCTCCTAAAATCTGGGACGCTGGTTCGATCCCTGCCACTCCATGTGGTTGGACGAGAGTGCGCAGCTTCATATCGCTCGGCCATTACACTAATATCTTCTAAGGTCGCGAAATCACGCGCCTCCAAAAATACTATTAGGTCTTTACGGTATGTGCTGAGACATGTTCCTTTAGAATTTCTTCCCGTATGCCTTCGTATGAAAGTTCGGCTCCGGACATTTTAATCCACTTATCGAAAAGTACGCGTACACGATTATGAAATTGCGAGTGAGTCTCTGTGGCTTTCTTATATGACTCTCTGAAAAGTTTACGGAAACTTTCAGCTGTCAGCTCGTAGTGCCGTAGTAATGCTTTCTTGAGAGCTTCATAATTATCTATTTCAGCGGGTGCCAAATTATGACAAACCTCCTTGGCAGCGCCTTGCAAAAATGCTGAAATATTAATAGCCCACTGTTCTTTGGGTATTTGATGTATTAAAGCTAACTTTTCAAACTGGGTTAAAAAGTTATCAATAATTTCATCCTTGTCGTTAAACATAGGCATGGTTATCTGGACGGTACGTCTATCCTCAGTTCTTTTGCTCGAGGGTCCTAACTGTACGTTTATTTCTTCTCCCCTCCTAGACTCCACTTCGATCCTTAGCCTTTCCATTGCTAATGCATGTTCTCTCTCTTTATTCCTTTCCTCGGCTTGCAGTCTAGCTAACTTAAGTTCTTTTTCTCTTTCCCTCTCGGCCTCTCTTTCCTTCTCGGCTGCTTGCTGTTCTCTGGACTCTTTGAGACTTCGCTCTACGAACTCATCTAATTGGGTCCCTTCATAATCTAGATCTTCGGATCCAAGAGCTTTGAATTCTCACGCAAGTTGCCGTCAAGTTGCCATTCTTGTCTATCTGTCTTGTCGCTAACTCACCTAGATTAGTATCACTACCCTGTTTTCTGCCTTCAAGAAAACAACTTCCCAATGAATATCAACGAATATTCTAACTTAGTAAAGTCTTACATACAGACTTACTTAAAAATCACACAGGTAATTTAAACGGCTTTAAGGCAGTACCAAACTATAAATTCTCCCTAAATTCGTATCGTCTGCAACACATGTGCAAATTACCCTGGGAATACTTCCTTAATGATCTCTTCTCGCAAGAGTACTAAGGCAAAATATTTATAGGTTACTTAGATACGGACAACCAAACACGCTACAGCAATTTCAGGTACGGAATCTTAATTTCTTACAATGTCATGCAACATTTAAGAAATTCACAAATCATGCATAATTTCAAACATATAAGAACAGGTGTTGACTCAATTCACACTCGTGGCTTCTTATTTTTAAAAATATACAAATCTATCAATGATACTGTGCTGTACTTCTTTCAATATATGCTCAGATCTGCTTTTTTAAACTGTTCAAATATCCCGGACGAGGCTCCCACTTATGTGACAGATTGGCGGCGTGCAAAACACACCATCCTCTTTCACTACGGTTCGTTGCTAGGGAATGACCTTCGCGGTGTGATTTACCCAATGTGGATAGATGGAAAGAAGAATGCAGATGACTGAACGAATATATTAAAGAAATAACAACTACGAGCCCCATTTCAATGAACAAATATAAAATTTAATCAGTTTATAAACAGAATTTAGAATGAAAAGAAATCAATGATTTAGTTACAACAGAAGGAAAAATGGTATTAACATGTACTCAAATAAAAAAGACAATACAAATTTCTTTAAATATAAAATTACTTTCACGTTAAATTGCTATCCTCATTGCCAATGAGATGTGACCTTTGAGTGTAACGATGAGAGACTTCATCACCTAATTTATGCAGACATCAGGACTTCCGTTCGTCCCTGCTCTGTCGATCTTTGTCTAGCTTTTTCGTCTTGGACTATTGTCCGTCGAACTCTGACTTAACACTCGTCTCTGGACTTAGATTTCTGCATAGAATGTGTTCCCGTCCTATGATTGTTCAGGGATTTCTCATGTGTGTCCAGGAAAGCTGTTTCCTTTTTGCCGTTTCTTTATGTTTCCACAAACCTCACGTATAGGCCGTCTCCTAACTGAGAGAACTATCCGGCCCCATACTCAATACGAAAACGTACTTTTTACGAATTCGGAGTCATACTAACTTTCCTTGCAAAAGATCGAAGAAGACTAAAGAATTTCCCTAAAGTGAAACCTTTAATTTCTTACAGAGTTACGCCCATAAATCCATATTAACCAATCGGAATAGACAGTTTCCTAAACCTGTTCGTAGAATTTTGGATTGACACGACAACTAAACAACTAATCATGCCGTAATTAATCATTTACTTTGAGCTATCATCTATAGCCAGATGCTGCCTTTAACCCTGCCGATTTTGGGGAAAGGTCTTATGTCATTCTCTTGTACCATAGCATCTGACTCGGTCATGTTACGTCGGTTAGAACGAATTCCCTTTTGACGTTCAGAGATGAAATGAAAAATAATGATCTAACTATCTCTAGCCCTTTCTACTTCAATTAAGTTGACTTTGATACAATTCCTTTAAACAAAGCTTCTAAGAGTTTTCAAAATTCGACACATCACACATAGACATATAGACATGAACCGACATTTTTCTGGACTAGATGTTAGTTATAGATGGTTAAAATTACGTAACATAATTCTAATATATATATATATATATATATATATATATATATATGTATATATATATATATATATATATATATATATATATATATATATATATACATATATGCAACAGATGATTATTCCTTGATATATATTTTGCTGAGCAAAATGTTAAAGAAATACATATAGAAAAATTAAAAGGAATACGAAAGTGAAAAAATTAAAAGGAATAGGAAAGTGAACGAGGACATTGTTACCCGAATTTTTGCTTTCTTTTCTAGAACAAGAAGCGATGAGCAATGCTGTTCGGATAATCATTGCTGTGGTTATTACAGTGATAGGGACTACTGCATTAATGTTTGTAATCCTGATTCTGTATAAAAGGTAATTTTAATCAAAATTTGCATATTGACATCGTTGTCTTTACTGCAAGAATTATTTAATTGCTTGTGTATATCAACATGACTAGCTAAACAATTTTACGTTCATCTATATCCCCATATATATTTTGTCAATATAAACTAACGCTTCGTTTAGAAATCGGAAACTACAATTATTATCAGTGATACGTAAATTGTTGACGATTTTTAAATGTAACTAAGGAAACATAAAGAAAAGATTCATCTTCAAATTTTGATTTTTTTTACTGCCAAAATGATATTGCCAATAAGATTTATGTAAAAGAGAAAGAAAAAAGTTCGAAAAAAATGTGTGTAATCTGCATTTCATACAAATATTGCATAAAACAATGTTGCAACCGAAATACTTGCAATGAAATATAACTAGACCTGCTTGCTTTTGCAAGACTCCATTTGTCACAAAATATGCTTTGTTATTTGGTAATTCCATTAGCAAACGCAGTGTTCCATTGGGATCTCTATCACGGGTAGGAAATAAATATCTAACCCTAACGCCTTAGAGTCAATGTAATTGTCAATGTATCTTTACATTTTCCTACATTTTGATAAATGTTATTTCTTTAAACAGACGATGCAAGAAGCATGCTGCTCGTGAGGATTCTAAGCCAGATTTGACAACGGTTCAACCGTTTAGTACTTACAAAAGCTTCCGAGAGTCTAACGTAAGCTATGCAGCGACTGATACATTACAATACAACAGCATACCTTCGGCAGCGGTGGATGCATCAAATAACAATAAGAAAAATAAGAAAAATGACGAAACGACAGTAAAGTGTTCTAAGCCTGTTAAAAGACAGAAGAATAAGGGACGGGAGTCTGGAGACAGAAATAATTATCGGGGTGATGTAACGGCTGATGAATATGAAATGAAAGACGTTCATACTAAATTCCCTTACAAATTGTCCAGCTATGACAACTTGCCGGCAACAGAAGGAAAGGCAAGCAATAGAAAATATTCTCAGGTGACCAATCAATCAAAATCCACTGTTCCTGCCTCCACTGAAAATGAAAATTCTCAGTGTAAATCCAAGAATAATTTAGTTGATGACGATGATTCGGACAACAAATCCACTAGAACAGAAGAAGAGGATCACGGAGCTGGTGACCGCTCATATGTGAACCCGGATGTAGGCTTGAGCAAAGCAAAGCTATCGAATGTAGATGACGAAGACTCGTATAATCACATAATCACATGTGAAGGGGACTCGCCTGGAAAATGTGTGGAATCTGCATTTAATACAAATATTGCATAAAACAATGTTGCAACCGAAATACTTGCAATGAAATATAACTAGACCTGCTTGCTTTTGCAAGACTCCATTTGTCACAAACTAAATTCTGTATCTTTAAACGGTTACTACCGTGAGTTTAAGCAAGGGAAAATTTACGTGACGCCAAAGTCCAAAAAAGAGCAGTATGCTGTTTTGTAAATATAACACGTAACACCGGTCCAATGGGTTGGACAGTGAAGCTAAAAGAAAAATCGAATTCGAAACAACACATACGAATATTTTAGTCTATGAGTTTGTAAAACCTACAGAGTTTTGATTACTATCACAGTACTGCTAATATTTGATTTGGTCTTAAAGTGTTGGTATCAACACATAAAATATCAATTTGCAATCACAAGTAGTTTAGTTTGTTCATTGTTATGAGAAACTAACACAAATTCAGTTCTTTCATTTGGAAACAAACTGGAAAGTTCTTAAGAGTCCCGAACAATATTTTGCATGAGTGACATAATCTTGTATGTTAAACATAAACGTAACACGTGAGGAAGGGATTCACAAAGATTTGTTTTATTCCTTGCGAACCACTTTGTAGAATTTTGATTTCTTAAAGACGAAAGACGAAAATGTTTTAAAACTTTTACATAATTCGGCCTAATGCATATTTTTATTCAGTATGTGTTCACATATGCTTATTTTGTTTCAAACAGCTGTTTTCTCTCGACTACAAAAAAAAATCGCTGATGATCGCTTTAAAAAAAGCGTTCATGAGCAAGTTTTCCTATAACCAGAAGATACAATTATATTTTTATTCTATTTTTTACGCTTGTATAGTCAATATGTATTAGCATTTCTGTACGCCAGGTTGTTTTATACATGTGTAACTCGTGAGGTATGCATCGCTTCATTGGATCATGGCCTGGTCAAATGGTAAACTATGGAGCGATGGAACGATTGGCCCAGACAGGATTCCATAGGTATGTGATGGCAGTGAGAATAATGATAAACAGTAGTGATGGCTGCGATAAACAATATACAGCTGTGATGGCTGCGATAAACAATAGACAGCTGTGATGGCTTGAGAATTTATGATAAACAGCTGTGATAGCTGCGATAAACAACTGACAGCTGTGATGGCTTGAGAATTTATGATAAACAGCCGTGATGGCTGCAATTATTGATAATCATCTGTGATGGCTCTGAAAATAAAAATAAATAAGCCCGATAAAAACAGCAGTTTTCAGATGTAAGCAAATGTTGTGAATTTATGAGGTTTTTTTTGTCATTTATATATATATATATATATATATATATATATATATATATATATATATATATATATATATATATATATATATATATATATATATATATATATAAGAAAAGGTTACCGGCCGAGACCAAGGATTCAAGCTGTATAAACACCCAGCGCGTGCAAATTGTAAGCCAAGGCTGCGTTTGCTTCGGGGTGTACAATTCTCGTGCTCGCGTTTGTAACCAATTTTATTCATGATACCAGCTTACACACTTGTCTTCCCAATAATGACAATTACGTACATTTTTAAGATTTAAAGCTATTATACAATACAAAATTAAAACAAATATTGTTTATATTCTTCTACTTGAATAAGCCACAGTTCTCGCTTTTCGCATAAAAGAGATTTGACAAAATATTTGAGAGAACACTTCTCCTTACCGAGTATGGTTGTAGATACCCGCTTATCTCGCACTATATCAGTAGCGCTCTTGACAAGGAGGGATTCGGATGACACACTGAGTCATGCCCTAGGATTAGCAGAGGAAGAACAAGATAGAAAGAAAATATGGTTTGCTGATTTTTTTTGGTACATATGAACATCTGGATGATTCAACGTTGTCATAAAACTGTACATATTGGAGTATTTGTTGGGGCAACACTGAAACATAAAGTACTATTCTTGTCTACTGTATTTTTTCTAGTAAAATATTTTTTTATGGGGCCCACACTGAAATACAAAGCCCTAATCTTGTCCACTCTAACCATTCCCGTTAAATTTTTATCAATGGCATTTTTTAAAATATACCAACTTCATGCCGTTGCGTATAGCAGGGTTAAAATCTATTTTACATTAATGAATAAATGTAATGACAAATGCGGTATTTTTAAATTGATTTTTAACTCTGCCACTACATTATAAAAAACCTGATGTACAAATGGTGGTGTTCAATGACTTGTAAACATAGGCACATGTAGCTTGAACAAATGGACAGGTGCCAATTTATTTTGACACTGAGTTTCATCAATTTGAACACATTCCCTAAGGCAGTGAAACCAGTCTAAACTTTTCATGTATTGTTTTCAGCCGTGCATTATTTGGGAGCATGCCTCAGAGAGAAACCACATCATTGTGAGCACCTCGGAATGTTTCTTTCAGAAAGTCTTATCAATGTGTGTGTGTGTGTGTGTGTGGTGTGTGTGTGTGTGTGTAAGAGAGAGAGAGAGAGAGAGAGAGAGAGAGAGAGAGAGAGAGAGAGAGAGAGAGAGAGAGAGAGAGAGAGAACTCGCTTAATACAGACATGTAGAAAGTGAAGTGAAAAGATTATACTGCTTACGTCTACATTCTGTCAACAGGGAAAGTGAAGGAGTTTTTGGTTTCGTGGTGTTTAACGCATGGCACATAATACGTATATGGCGTCCAGTATATTTTGCTGGAGGGAGAACCCTGGAAGCCTCCGGGGAGAACCATCGACCCATTAGAAGTTCATGTCAGGCTTTCTGACATATCCTCATTGGTGGAACCGAGACTCGAACTCACATGGACAGGCGAGATGTGAGAGTGATCTTCATACGCTGGTACATTAGACCACTCTGCCGCCCCGGGCACAGGAAAAACGACAGCCATATAAATAAAAATGGGAGGACTGTGTGAAGACTAAAAGGAACATGGTAGATATTAAGTGAACGTGATTTACTGATATACATTGATATACATACCAAAAGCGTTGATTTAACCAACTCAAATGCATATTTAAATGTAGAAAGCAGAAATAAAGACTCATTAGTCTTGCCATTATCTCATTAAGTCAACCACCAATGTCATGTGTCTCAGAAAGTCACCACAAATGCCATTTATCTTAGTGAATTACCACAAATGCCATTTTTCTCAGTAAGTCACCACCAATGGCATTTATATCAGTAAGTCACAACTAATGCCATTTATCTCAGTAAGCCACCACTAATGCCATTTTTTCAGTCACCACTAATGTCATTTATCTTAGTCTCCACCAATACCATTTATCTCAAGTAATCACCACCAATTTCATTTATCTCAGTCACCACCGATGACATTTATCTCAGTAAGTCAGCACTAATACACACTGGTGTTTTAATATAATTTGACTCGATGTATGCATTCCAATGGGGAATATGCAGTTGAACATCTAGACAACTGTGGCGCCTCTGGAGAAAGTCCTGATATTGCAAGTATGTCAGCTTTTATCATACCGTTAGGAAACCGGATCCCACGCTCGTGAGCGCGTTGCTTGAGCGTGTTCAAAGTCGGCATGCTCGCACATGGTATAACGGTACCAATTGTACAACCCCAGGTGGGAGGAGCTTAAGGTGTAGGGAACATTGCATTCAGAAATAAACGACAAAACTAGCTGTGATTGGTGCATTATGTAAGAGTTGTACTTTCTGTTAGGCTTTAAAAATAGTTGAGCCTCTTGGCAACATGTGAAATTATGTTAATTCATATCTAGATCACATTTTGTATTTTTTAAAGATTTTTATAAAATGTGGTACACATCACTGAAAATGTGTCCGGTGTAACTAGATCACTCTTACCCCTGTCTAGTTCCAGCAGAGTTATCTCTCTTAAATGCAATGGAGTACCTATTTTCGATGTTATCAAATTAACAATCTAACATTGTTCTCTGTGACAGTGTGTGACATGCATGCTGAGGTAGGATAGAAAGTATATTTATTTCGCAAAACATTAGCATCGCGGTCTATTGAAAAGCAATTGGTACCGTGATACCATATGCGGGAAATCATTGTCGAAGTGATACATTTTTGGAGTTTTTTTCTTTACTAACATCAGATACCGTAATCAGTTCAATACTGGCTATTATTTATTGCCTTTTTCCTTACCACCGTGGTCATCGTCGGGTGTTTAACAATGATAAGTGTGATGAGTGATTGCATCATCGCGACAAAACTTGTGAAGAGACCCGCATGATCGGAAGAAGCGATCACGCGACTTGACTCCATTACCACAGTTCAGACATGGTTAGCCTCCCAGATGAACAGGTACTACGAGGAAGTGTCAAAGCGAGGTATAGATTTAGGTGTTTGTCATCGTGAAAATAAAAACAAGATAAAAGATAGGAAATTCATCTCCTATTTTTGTGACTGACAAAGTGTGAAATTTCGTTATATGGAACGTTAGCCCGCCTGCCAGTTTGTATATATATATATATATATATATATATATATATATATATATATATATATATATATATATATATATATGTCTTTGTGTGTATATATATATGTTTGTATATGTATTTATATATATATATATATATATATATATATATATATATATATATATATATATATATATATATATATATATATATATATATATATATATATATATATACTTATTCAACAATGACAGGATCACTACCATTTATTTATGTACTTTTAATTTTAATCCACAGGGTATATTCTGATTCAGATTCTAAAATATCCATCCACTCAGTGAAATAATCATTACTATAAACTGCTATACCCCCTGAAAGGTGAAGACATCAATGTCTGCTTTTTTGTAATTTTGTAATCTCACAACCGTTAAATAATGATTTCATCAAGGACAAGATAATGTTTTTACACGTGTTGAATACCTTATCAACAATTATTTTCATTTTTTTCCTCAATCTCTCATCGAAATAATAATTATATGATGACAGTCTAAAATGTCGCTATGGAATGTTACAAAAGAGTTTGTTAGATAGTTTACAGATGTGGAAAAAGAATATCAGAAAACATGATAATATCCGCAGACTTTCTTCATGTATAGTTGTCAGGTAAATGAGATTTTCACGTAACCAGAGATGAAGAAATGTTAAAGTTTTATACTGTATTGACAAGAAGCACATTAAACATTTAATTAAAGTTATTTAATAACTATTATATAAATATTTTGGTGCTTTACTGTGCTGAATCTTATTGCTGCATTGTATATGGATCAATGGAGATTTTTTTTCTTTCTAAAGGATATACACACGAGAGAAGCAACTAATTTAATTTTATTCTAAGTGGTGTACAAATCCCACAGTGGTATATTCAGTTCAAAGTGATACTTAAAATTCAATAGATATTCCAAGTCATTGCGTACGTGTAAAAACTATTCACCATTCATTGATCTCAATATCAAACTTTACAATCCGAGTTTTACATTACTAGCTGTGACAAAATGTCAATAATAAATTCCCGGGATCTAACAATAGAGATATCATTAATATGCGTTACCAACGATTAAAAAAGGTATTCAAAAGAGCAATTATTCAGCAAGAAGGAAGTGACTTCTGTGGGAAAGAAATTCTGTTTTTTGTCATATAGGATATCGGGTTTTACGGCAGAAATTCGTCTCGTCGTGAAATAGTACACGATGACCGAGTTGTAGAGTAACATTCGTGTGTTTTCGTTGCTTTTAGTAATTTGTAATTTGAAATGATATGGCATGTCATCAAGATTTCTGTTTGGATTTTTAACATCACAGAATGAGCATATTCCACTTTAAAACCCTTTATCTATTATTTTTTCCTGGATCGTTCGGTAAGTTGTCTGGTTGTTGTTGTTGTTGTTGTTGTTGTTGTTGTTGTTGTACTGTGTAACGCCATTTTTCAGCACAATATAGTCTTTTTTGTGGCGGCCAGTATAAATGGAAGAACCCGGGAAAAACCTGGAAAGAATTACCTACCCACGAGAGGCAATCTTTCTCGAATACACACATTGGCCAAGCCCGAGACTTGAACCAATGCAGACAGAGGTGAGATGGCATTCAGCCACTCGGGACCCTTGAGTCGTCTGTTACGTTAATTGATAAAGAAACTATTCAAATCTCAGTTATCATTATATTCCATTTGCGATTACGGAAGCATGTACGTGTCATGTTGAAATCAATTTTTGACTCGTAATAGCGACTTAATATCTCGCACTTACAAATTACTATCACGTTATTGCGAGTAAATATCTCATAGTTACGAGTTTGCTATCTCGTAATTATTAATTACTATCTATTAATTCTGAGTTACCTATATTGTAATTACGATATAGCAAGTCGTAATTACGAGATAAAGCTAACTCGTCCTTACGATATATTGCTTTAATTACTAGATACTAAGTCGTAATTATGAGATTAGAATTGATTTCAACGTGGTCTAACGGACCGTGGTAGACACTGATTATCATGATTACAAATTAAAAATACTTTTCATCAATGTTCAAATCATGTTTTTTTTACTGTTTAAGCAATAATTGGTAAAACAAAATCGTTACTCAAAACGTTTCGCACACTTAAATGTATTTTATGTATTTGTATTATATTTTATTAATAACAAATGGCAAATCCTTGTGTTAATATGGTTCATGTAAGAGTGACTTCCCTGGAAAAAGGTACAAACGAGTTTTAAACTTTGCAGAAATGGGCGGGTTAATATTCAGGATACACAATTTGTTCATGTATCATAAACAAATATAAAATAAGAAGCTTATGGTCATTTATATTTAATATTCATTCCAAGTTACCAAGCAGCTATTGTGTAGTCCCCCAGTCTTTTTAGCACTCGTGTAGGCGTAGTCTTGTGTTTAATACTCGTGACCAAAAGGGTGCGGTTCAAAGCTTACCATCAGATTAATCTTGGTCAGCTACCGTGATGTGCTCGTGGCATGGCATTTTATTCAAATTGTGTAAAACGTTTAAAAATCAAATCGGACTCAATTATTTTATAACTTCCAAGACGAGGTAAATATAAAAGTACAGTATATGCCCAGTTCATATTGTAGTCCAAATTTATGTTTTAAAAAGAACTTGCTGCAGTTGACAAAGCGAACATAGATAGTTTACAATTTTCTGTATATTTTGATGCTAAATTCATTATATAGTGTACTTTCTGAGAGAGAGAGAGAGAGAGAGAGAGAGAGAGAGAGAGAGAGAGAGAGAGAGAGAGAGAGAGAGAGAGAGAGAGAGAGAGAGAGAGCTTACTGGAAGTTCGATCGTCATTCAACAAGTTTTAATTTTTTCAGCTTTTACTAATGAGCAGTTATATCAAAACCAATTCAATTTCTGTTGGAAGAAAACTGTCGATAGCCGTGAAGAGAACCAGACTCTTTGTTGTTTGTCAGGAAGAATAAAGTTCGACGGTTTGTCATACTGCAAAAATGATACAAGTGTATGTGCTAGCAACGCAGTCTGTGATGCAAGTGAATGTTGTAATGGAACTGATCAGCATTATTTCAACTCTTCACAGGCTTTAGCAGTGTATACAGTTTGCTCCTACGAAACAAACTGCAGTATAAATTGGGAAGATAAAGCCTTTATACCACCTGGATACCAAGGACATGTAAATAGTATAGCAAATTACACATGCATTGAAGGTAATTTCAGATTTTTTTCTACTTAAAACGGGCATGAAAGTTCTCAGTACAAAGTTTTCATGCTTCCAATGGAATATTTTATTTATTACAGAATTATCTTAGCATGCATATTACCTTTTACTGCTTTTTAAAAATCACTGATTTAGAGATTTATCAGTTAAGATATACCTCAAATTCCAGCAAAGGTTTAGAGTAAAGAAATGTTAGCTATAGAAAATAAAAAATCAGATAATGAACACTAGGGTAGAGTTGATCTTATGGTTGGACCTCTTAAGACGGAAAAACTTTCCATTTGCAATAGATGAGTGGTATATATTAAAAGTCTTTAATATCATAATCAACCCACATTGGTGTGCCCATGCACTTTGTACCCCACCCCAACAAATGCATTAAAAAACTGAAGAAAAAAGTGTTGAGGTGAACGATTCATCAGAACATAGGTAGAGAAATTCTTAGTTTGGATGATAAATATTTTCTTGGTGCACACATACTTGTAATTCGTCTTACAGTCAGTCTAAACTTTAATCATTTGAATATTACTCAGTCTGTCTTTAACACAATACCTTCCAAGCATCTTTAGATGCGTATAACAACATTACTCGTCTGATTTTCAAATTTCTGACCAGCTGTCCCACTTTACAAGCATTGTTAATTTACTATTAGCTAGCTATTTATGCTAACATTAAATATATCGAAGTAGAAATCAAAAGAGCATATGAACAGACACGAAGTATGTTAAATTCAACATGGTTATTGATCATCTACTATTGCAATGTGCAGCCATTACGCATGTTCTGAATTTTGATAACGATGCATTACAA